>JAUTXW010001652.1:0-359862 GCA_030620095.1 Kuschelorhynchus macadamiae | reverse complement strand
ATCTATTATGTTTGGTTATGTTTCAGTTGCGTATTGTTATTTTAAAAGTTTGCCAGGCTCGCGGCAAGTAATATTATAAAAATGCACCACCTTTACATGTATTGGATCTATTCATATTTACAGAAAATCAGCAATAAACATGGCCCAATATTAATATAAATACAAAATTGAACTTCGTGTCCCACAAAATCACAAAAACCATATTATGAAAAACAATATCTTTACAGTATTTATCCCTCAATTTACCCCCTTTTTTCCCCACCATCCACCTTCCCCGCTATACATTTCACTTATTGACAATATAAATATTTTGTGCCAAGATGTTTAATATTTTTAACATTCATTGTAATATATTATATTATTATTTATATTACGGAAATCACCTGATAAAAACCCCTGATTCTCCCTAGTTGGGATAATGCACCTCAGGATGGTATTTATTTACTTTTTTGATTACTTATTTTTAAAAACCAAATTTTGAGGCAATAAATTAAAGCATTTCAAATTCATTAAAAAAAATCCATAGTAAATGAAAAATTGAAAAGTAACGCTATTGCGCTATTTTCATTTTTTGTATATGCTTGCTATATGAGAACTCCGACACTACCCTAAATATCCCTTGAAAATTTCATCCAAAATGCTGTAATATATAGAGAAAACACCCTATATAAAATGTATTGTATCAAATTCAACTTGTTGCAATAATGGGCAACCACGCAATAACCTGTTTTGCTATGTCAGCAGGTCAACCACCTTCCCGAGCGTATATGGCAATTAGATTGCATTTTAAAACAGATTGAAAATATACTTTGGGTAATGTTAAGGTGAACATGTAGTTTCATTTTGCTACCCTTTGTTTCAACCCTAAGTATTACATGGCGACCCTGCCACTTGACGATTTTTTTGTGAAGTTATTAAGATGGGTAATGCTAAGTCCAAAGAAGAGATTGTAATTAATCAGGCCTCCAATGGCGATGCAAGGGGTGAAATAGTTGACCAAAATAAGGGATTAAGCTTAGCAGAGATTTTGCTTATAATTTTGGTTGTGGCAACGGCAATTGTTGCAGTAGTATGGGCCATTAGACATGTTCAAAGGAAACTAAGGCAGACAATTAGAAGAGAAATTTATAAAAATGAGCTGCGAAAATCCAAGGATGATTTAAAGATGGAAGAAAATTAAAATTTTTTTTTAGGGCGGTATTTTTCGTGTAAGAAAAAAAAAAAAAAAGAAGAAAGAAAAAGTAAAGACAATTATAAATGGAGTTAGAAAATTTGTTATGTGTTAATGTACCTGAAAATGTAAATAATAATGCAGGCATGTAAGTTTAATTATTATAATATTATGTTATTGTTTTATAATTATAATCGCAAAAATATGGACCCAATTAGCAAGTTTAATAAGTGACTTAAATTTTTAATTTCATGGGAGACAAACTTATTGAAATTTTACATTCATTTAAATATATTCGAACAAATTTGGTAAAATTAAATAGCGAAAGACGAAAAAGCCCTATTGTCGAATCAAAAGTTAAAGTGGCAAAAACTTTATATTCTCAGTTAGGTAAGGAAATTACTGATTTAAACGTAAAAATAGAAAAGTCTGAAATAGACAAAGAAGATATTTTGACTTTTAATAACATAATAACAGAAATTAAAAAACTTTATAAGGAAATTTTAGAGTTTGGAAATAAAAATATTAATAAAGATAAATTAAAAATGTCCTTTTACCGGTCATGGATGATACAGAATCTACAACTTCTAAATTAATAGAGGCTTTAGATTTTTATTCGTCAACGCTTGATAATGATAGTCAACCTTCTTTAATTAAATTTGTTTTGAAAACGCGTATTTCTAACAACGCCAAATTACGATTAGGTTTGACTTATAATTCTGTAAATAATTTAATTCTAGATATGAAAAAACATCTCTTAACTAAAAAATCAGATACGGCCCTTCAGGCACGCTTGTTCTCGGCTAAACAGGGTGAAAAATGTATAACGGATTTTGGTAAAGAGTTAGAGGATATTTTTGTAAATTTAACCATTACGCAAGCAGACGGAAATGCCAATGCTTTTGATATTCTAAGACCTATTAACGAAAAGGTTGCAATAAAAAGGTTTGCATGCGGACTTAAAAATCAAAGGCTGGGCACAATTATATCTTCCAGAAATTTTGAATTCTTAAAGGACGCAATAAGGGCAGCTCAAGATGAAGAGCTGGGTAATCAAAATAATTCAGGACACATTTTTAATTTTTCTCACAGAGGAAGGGGAAATTTTAGAAATTTTTCCAGAAGACCAAATAATAGAACAGGAAATTCTGGTAGATATAATAATTATCAGAATTTTAATAACGGAGGAAATAACAATTCAAATTGTCGGCGAAACGCTTCGACTAATCAAGGTAATTTTAATAATCAGCGGTTTTCTAGAAATCACGGTGGTCGTACATTTACGAGCGGTAATAGGAGAGGATCTCGGGCAGTAGGTCACCGAATGCATTTTGCGGAGCACACCGGAAATTCAGAACAATCCTCAGCTGATATACAAGATTCAACATTTTTTCGTGCCTAAAAATACTAAAAATAAACAGTTTAATAATATTTTTACCTATTCAAAAAACTACTCGAATGCTGTTTCTTTTTGTGTCAATGGTAAAAGCTTAAAATTTTTGGTAGATACGGGTGCATCATTAAGTGCCCTTAAATTAAGTTGTTTAAATTCAAAAATACAGTTACACAAAGAAAATATTGAAATTAAAGGCATAGGAGGTAATTTAATATCTGTGGGATATGTTTATTTAGATCTTTGTATAGAAAATGCGATATTTAAGCAAAAATTTTATATTTTTAATAATTTACCATGTCAAAGTGATGGCATAATTGGAGAAAATTTTTTGAAAACTTTTAAGGCTAAATTAGATTACGAAGAAAATACCTTAACTATTTTAAATCAGTATAATAAAATAAATACATTAAAATTAAATGCGGATAGTGAGAATATATTAAGTGTTCCCCTAGGTGCGAAATTATACAGTATGTTCCTACAGGGTTAGAGGATGAATGTGTACTTATGCAAGGTGAATTATGTGAGGGTGTGTTCATGGCTGGTGTAATTGCACAACCGATAAATGGTAAAGTACCAATTAAAATTTTGAATACAAGAGAGACAGAGGTACATTTGAGAAATTTTTCGCCAAAAGCGGAAAGTTTAAGCAATTATGAGTGTCATCAATTTAACAGCCAAGAAAATTCGGCTACTCGAGTTAAAGAACTATTTAAAATTCTTAAGCTTAATCATCTAAACCGCGAGGAACGAGATTCTATAGAGCAAATTTGTGCCAAATTCTCAAATATATTTCATATGCCAGGAGATAAGCTTACAGTTACTAATTTATATAAACAGTCAATTCAAGTTAAACCAGATACTCAGCCGGTCTATAGAAAGCCATATAGGTTACCTCAAGTACATAAAGAGGAAATAAATAGGCAAATTTCTCAAATGTGTCAGGATGGAATAATTGAGAGTGCGCAGAGTGAGTGGTCTTCACCTTTGTTGCTTGTACCAAAGAAAAACGATACGAATGAGGGAAGAGCTAGGTTAGTATTGGACTACAGATTTTTGAACCCATATATATTAGATATCAAATTTCCGATTGCGAGTGTAGTCGATATTTTAGACTCCCTAGCAGGTGCACTTTATTTTTCACATCTAGATCTTAGCCAGGGCTATTATCAGGTCGAATTAGAGGAAAAAAGCAGAAAATACACAGCTTTCACTACAGATCGCGGTCAGTGGCAAATGCGAAGGTTACCAATGGGGTTAAAAATTAGCCCTAGTGCCTTTTCAAGGTTAATGACCATAGCGATGGCGGGCTTAAATTACGAAAAGTGCTTTGTTTATCTTGATGATCTTATAGTATTTGGCAGAAACCTTAATGAACACAATAAAAATCTAATAGATATTTTTTCTAGATTGCGAAAAGTAAACCTAAAATTAAATCCTGCTAAATGCGATTTTTTGAAAAAAGAAATTCTGTATCTGGGTCATATAATAAGTTCTGAAGGAATATCACCTGACCCTGATAAAATAAAAGCTTTAAAAGATTATCCTATTCCAAAAAAGGCAGATGAAGTTAAACGCTTCGTGGCTTTTGCCAATTATTATCGAAAATTTATACCACATTTTTCAGAAATTACAGTTCCTCTAAATAAATTATGTAAAAAATACGCTAGGTTTGAGTGGACGGACGAATGTGATAAAGCTTTTAATTGTCTTAAAAATTCGCTGATTAAGCATCCGGTGTTAGATTATCCCGATTTTTCGAATGAAAATGAATTTATTTTGCAAACAGATGCGTCTGCTTTTGCTATAGGAGCAGTGTTATCAAATAAAAATAATAAACCAGTGGCGTTCACTAGTCGTAGTTTAAATAAAGCAGAAATTAACTACCCTACTATACATAAAGAACTTTTAGCAATTTATTGGGCTGTAAAGCATTTTCGACCATATCTGTATGGCCGTCGTTTCAAAATTTTAACCGATCACAAACCATTAATTTATCTTTTTACGCAAAAAGACCCTGGTAGCAGATTGACAAAATTTCGTTTGTGTCTAGAAGAATATGACTTTTATATCGAATATATCAAAGGAAAAGATAATGTTACAGCCGATGCTTTATCGAGAATAATCTTGTCCTCAAACGAATTAAAAGATATGAATGAAGGTATGATTGCAGTTTTAACCAGAGCACAGAGTAAACGTAGAGACGGACAGGAAGACGAGTTAATTAAGAAAAGTACTGAAAATATTTGGCTTGATCACCCGAATATTGTGGAAATTCTTAAGCAACCCACTAACTGTACCGAATTAATTATAATACCATCCTTAAAAATTAAAAAATTGTCAAAAGATGTCACTCAACAAGTGGGAGACTTTTATTATATTCCATTACATTTTACCCTATACTTAGACCAAAAAGCTTTATCACCATTGGCGCGAGACGAAATGGTAAAAGATTTGGTAGAAATAAGTAAAAAGGCTGAAATTAAAGAATTAGTTATTAATAAAAATAATGATAATACAGAGTTTATTAAATTTATTGGTAGTAAAATAAAAAATTATACTAATTGGAGGGGCCCCCGTATAAATGTTGTAAAAGGTATTAAAAAAGTAATGGACAAAGACGAAAAAAGAGTAATCCTTAATGATTTTCATTTACTACCAACCAGTGGTCACGCTGGAATAAATAGAATGACAAATAATATTAAAAAGTATTATCTTTGGCCAGGTCTGGATAGTGATGTTCGAAATTTTGTAAAAAGGTGTGACATGTGTCAAAGACAAAAACATTCGAATCATTATACTAGAGAGCCAATGGTAATAACTACTACAGCTGAAACAGCTTTTCAAAAAATATATTTAGATATTGTTGGTCCACTTCCGGTAGACGTAAATGGATTTGTTTATATTTTAACACTTCAGTGTGAGTTAACAAAATATGTAGAGGCCTACCCTCTTAAAAACAAGGATTCCGTATCTGTGGCAAGATCTTTGGTGGATAACTTTATCTTAAGATATGGTATCCCTCAGGAAATTGCTTCAGATAGGGGTAGCGAGTTTATTTCTCACACTATGGCAGAAACATGTAACTTGTTAGGTATAAAACAGATTCATTCTACGGCGTATCATCACGAGAGTATCGGGAGTTTAGAGGCCTCTCACAAAGTTCTAGGTGCTTATTTGAGAATTCAAACTCAAAACCATGATTCTGCATGGAGCACATGGCTTCCGTACTGGTGTTTTTCTTATAATACTGCAGTACATACGGAAACCAAATACTCTCCCTTTGAACTAGTTTTTGGGAAAAAATGCCAATTACCAAATAATTTAAATAATGAAGTTGATCCTATTTATAATTTTGATAACTACCCCATTGAATTAAAATATAGGTTACAAACAGCTCAAAATGATGCAAGAAATAACTTAATACTTTCTAAATCTAAAAGAAAAGAAAATTTTGATTTAAAAGTAAACCCCATTCAGTATAAAAAGGGCGATAGAGTTTTAATCAAAAACGAAACTGGTGATAAAATTACCAGCCCTTGCTTCCTGGGGCCATATTTAGTGGTAGAAGATGTTGCACCAAATGTAAAAATAATTAAAGATAAGAAACATATTTTAGTCCATAAAAATAGAACTAAGTTGTATAATAGCTAATTAAAATTAAGTTATAATAATAAGGGCTCCATATTACTATACTATTGTATGTATTTTCTAATAACCTTTTTCTAAAATACCTATCTATTTTCTTGCCTACTTTCACTATATGACGCTATTTTCCTTCTCTTATATCTGAGTTTTTATTTTTCTTTTCATATATTTAGATAAATAAGATAATATTAAAAAAAAAAAAAAAAAAAAAAATGGTTTAAATAGTGTATTGTAACATTTGTCTCTAGTAATTGTATTTTATTTACGAATTTCAAATTTTGAAAATAAATTGAAATTCTTTTAATTGCCCGGGGAGGTGTAATATATAGAGAAAACACCCTATATAAAATGTATTGTATCAAATTCAACTTGTTGCAATAATGGGCAACCACGCAATAACCTGTTTTGCTATGTCAGCAGGTCAACCACCTTCCCGAGCGTATATGGCAATTAGATTGCATTTTAAAACAGATTGAAAATATACTTTGGGTAATGTTAAGGTGAACATGTAGTTTCATTTTGCTACCCTTTGTTTCAACCCTAAGTATTACAATGCAAACCATCATGAAGTAATTAATGACAACATAAAATAGTGGGTCTTACAGCTTACTCAATTAAAATTTAGTATCTATGCTTTACCAAATAATATATTTATGTTGTTTATTAACCCCTCAAAAAAGGTGGTTTGATAAATTTTAGAGGAATATTTGAGACTTTTCACAAATATATAAATTAGCAAAACGCTGTACTCCGTTTATCATGTTTCTTCGATTTTATAGATAAGTTGAAGTTATAAAAAATTAATTTAAGCCCAACGGAAATGTGCAATACAAAGACGATGATTTTACCCTTCAACTACAGCACTGGTATGACATAACCTTACTTACCTTCGAAAACAAACTTCTAGGTTTAAATCGTTTGTTTTTCTGCAAATAAAGCAAGTTCGCACCATTTTCTTGAAGTTTTTTAAACAGATTCTTGAAAATAGCCACACAAAACACTTGGATTTCTGAAAAACACTTATTTCACCAACTAGAACAATTACAACGCCGCACATCAAATAGGTCGAAATCATGAATGACTACGACCTTCTTCGGCGTCTTCCGAATAATCCCGAAAGAAATCTGTAGTATACTCGAAAAAGGTAGAATTCCGACGTTACCGATTATTCTGGGCATTATTTCTTGAAATAAAGAATAATAATTACAGAAGATTTAAATTAAATGTAAAACAGATTCGGTTTGAGTTATTTATAATAAGCTATTTAATTATCAGTTTTAAAATATTCTATATGGAAATTTATACTGGGAATTTCTGGAATTCCTTGTTTATTTAGGTAATAGTATAAAGGATGATATCCGTTATAATCTGGCCACAGTAACGGTTTGGCAAACAAGGGTTAATGTTGGATTCCTCCAAAAGGTAAACAACTGGGTCTATGTTATTTCCATATCGTTGGCATCAACTTTATTAGTTTAAATGGAACACCCTGTATATAATAGTCAATCTAATGGGTTTCTTCTCCCTGACTATAAATATATTAGGTCTGATACCTTTATTTCTAATGATACCCGAGAAATTTGAGAAAAACCTGTTACAGAGAGTCGATGAGAATACATTTCCTTTTATGGCAGGGTTTTTCTCAAATTTATTGGATATCTTTTGAGATAGAGCACCCACTTGACATTTGTGTATTATGCAGGGTGTCCAATTTAAAATAACATAGTTAGTCGGCAGCAGTCGGATGTCTGATATGTCTCTTGAATTTGAACTTAGCTTAGCTAATAACAGCCTGTAAAGGACAAGCAGCTATTATCCTCAAGTTGTCCTCCTATGAAAAGTGGAGGTAAAACGGTAAACCTAAATGTAGAGTACGTGAAAAATATCAGTATAAAATGTAAAACCATCTATGCTAGTCCAAAAACCACCTAATTTACTAAAAAAATAAAAATAGGTGGAGACATTTTCTTATGGATTAAATTAGTAAAAATGAAAATTAGCCAAATTAAGATAAAAAAATATTAGTCATAATGGTACTAAAAATATTTTTCCCCATCCAAATAATTTTTGACAACAGGCTTTTTGTTTCTGTTTACTTGGAAAATTTTGAAAATAATGGATTCCAATTTCCAGTTCATATTCCTATTATTAAATATATGGATTAACAGCAAGAGCTATTAGTATTTGTAAAACAATATTACAAATATGTAGTGCAAATAATTCAGAATTAAAGAATCTGTTTTAAACTATCATGATAACTCCCACTAGAAAGTAAATAAACCAGACGATAAGAATCTCTAGTACAAATCATTTGATATGAATCTTTTTTAAAATTATTCTGATGGTACAAATCGCCAATAATAATAAATAAAGTAAAATCGAATCGAAGGGCCCACCCCAAAAAATAGGTTTCATGAACTTTGTCGGTCCGGCTGTCGGTCTTTCTGTCTGTCAGTCATTTCGCGACATAGCTTAAATACTACTTACCCGATTGACTGCAAATTTTTACCAAAAATGAAGGGTCATATGAGGATGACCTGGTAATATTTTGATAAAAATCCAACATGGCTGAACAATGTTAAAAAAATTTTGGTAGAGTACTGTCTTATTTGGGGTTTGGACCCAGAAAAAAAATAAGTATTTTTTTTAAATTGTCGGCGTTTCGGAACATAATTTGTACATCGTCAGGACACATATATAGATCAGGAACAGGAGTTCTGCAGCAATTCGAGGTATGAAGAGTGGCAGAACAAGGTGGCTCAAAGAAGACAGAAAGATTCAATACAGCAAACGTGACATATATTCTACTTACTTAAAGGTAATCTAGACTATAGTGTTAGAGAACAAACAAATTCATTAATACATGTAAAGTATCTACGACAAAAATGTAAGTTGGATTGTTTATTAAAACAAAAAAGGAGTTCAAAAACTAACATATTAACTAATTTTTCTGACCACGTTTTCTTTGATAGGTTTGTTAATAATTTATCCGATACCATATTTAACCAAAAAGAACATCAGTTACTAAATAAGGGTTTCAACTATAATTTAAAAAGCTCAGTAAATATTAAATCCCTGGAAAATTGAGGAGTTGAAACAGAAATCGCTTTAAGAAATAGCCCTGATTGTTTAAACAACAAGTTTCTAGCTTCTAATATAATCAGGAAAGAATTCATTAAATCTAGTGAAAGTCCAGTAAATCTAGTCATAAAATCTATCAAAAATCAGGCTAAAGACAACGACATAATTTTTTACAAAAGCAGACAAAGGAAATACTATTGTAGCACTTAACCAAAAATTATATGTTGAAAAAACTCTTTCCTTTTTAGAAACCGGAGTCTATGAACTTTTAAGATCTGATCCTACTGAATTATACCAAAAAGAAATTAGTCAACAACTCAAGAAGTATTTTAAGTCCTTCAGACAAATATAATCTTATTTCTATGAACCCACAAGCTCCTAAAATGTACTCGTTGATTAAACTACATAAAGAAAATTATTTGTCTCTTTTATAACAGCACCTTTTAAAATTTCATATAAACTAATTTCTCTCATAAATGATAACTGTAAATTCGTTCCAAAATATAGCATTAAAAATTCTTTTGAATTAGTAGAACATATAAAACACATCTCGTTACCAAGAAATGCCCTTTTGATTTCATTTGATGTAAAAAATTTATTTCCCAGTATCCCGAACAAAGATACGATTCATTTAGTTAACAATTTATTAGAAAAGAGTCACACAAATCCAGTTAAAAAACAAGAAATCATCAATCTTTTAAATATTTGCCTTTCTCAGAATTACTTTCAATTCAATAATAATTTTTACTCCAGCTCTGAAGGCTTAATTATGGGAAACCCATTGAGTCCCTTACTAGCTGAAATTTTTATGGACAATATCGAACACACTATAGATCAAAATCCACTAACAAAAAACTTTCTTTATTGGTTTAGGTATGTCGATGATATTTTAGCTTGTTTTGTTGGAACACAGAGACAATTAAGTGTTTTTACTGATTTTATCAATAATATCCATCCCAATATAACTTTTACAACTGAATTAGAACAAAATAACTCTATTAATTTTCTAGATTTAACTATACAGAAAAATGATAATAAACACGACTTCTCTATTTTTCATAAACCTTCTCATACCGATATTACTATTCACGCTAGCTCTACTCACCCCTATCAACATAAATTAGCGGCTTATAACAGTATGGTTCACAGGCTAATTAATATTCCATGGTCAAATATTAATTTTGAAAAAGAACTTAACATAATAAAACAAATTGCTGTCAATAATGGATATGATCCAAATCTCGTAAATAATATTCTTGCCAAGAAACAATATAATAAAGCCATTAGTCAAGTATATCCTAATATTAAAGATCAAACTAATAAGTTTTATAAAGTTTTAACTTATAATGGATCAGCCTCTGAACGAATCGCTACTTTATTGCGTAAACAGGATTTAAATGTTGCTTACAGGACAGACAATAGTTTGGGTAAATATATAAAAATAATAAAGACAAAACAAGTAAAACAAAACAATCAGGTGTCTACAAATTAACCTGCGGTGACTGTCCAAAAACGTACATAGGTCAAACAGGTAGAACGTTTAACAAACCCATTTCAGAGCATAAAAGTAGTTTTTTGAATAAAAAATCTGATTCAACCTTTGCCAATCATCTTTTACTTGAACATGATTCATTTAATAATAATTTTGAAATTCTACATATCGAAAATAAGGGCATAAAACCTAACATGCTTGAATTTCTAGAAATAAACAAATTAAAATCATCAGGTAATTTGCTAAATGACCAGTTAGAATTAATAACTCTCCTTTGTTAAATTTATTTCACTAAACCGTCCTTTTGTCGTAGATATATAACCCACATAATTTTTAAGCTTTTTCATTTATTTTAACACCACTGTCTTTGGGTTTTTCCCTATATTTGTTACCTGTTGTTTACCTTTTACATCTTGGCATTGTAGTATTTTAGTTATACCTTAACATCTGAAGAAGCTATTGTATATGCGAAACATGTCATGTTTATTTGGGGTTAGGGTTTAGTAAAAAAACAAAATCTGTTTTTAAATTGTCGACTTTTCGCAACTTTATTGTTGCATCCTCAGGACACATATAGTTTCTATATCCTGCATGAAACAATATTTTTGTGGTTCTGAAAAGAACCGTTTGTTTTTCTTATATTAGTGCAAATGTAGTTGACTAAGCACATTCTTCTCTGACTCGTATATGTAACACATACAGTGTGGAAAAAACAGTATGGACTACCTCTAATAATTTGGTAGTCCGTAGGTTTTATGGAAAATGCTCGAACATGTTAATTTAGTTTTTTAGTTTCCCACGTTCTGATAAAATTGATTTGTTTTTTTATTGGCATCTGTCAAAAATATGACGTAACCGACATTTTTTTTAAACGGCAATATATGGCATGTGATACATCATTTGAAAGCTCCTATTTCGCTCAGTATGTTTTTAGATTTTAGTGCGATTCTGTTGTGCCATTTCAAAATGGCGACCGTTCAATTGTGCGTGGAAAAAAGTATGGACTACCTATAATAATTTGGTAGACTTCAGGTTTTATGGAAAATGCTCGGATACGACATTTTATTTTTTAGTTCCCATATTCTGATAACATGTATTTGTTTTTTTATTAACATCGGTCAAAAATATGAAAAATGTTAAAAAATTGAACAAGCGCCATTTTTAAACGGCACGACCGAATGGGCCTAAAATCTAGGAACATACTGAGTGAAACCAGAGCTTTTAAATGATGTTTCACATGCCATATGTTGCATTTAAAAAAATGTCGATTACGTCATTTTTTTGACAGATGTAAATAAAAAAACTAATAAATTTTATCAGAATGTGGGAAACCAAAAAACTAACTTACCGTGTTCGAGCATTTTCCATAAAACCTGAAGACTACCAAATTATTAGGGGTAGTCCATACTTTTGTTCCACACACAATTGAATGATCGCCATTTTGAAATGGCACAATAGAATCGCACTAAAATCTGGGAAAAAAACAAATAAATGTTATCAGAATGTGACAAACTAAAATACTAGATTAACGTGAGCATTTTCTATAAAACCTACAGACTACCAAATTATTAGGGGTAGCCCATACTTTTTTCCACACTATATATACTGTGACTATGTACTGAACTAAGTTGGGACCATTGACGTATTATACTACGATGGACTGGCCCACTAGCAATAAACGACGTGTATTAAAATGTGGAAGAGACTAGAAAGAGAGAACCGAGAGAGAGATGGAGATAGGTGTGGCAGAAAATAC
The DNA here is from genome assembly GCA_030620095.1 of Kuschelorhynchus macadamiae. NCBI lineage: Eukaryota > Metazoa > Arthropoda > Insecta > Coleoptera > Curculionidae > Kuschelorhynchus > Kuschelorhynchus macadamiae. The sequence continues at coordinate 347,321 of JAUTXW010001652.1, read as the reverse complement.
GGAGAAAGTATACGTACGAAGTAGAAGACGGGGTGTTTTAAACAATATTTTGTTAAATAGTGCAATCATCGGTGGAATTTAATAAATTGCCTGATAATCTAAGGAATATAAAAAATACCAATACATTTATAAAACGCGTTAAGATGCATTTGCATATAATTAAGAATGAAATATCGTTATTGAGAGTTTGAGTCATGAGATTTGTTGACTGCTTAAATTAGGGAAATTAAAGTAATTTGGCTATTAGATTAGTTTAGATAAACACTCACTTAAGTTAAAAATATTCTGAGTACTTACCAGTGCTTAAAGCACTCTTTAAAGGATTTTAGAAAACATATTGTTAAAGTTTGTAATCATTGCTAAATAAAAAAATGATGTGGATAGTGTACCTATGTTTTATTATATGCGAAATAAAGGGAAGGATGAAGATAATAAAAACAACCATTTAAAAAAAAAAATCAATTTTTATTACATTACACATAAATGAAAGGTTATAAGTCGAAAAATATTACCCTTACAATTACTGGGGTCAAAATATCTAATCTCAGTCCCAAACTTCATACTGTAGTGTGTGATAACATGGTGTTATAATTACTTGATTTCTTTAGATTTTTTACATGTCTGGACATAACTTAGGTATATGGGCATCATAGAGCTAGTGTTTTTTTTTTCGAGTCATGATATCTTTACTAGCTAAACTTTTTACCTGTGACCCCGTCTTTAATTGGCTTACTTATAAGTAACCCTATGCACATTTAAACTGTTAGCTGCTGCTTTACCATCGGCTTTACCTTATGGTGTAATTTTTTATTTCAATTTAGGATTATATGGGCTAGAACATTTAACATATTTAAAGATGTTGAAAATGTTTAGTTTAAATATTCGAAATACTGATATATCTAGTAATTTTAATATTAAATCGATCAATGTAGGGCACCTCACAACTGCACTGAGTCCGCTGGGTGTAATTGCTAACGGTTATTCATAATCGAGAGGCTGACCCTTTTTGTCATGTAAGTTTTGTATTAGGAAACTATGTAAAATGCTATACATGTTGATATGTGACAAATAAACTATTTTTGAATTTGAATTAAAGAGTGTTTCTTGTTACTTTGAAATGAGAGGACACACAGAAATGAAGTATATTTGTAGACAAAATTTAAAAATAAACTATTGGTGACTAAAAATTATTGTTTTTGTTAGCTTGTGTCTTATCCTATTATTTATTTCATTGTTTGTTGAATTTATATGATGAACTCTTATTGTAAAGTAGTGTTTTAATATTAGCCGTATTATCTGTAAAACATGCCCATCTAGAGGATCTTGCTCCAAGCAATGCTCTGACAAAGATGTAAATAACTGTGTTACATTTAGCTGTCTTAAAGCCAAACAGATTAATTTTAAAATTAAATTAGATGTTGTAAAATTTTGCTGTGTTCTTATTATATTTTCAGCAACAAGGCAAATCTTTACAACATCTTTAGACGGCTTGCAAAGCCCCCCCCTGTTTTTTTTATTAAGTAACATTGACCATGAGACATTATTCGTTACTGAAGAAGCACACACATTACAGTTTAAAGTTCTTACAAGTTTTCTAGATACAAATCCTGCAATATATTCTGTAACATCATTTAAATATATACAATTAGTAATGTTGTTGAAATTAGAAATAAAACTGTTATTAATTTCTTCAGATAATTCAAAATTTTCTTCTAGAGTATCTAAAGTATTATTCTTATAATTTACACTAATATTTAAAATGGATGTATTATCCTGGGATAAACAATTGGCACTGTCTGGGGAAATTATTTCGCTATGTACTAATAGGCGTTTAAAGGCATTTTCAAACTGCCATGCCGTTGGGTTATTTGAAAAGCCACCCCTTCGTCGTACAGCAGAGAAAAACATTTCCAAGTGATCTTGGCTTAATTTGTATGATAGAAGAAACTGTAAAATATCTGTTTTTACCAAGTCATTAAAAATTCCTTGTAGACTTAATAAGCATACAATTAAGCCAAGAAAACCAGTTTTCCTGTTACTAATTAAAATATTTTCTCCCGTAGGTCCTTTTAAAGTGCTTAAATAGTTCACAAAATGATCAATAGAATTTTTTAAGAAGTTTTCACTTCCTTTAAAAAGTGGTCTTTTATATGAGAGTTTACTATAAGCATTTCGAGTGTTCAACAAGTCAAAAATGTTGTTAATATTTTTACAAAACTCGACTGTTCCTTCACTTTCTTGAAATGCTTGTATATTTAAATCCTTGTCACAGTACTCTAACGCGTCTGCCACACTTAAGCTAAATGTTTGGACAGCAAGTTTTACTTTCATTTTTTCTTTAGAATACTGGATATGCCTAGAGCGTATTCTTGTGGCACAGTGAAGGCCAGACTCATTCTGTAAATTAACTAACTCACCAAACAGTGCCCATTTAATTATTCTGCCCTCGCCATCCTGTAGCTGTCCCCAGTCACCCAAAGCATTACGAATTAACTTTACCATATGGCAAGCATCAAAAATAATATATATTGTTTCTTTATTGATAGGGTTTAAAAAATAAGGTTTTATGTTCGGAAAGTGCAAGTTAGCCCCTAATATATGGGACATAGCTATATTTGAAGCACATCCATCAAAAGTCAAACTCTTGATGGAAATTCCAGTGTCTCCAAGTTGTTGAAGACAACCTATTACCAAGTTTGCCTTTTCATCACCAGATAATGAATTTATTAAAAAATAAGCCACTGACACTTTCCATCTGCAATTGTACCCAACCACCATAAAAACCAGTACATTTTTAGCTCTTGGTAAAATATCGCTTTCCTGTAAACCTGTACCAAAGTTTATATACCCAACATGTCTACTTCCTGTCCACTGAACATGCTCTCTAATGGACATTTCATCAATCATTAAACCAGCCACCAATTTCTTGCCCTTTTGTTCTTCTAGCCGAACTTTATTTTTAATAGCATTTAGTGCTTGAGAACTATATCCTGGTGACCCGTCAATACTACTATACCATTTGGACAGGGTTCTAGGATGTGGCAAAGACTTAATACCAAATATACGACGTACATAGTCATATGCTGATGACGAATAAAAATTCAGAGTCAGAGCAAATGACCTTAATTCTGGAGTATATTTAGCACATACACCTTTTTTTAACTGTCTAAACAATATTTCCTTGATGGTACCTGGAATACTTTCCTAAAAAAGTTAGTTATTTTGAAAACAGTTATGAAAATTTATAAATACCTCCACAAAAAAAAATAGTCTGTTAAGTTCAACCTACAACATACAAAAATCATGCAATATCTACTATAAAATTAATTATCAACCTTTAATATAAATGACTGGTCTGATGACAATTTTTTACTTCTTGTTAATTCATCCAATAGTGCATTTAGATTCTTTATTTTTTGTTTTAGTCGACTGATTTTACTCTGGTAATATTTATTCATTTTTTTATATCTACAAACAGTTTGATTAGCAATTTTCCAAAATTTCTTCCTCTTTTCTTGAAACTCTAAATCACTTTCCTGGAAATCCCCAAAGACTATTGGATCCCGTCTATTTCTAAAAATAGAAAATACCTACAGATTTTTGTCAACAACTTAATACTGTTATAAATAAGTGAATTTGAGCCTTATAGGGAGAGTTTTTATTACAGCCAATTAAACTTGCGATCTAATCTCTATAATGAACAATGCCTTATTAAGCAATTGTACATATTCCTTACCTCACAAAAGGTTTTTTTTCTACACTGGAAGATGATTTTATTTCATTGGGTATATTAATTACTTTATCTTCAGGCCCATTATTAACTTCTGGCACTAAATCAACTTCCATAGGGTCTACTTCAGGAAGTACGTTAGTACTGCATCCTGCAACAGCATTTCCTAAAAATGTATATTTATATTTAAACTTTATGAATATTATTAAATATTTGTTTTAAAGTGATATATGTTTTTATATTATAACATTATATTACTTAGAGGGTGCAGCTGTACTGCCTGGATTATAATTATTCCTTCTAACAGCATGTACCCATAACTTTTTTAAGTTATCATCTTTTGGAAATCTAAAAAACATCATTAAAGAGCATGAGTTGTAATTATTATACAAGTACCTACAGTTATTTTATTTTCGGACTGTTAAATAATGTTATTAATATTGCTTTTAATACCTAACCTATATAAAACTATTTACCTGTGAAATTTTATTTTCTCGCCTTTTTTCGCTCTTGTAGTACAATTAACAGCAGAACACGATCTCATTTTAATACAAATATGCCACAAAATAACAATAATAAATGATTTACAATACAAAAGCGCATGCAAAAGCACGAATAACACAAACAACAAGTGATTTGGCGGGCAAACGAAAGATTTTTTGCCACGACTCGCGCTATCTCTCTCAACATTTCTCTCTCCCACTCCGAAGTCATTGATTATTGGGCAGTTGGCCCAGTCCATCCTCCTAGTATAATATGTCAATGGTTGGGACACACTTTACTATTCCTAACAAATGGGAAAAAATCATAACGAGGGAAGTTCCGGGTAAAGAAATTTATCGATTTTTTTTCTGCTATATATTCAATAGTTCTTACTTTATCAGATGGGGTTCAAACTCAATACCTTTGGTAGTTAGCCAGTTGATAATTTCTTTTTTTCTTCAAGATGAAGTTACTGACTTCTCTATGCACCTGGACCGATAGCTTGCGTTGTTTTGTACAGTAAAATTAGGGTCGTTATGTTTTATACAATCGTGTACATTTAAAATAATAACTTTAATAATGGAGAATTATTAGAACATCTTTTTGTTGGAGTGAATGTCGTTATTTTATTAATATTCTTATAATACAACATGTTTAAACAGAATTAAGTAGTTTTTACTATAGTCGTAGTCGGTCTTATCGTGCGGGTCCAAAGGTCACCAACATTATGAATCAAATCAGAAAACACAGTGAATACAAAAATGTTGTGATTCTTTTATCGAGCTATTAAATCTCGATGGGCTATTTACAAATAAACAGGGACAAAGAAAATAGTTTTTTTTATTATATTACGCAATATTATTAAGATAGCCACTTAATATTATTTTATATATTAAATGCCGAGGGACTAAATAAGAAAATTCGCTAAATATGCATTTGGTTAAAAATTTTTTGCTCGGCAAAAACAAAACTACACAAGATGGCAAGCGCAAGGCGGTTCGAATCAGTGGAACAATCAGGATATGTTCTGTTTATACAGCCACTTAATGAAAGTGAGATTTTTTTACCAATCACCAAAAATTATGAGCCCCGCTTGACCTAAAAATCTAACCACTTATACAGTGTCATTTATTTAAATGCGGGTCACCCCCGTGCAAAGAAAACTTGTCTTTTTTTCGTATTGTCATAAGAAAAACATTTTATTTTGAAAAAATATTATACACTTTTGTTAAAAACACAAGATAATTAGTTATTAATTCCCTCGTGAGATTTTTTCAGATCTTTACGTTTAAGGGTCTCTAGATGCCGGAAAACATGTTCTCTCAATTCCGTCTGTCTGTAGGTATGTCTGGCCGTCAGTCTGCCTTTCGCGGCCTAGCTAAAAAACTACTTATCCGATTTCTTCAAATTTCAGTCTAAAATTAAGGGCCATGCATGCGAAAAATACAGGCAAAAGCACTGTTATCCTGCGGGTCATATGATATATCAACGGCAAACTTTTTAAGTTCGTTTTTCTTTTATTACGTGTAATCCCATCCTCCTCATAAAATTCGGAAGATGAATTAGATAGACCTATGACATTTTCATATGAAAAAAGAGAATAAACATATAAATACCAGCAGTTGCCAAAACCTTGTCAACCAGTCAGATTGGTAAGTCAGTGATGTCAAAGTCAAAATGAGTAATAGAAAACAATTTTCGAGTTTTTTGCATCCACAAAAAAATGGTATTAAATCTAATAAAATATTACGAAAACGAAAATTCACTGGCCAATATCCAGGAGACAGTAGCAAGACATAAGTATAAAGACTGTAAAGAAAATTGTGCATAAAAAAAGCATAATTTACTAGCGAAGAAGATTAAGAAATGTACACGAAAAAAGCCAAAGACAGAAGACTTAAGTGACAATGTAAAAATGGATTTTTGTAATGCAATTTACGATTTATACACATCAAAAACTAATATAACCCTTCAAGTTTTAAAAGAAGCTTTAAAAAATCGAGGCATATTGGAAATTGGACTAAAATCGTTGTCAAAATTAATAAAAATGTGGGGTTTTCGATATAAAAAGGACTGTAATCGAAGATTTTTATGCGAGTTGCCACATACAGTAAGTCAGCGTATCCAGTTTTTAAATAAATACGCGGAAAATGTTAATTCAAAATTTAGAAAAGGTCTTGTAAACAATTAAACCCACGGAATTCGATAATTTTTTAATATAAAATGGAAAGTTTACCTTCATTTAACTGTTTTAAGAAAATAAAAGAACTGGATGAACCACTTTTTCTATTAAAAAAACCAAAAAGAATTTCGATATTTTCACTGTATTCCAATGTGCCATATTCCTTAATATGACAATTTGAAGAAAGGTTATCTTGCATTGTTGCCAAATCTACCTTATTGTATTGTATTAAATTTTTCACGTTTCTCTCCCGACAGTAACGCATTTGGATCCCTGTGCCGATCCCAAATATTATACTTTCGCCAGTGATGTACTTCCCTGTCGTTTGCCTTTTATATTAGGGCTTTAATGATGATGCCTACGGCGCCTAACCTGGTGCTAACCTGGTACCAATCTACCTAGTGCGGTCAACACTAATCAACAGGCGGGTATATCACTGGCGGAAGCCTAACATTCGACATCGGCCCTCTGGGTTGTTCGTCTTTTAGGGCTTTAACGTTGACGCCTACGGCGCCTAACTTGGTGCTAACCCGGTACCAATCCACCTAGTGCCTTCGCGCTCCTGTTGGTACCGATCCACAACCCACAAACCTATATTGTTTTTCCTGTATAATTTATATAGATCATATATAAAATAAACTTGCCAACGTAGCATCCCCAGCACACTTGATTTCCGTCCACAGGGCGACACTCCCGTTCTCTCTTTATTTAGCAGCTGTAATTATGTTTAAAAACGTTTAATAATGTCTAATACAATAATTACTTCTAACTTTTAGTTAGAAATAATAATTTTGGTGTTATAAAGCATTATAATATAATCAGTCTTTTACGTAGTTCATAAATTAAGTTTGTGAAAAATATGTTTTTAGCGATACGCCAAAAACAAGTTCAGTGCAACCTTCCGAAACTTTAGTTTTTTTGGACATAATTTGAAAAAGTGCCTCATCCATAAATTTTTGTTTATAGGAACTATTAGAAAAAGGTAATCTTTCAAATGTATATTTTAAATTTGTTAAATTCCATGGGTAAAATTCTTTACAAGAGCCATAGAAAAGTGGTATTTTTAGACGAGACTTGAATATTTTCTTAATAATATTTTCTAATGGAAGTGGTTCGAAATCTTGGCAGGACGAGTCTGTAAAAAGTGTCAAGAGAAAAAAGGGATGTGGGATGGGAAAACGGTTCTTCATTTTGCATGCAGGTTCTTCAACAGGATTTCTCCCAGGTGCTGCAAGTTTACTGTTTTCTTCAACATCCAAAATTATGGACTACCATGACAATATAAACTGTGAACTGTTTGAAAAGTAGTTAAAAGAACAAATGATTCCAAATTTAGATGCTCCATCTTTAATCATTCTGGACAATGCATCTTATCATTCAAGAATTTTAAATAAACAACCTATTTCATCTTATATATATATATATATATATATATATATATATATATATATATATATATATATATAAAAAGGAGAAAGTTAGTCGTGACTGACTAGTTAGAAAAAAGCACTTTGAACCAACAGAATATAAATTTCACAAAAAGCGAAAGATTCTATCCTTCAGGTTCTTGGTTAGGTGGGGATGCAGTCAAAGAAAAAATTTTTTTGAACGGCCTTATTCTCTTCTTCAGGACCCTTCTATAGAAAAATACATTTGTAAATAAGAAAATAAAGGATTACAAAGTAAAAGAAACATCTTACCAAAGTGAGTTAAAAATAAAACAGTCCCATTGCAACAGGCTTAATGTTAAAACTTGTACGTAACTAGAATATAGACGGTAACTAACACATATCAACAGTAAAGTACAATTTTTGGTTACATTTTCAAATTAAAAAAAGTAGTAGGTAAAATAATGAGGGAGACAAAGGAAAGTACAATTTGTACTTAACATATATATATATATATATATATATATATATATATATATATATATATATATATATATATATAAGATGAAATAGGTTGTTTATTTAAGATTCTTGAATGATAAGATGCATTGTCCAGAATGATTAAAGATTGAGCATCTAAATTTGGAATCATTTGTTCTTTTAACTACTTTTCAAACAGTTCACAGTTTATATTATCATGGTAGTCCATACTTTTGGATGTTGAAGAAAACAGTAAACTTGCACCTGGGAGAAATCCTGTTGAAGAACCTGCATGCAAAATGAAGAACCGTTTTCCCATCCCACATCCCTTTTTTCTCTTGACACTTTTTACAGACTCGTCCTGCCAAGATTTCGAACCACTTCCATTAGAAAATATTATTAAGAAAATATTCAAGTCTCGTCTAAAAATACCACTTTTCTAAGGCTCTTGTAAAGAATTTTACCCAAGGAATTTAACAAATTTAAAATATACATTTGAAAGATTACCTTTTTCTAATAGTTCCTATACACAAAAATTTATGGATGAGGCACTTTTTCAAATTATGTCCAAAAAAACTAAAGTTTCGGAAGGTTGCACTGAACTTGTTTTTGGCGTATCGCTAAAAACATATTTTTCACAAACTTAATTTATGAACTACATAAAAGACTGATTGTATTATAATGCTTTATAACACCAAAATTATTATTTCTAACTAAAAGTTAGAAGTAATTATTGTATTAGACATTATTAAACGTTTTTAAACATAATTACAGCTGCTAAATAAAGAGAGAGCGGGAGTGTCGTCTGTTGGACGGAAATCAAGTGTGCTGGGGATGCTACGTTGACAAGTTTATTTTATATATGATCTATATAAATTATACAGGAAAAACAATATAGATTTGTGGGTTGTGGATCGGTACCACCAGGAGCGCGAAGGCACTAGGTGGACTGGTACCGGGTTAGCACCAGGTTAGGCGCCGTAGCACATAGGTCAAATTTTCCACCTTCATTTTTTTGGCTCATATTCACATATTTTGTGTAGCTAATAGTCATCGAAGTTTTGAGAAAGTTTTAGAGTTATTGCAATATTTTTGTTGGAGTTGTCGCACCAAGAAATCTTGAAAATTGTAATTTTGTGAAAGCACATCGAATCCAGCTAAAATTATTGCTAATTTTAAAGATTTTAGAACCGAGAAACAGAATTATTTTGACAGTATTTTTACATAGCATTAAAGTATGAACATTTGGTTATAATTGCTTAAATATAATTAAAGATAATTAAACTTTTTAGATAACACTACAATTGAACATAAATATTCAAACAAATTTGATAATCCGTAACGAAAGAACGGAAAAGAACGAACAAATGAGGCGTCAAATTACTCCTTATTGTTTTAGCAATTGAATAAAAAAAAAAATAAAATTGCAAATGTCTGCTATTTTTCGTGGTAGGCCCGGCCGAGGAAAATAGACGCGCAGCGCGGCTCGCATTGCGTAATAATCAAGTGTGCGGGATATTAAATTATTATTACCTTTAAATCTGTGTTTCAACAAATGATTGTTTGTGTCGTTTTGTGATTGTGAGTTTGTGCTGTTGTCTCCAAATATTTCGATGGAAGAATCAATCACTCGGATGTTTTTACATGAGAAGATAAGGGAGTTTAAAGGCGAAACTACGAAGAAAAAGAAAATTCGTTTACTTGATTTTCTTAAGGAGTATTTTTTCACCGGCGATGATGAACAAGCTTCAAATGTTCTTACTAAATATACGAGGAATATTTTTTTTGCTCCGTACTTTCGATTTTAGGACAAAGCAGATCGAATAAATACACTTTTTTTGAAAAAGTATGCAAGCTGGCTAAATAGCGAAATTCAGTTTCCAGACATTGTCGTCCATTGTCGTCAAGAAAATGTTTCTGAAGGACCTTTTGCAGGCATCCGTAAGTTTTTTTCTTTTATTTAACTTGCAATGAATGAATGTACAGTGGTATTCAATAAAAAACCGTACCGGAATTAAAATGAGAGGTATCTTGGTTACATGACTTATGTTAATTTGTCAATAATTGTTTATTTAGGTCATGTGACCAAGGTTGTTCTCTATCTAATTCCAGTACGCTTTTTTATTGAATACAACTGTATGTATCACTTTTTTTGGGTCACTTTTTTATTATTTACTTTCTAATATTAAATTTAAAGATAATAATAAATTGTAATTAATTAAATGTAATGTAGAAACAAGGCCATAATGTTGTTATCGTTCTTTTTTTATGTACTTATGGGCTATTTTTGTGTTGACAGAGTGAATTGATCTGATCTAGATGCAAATAGAATCCTACTAATAATGATGAGATTAACTTATTCTAAAGCTTATTTTCTACTTTTTAGAGCATTTAAATAAAAGCTTTTTCTTAAAAATATATATATTTTTAAATTAGTTGTTATTAATAAAATAAACCGCTATTTTGAACATTAAATGTTATTTTTTAGGCGGTCGACCTAGTAAGTCGTTCGCTGATAGTTCGGATGTCATAAAACGACGGAAAACCGCAAAACTACGTCAGGAAAAAACGTCTGAAGAATTATCATATGCCACGGTGATGAAATTGCGTCAGTCAGGTGACTCTGCAGCTGCACGTCTTCTTACAGAAGTTACTACCACAACTCCGACTAGGGCACAAAGAATTTTACAAAACTGGATATCCCCCTCACCTATTCCCTACACTCCTGAAGAAGCCTTAGCAATTGTAATAAGTCAGAACCTTACTCGGGAACAATATACATTTCTAAGAAATAGCAGCAGAGAGAAACATCACGACCTTTATCCTCCTTATTATAAAGTGTTGGAAACAAAAAAGGTGTTTTATCCAGAGGAAAATGTGGTAACTGCAACAAAATGTGAAGTCTCTTTACAAAGCCTTCTCAACAAAACTTGTGAAAGCATTATGAAAATGGTCCCAAATAGAGATTACAAGTATAAATCGTTAGTGTTGTATGGTAAATGGGGATTTGACGGAAGCGGTGGATATTCGACTTATAAACAAACTGGAAAGGATAACACATTGCATGCAGAAGATAGTCTGTTTACTACTTCATTGGTTCCTCTTCGCTTAGTAGACGAAAATGATGGTGAACCACTGATACTGTGGAAAAATCCCCGACCTCCATCCAAACGACTTTGCCGGCCTATAAGACTGCAGTGGATCCATGAAACCAATGAAGTTTCGCGATTGGAAAGAAGCAACATTGAAGATCAAATTAAAAACTTAATTCCTTACGAAGATCTAAAGGGAACTATAAACTTTAAGTTATCGTTAACTATGGTTGATGGAAAAGTAAGAACATTGTATTTTTAATAAATGTATGATTGTAACGTTTATTGTAACTTTCAGGTTTGTAGTGCGTTAACACAATCATCTTCCATGACATGCTACTTATGTGGAGTAAAAATATCGAAAATGAACGACATTGACTTTGTGCGATCACTACCCGTAACGGAAGAGAACCTCTCATTCGGATTATCGTCACTCCACGCATACATACGTTTTTTTGAATGTCTACTACATGTAGCGTATAGGCTAGATATTAAGACATGGAGGGTAAGCTTAAAGCTACCTATATTATACAAAAAGAAAGCTAAAAATCGCTTTATTTTTTTTAAAGGTCGAAAAAGTCAACAAGCAGGTAATGGAAAATAGGAAGAGACAGATTCAAGAGCAGTTTAGACACAAAATGGGTCTTATAGTAGATGTTCCAAAATCAGGAGCAGGCACAACAAATGATGGGAATACAGCCCGTAGATTTTTTTCCCACCCAGAGTTATCGTCTGAAATAACTGGTATTTACTTACTGAATAATTATTATAAAGATGCTAAATATTATTTAATTCATTTTAGGTATTGATGTTGATATGATAAAGAGATTTTCGGTCATCTTACGGGCTATCAACATTGGGTACGAGATTAATGTAACAAAATTTGAAGAGTATTGTTTTCAAACGGCCAGAAAGTACGTAGAACTATATGGATGGTATTTTATGCCCCCTAGTATCCATAAGATCCTCTTACATGGGAGTATTATAATTAAGCATACACTACTTCCAATTGGAGAAATGAGTGAAGAATCTCAAGAATCTAGGAATAGGGATATAAGAAGATATCGGGAACATCACACAAGAAAGATTGACCCCCTAAAACTAAACGAAGATTTATTATATAGACTTATTTTGAGTTCAGATCCATTTTTAAGTAATTATTTTTTTAAAAGTGAAGCGCAAGCCATTAGATGCAGAACTCTGCGAATTGTTAATAAATGTTCCGGAAGCAGGTCGCGATCGGGATGAGAGTGATTTAGAAAGTTGTTTCGATTCTGGTGAAGAATTATAAGTTGTTAATTTGTAATAAAAATGTTTTGACCTAACTGAGTTGGTTATCTTTTTTCACTTAACATTTTTTAAAGGAATAATAAATTATTAATAAAAGGATCAATATTTTAGAGGTATACTGATAGTAAATTTTAACTACAGGTATGCCTTTATACTTAACTTCATATTTACTTGTAGATTAATTTGAAATGTTAAGCTTTTTTTCACCATTTTATTAAAGGGGTTGTATTTAACCCCTTTCCAAAGGGGTTATATTTTTTGCTGGTTTTACACATATTTAAAACTCAGTATCTCGAGTTTGTTCTATGGTTTAAAAAAAATAGGTTGGTATTCATGACCGCACTCAAGGTTGAGTTTTGAATTTGATAGTAGCTGTCAGCATAAAAATATAACGCCTGAAAAACATAACGCCTGCAACCTGCACAACACAACCTTGAGTACGGTCTATGAATACAAGCCTTAGTGCAAAAAAAAATTGCTAACATTCTCTATTCCCGAGATATGATTTTCGATCAATTATTTCCATTTTTTGACCAATGTGCGTAGGCGTCAACGTTAAAGCCCTAAAAGATGAACAACCCAGAGGGCCGATGTCGAATGTTAGGCTTCCGCCAGCGATGTACCCGCCTGTTGATTAGTGTTGACCGCACTAGGTAGATTGGTACCAGGTTAGCACCAGGTTAGGCGCCGTAGGCATCATCATTAAAGCCCTAATATAAAAGGCAAACGACAGGGAAGTACATCACTGGCGAAAGTCTAATATTTGGGATCGGCACAGTGATCCAAATGCGTTACTGTCGGGAGAGAAACGTGAAAAATTTAATACAATACAATAAGGTAAATTTGGCAACAATGCAAGATAACCTTTCTTCAAATTGTCATATTAAGGAATATGGCACATTGGAATACAGTGAAAATATCGAATTTCTTTTTGGTTTTTTTAATAGAAAAAGTGGTTCATCCAGTTCTTTTATTTTCTTAAAACAGTTAAATGAAGGTAAACTTTCCATTTTATATTAAAAAATTATCGAGTTCCGTGGGTTTAATTGCTTACAAGACCTTTTCTAAATTTTGAATTAACATTTTCCGCGTATTTATTTAAAAACTGGATACGCTGACTTACTGTATGTGGCAACTCGCATAAAAATCTTCGATTACAGTCCTATTTATATCGAAAACCCCACATTTTTATTAATTTTGACAACGATTTTAGTCCAATTTCCAATATGCCTCGATTTTTTAAAGCTTCTTTTAAAACTTGAAGGGTTATATTAGTTTTGATGTGTATAAATGGTAAATTGCATTACAAAAATCCATTTTTACATTGTCACTTAAGTCTTCTGTCTTTGGCTTTTTTCCTGTACTTTTCTTAATCTTCTTCGCTAGTAAATTATGCTTTTTTTATGCACAATTTTCTTTACAGTCTTTATACCGCTTCCCAGATCTTTTGCTACTGTCTCCTGGATATTGGCCAGTGAATTTTCGTTTTCGTAATATTTTATTAGATTTAATACCATTTTTTTGTGGATGCAAAAAACTGGAAAATTGTTTTCTATTACTCATTTTGTCACTGACTTACCAATCTGACTGGTTGACAAGGTTTTGGCAACTGCTGGTATTTATATGTTTATTCTCTTTTTTCATATGAAAATATCATAGGTCTATCTAATTCATCTTCCGAATTTTATGAGGAGGATGTGATTACACGTAATAAAAGAAAAACAAACTTAAAAAGTTTGCCGTTGATATATCATATGACCCGCAGGATAACATTGCTTTTGACTATAGCTTATTGTGTAGGCATTGAGTAATACATGTAATCTATAGAGTAAAAAAACCTCATTAGGTATGTAAAAGGACAGAGCAAAAGAACAGGGATTTAAAAGGGTCTTAATTAATATTTATATAAACAAAGTTTACCTGCGCCCATGGACGACCCCGAATTAACTATACTGGATGGAAATCTCCATTTTATTAGTATATACATTTCTCAAACAGATTATAAAGAATTTTGCTCTATTTGCGATAATTTTAGAGATATTTGCTTTTCTTTTTTTTGTATGAACCAGACAACCTAAGTGTGATCACGATGTACATTTCTAAACATCCCTTCGAGAGGTACTATTAACGAAAAAAAAAGAAGTCACAATTATATTATTTCTATGATAGCTTCCAAAACGGTCTCCGTTAACTGGCCTATACCATTTGATTTAAATTTTCACAACGAGCATAATTAAAATCCGAACACCCCGTTTATGAAACTACATAAAAAATTCACCGAAGGTACGTTCTTTTTCGGTGTTCTGTTTTTGCAAGTTGTCTAGCTAGCTCGGAGCCTCATCCGGCATGGAAATGATACCGGCAGCAGCGAGGGGATGATTAATGCCGCGAAGGGCGCAAAAAATGCCCTCATGAACTTTCCCCGTCCGTATTCGGCGCGTTGACGTCGCGCGAGGAAGCGACCCATTGTTTTAATAGTGCGCGTCCGTAATTTATACTGCATACAATAAAAACGGCATAAAACTTCCTTTTGTACTCGAAATATCCCATTTTGTTCGGCTTTGTGTTGCGTCAGCAGAACTTTTATGGCCCCAAATGTATTTTTTTTGACGTTTTGTCCAGTTTCACAAAGGACATAATTATAATTAGAAACTTAAGATTAGTCTAGTAACTAAAGATTCAATTTCAACCAAAAAATAGTAATCGTGAAAAAATCACCCTCCGAGATTTTTTCAGTTCTGTAAGTTTCAGATCCCCAGATGCAAAAAATACATGTTTTCTTAATTCTGTCGATCTGTCAATGTCAACAGTCATATGGGGATGACATGGTAACATTTCGGTAGAAATCCAATATTAGGCACTCCAACGATCTGTCACTGTCATGTCATTTTTGGGTTGTCGTAGGACAAACAAACTAATTTAGCCAATGAGGCTTAAATATTGGTTTGATAAGTCGCACAATAAATTGGTCAAATAGCTGTCGTAGGACAAGCAGGTGTTTTATTGGACTGCCTAATTGCGGAGCAAAATGGTGGACTAATAAGATCGTAAAAAAATTATTACTAAAAACTACTCATCGAATTTATTTCAAATTTGTAGAAAAGTTAGGTGTCATACAAATCCAAGATGTCGGAATTCGGATTCAGTGTAAAAAGACTACTTCATATATTGAAGTCTACACACATAAAAAAGATCTCTTGATCTAAAAACAGCGAGGAGTTCAGATGATTCCAGTCCTTATAAAGAAATAAGTATTTATTTGAAACTATTTTTTCTTGCCATAAGAACATGAGAAGTTCAGATTGGGATTTAAACTATCTCATGATATGTTTCCATAATGAAACTTTTAGCGTCAAAAGGTGCTTGATTTGAGCACCTACATATCAAAATGCCAGGGTTTTTAAACTGAGAACCCGCAATTTCATTTCGAGATCGGGCGACTTCGGAAAGAAATTTTTTGTTTTCTTTTCTAACTCGAACATGTGTCTTCTGAAAAAAATATTATTTTTTTTCGAGGATGAATAATCTCAATTTATGAAAGTGGTACGTACAAATCCAGCACGTTATGACGCCCATCTTTGTCTATTCAATTGAATCGACGAGCTAAGAAGATTGTTATGAACTCGTTGTGAATTGGCAGTTTTTCCGAGAATTATTTTGACCTGTCGCCGCTGCGCCGATCGCTTGTATTATAATATTAAATTTTATGTATTGTTTTGTCATGTGCTGCTGCTTATAGTGCAACGTGTTCCATGTGGTGGTGCTTTGTATGCTTTTTTTGCGGACTATACAAAAGGTAATATTTTTCTACTATTTTACAAACCCCTCTCTTGATAGGCCTTCAAATTCGGTGCTGATGTGATGTGATAAATATGCTAATATTTTGATTGCCTCATCACAACATATCTTCGACTCCATTTTGTTTTAAATGCGTTTCACAAAGCTGAGAAATTTGTCAGCAAGATTGGGATGATTTTTGAAATTAGTTTTTGCAACAATGTGGTTATTTAAGTATACTATTAACAACTAAAATAATATTTCTGCGGGGTGTGTTTTAGTAAAACTAAAAAAGATCTAACGTCGTCCCTGTTTTCAAAAATAAAGGACATCTGGAGGATGTCTCTCAATATAGACCTATATCAGTCCAAAATCAAATGGGAAAAATTTTTGAGAGTTGTTTCTACAGTAGGTTGTATGGTTTCTTAGAGACCAATAATTTGCTGTGTGACTCTCAGCATGGTTTCTGGAGGGAACGGTCCACCATGTCAGCCATAAATACTCTCATCTCACACATTATCGATGCCTTAAATTATAAGGAACACCCAATAACAATTTTCCTCGATATGAGTAGGGCTTTTGATATGGTGGATCATAATCTCCTCTGTGACAAGCTAGAGCGGATGGGAGTCAGAGATTCGGTCATTTCTCTCTGAGCGAATGCAGACAACACAGGTAAATAACACTTATTCAAGCTTTGAGACTGTGAAGGCTGGCACTCCACAGGGTTCCATATTGTCACCTATTCTTTTTTGCTGTTTTATAAATGACCTCTCTCAAGCATGTAGGAGCAGTAAGGGTACAATAATCTATGCAGATGATACCAATATGCTGGTAGCAGAGCGAAAATTGGGCTGTTCAGTGGCTATAGCACAGAGGGCTGTTGAAGAAATGGCCAAGTGGATAACGGAGTCTTTTTGAATAATAAGAATTCCACTGTAGAAGAAAGCCAGTTTCTGAAGCTGAACGGAAGATCAATCGAGCAGGTATATTCCTCAAAATTCTTGGGAGTTCATGTTGATCACAAACTGACTTAGATAGTTCATGTTAGCTATGTATCGAAGAAACTCAGCTCTGTCTGTTTTCTGTTCAGACAATTGAGAAGTAGTGTAGATTCAAATGTTTTAATGCTTATGTACAGTGGCCTTTTCTGCTCGATCATGAGTTATGGGCTTCTCCATTGGGGATTGGGAGCAGATGCTCTTAGAGCATTCATAATGCAGAAGAAGGTTGTCAGAATCATGGCAAAACTAAAACCATTGGAGAGTTGTAAAAATGTTTTCATTGACCTCAAAATTTTAACCTTTCCGAGTTTGTACATATACGTTCTTCTACAGTACGTCAAAAAAAATATAGGCCCTTTCACCCGTCAAAATAAAGTTCACTCCCATGTAACACGAGGTAGTGTTCTCCTTAGTTAAACATATAGCAGGCTAATAGTGGGCCAAAGATCATATGAGTACCAAGGTATTAGACGTTATAACCACTTTTCACAATCACTGATAGAGATAAATTCTTATAAATTATTTTCAGTTAAAATAAAAGAGCTACTGCTACAAAAGGCATATTACTCTCTAGAGGAATACTTCCTGGATTGGTTGGAAGATCGCAAAATATAGTAGTTTTAACTTAGTATAGCCTATCTGTGTTTTATGTATTGTGTATTTATGTGAAACGATTACTGGATAAGCAAGGGATTAATTTTCTCACTTTCATTTTAATTTAATATAGTATATTTTAATATCTTACACATAGTAAGTAGTTTAAGTAATGTTTTAATTATTATGACTATTCTTTTTTTTTACTTGGAGGTAAACCTCCTTCTTTGGACGTGTTGGACATGTTTGTGTTGTACTGTTTGTGCATTATCTGATTTGTTTGGTAATATATGATTTGATTTGATTTAATTCGAACATCAAAAGCACCAAATAAGAAAAAAGTTGAACGCATGAATGTATGAGTTCTGAATATGTTTTCTTCCTATACTTTTTACCTATTTTTCCGTAAACAATAATCACAAACATTAATATGAAAGACCTATTGAGATCTTGGGAAATCCCCGACAACTTCATTGAAAAGTTTACAGGTAATTAGCTGAATAATTTTATTTATATTTTCTCAGTACGTATAAGATAAAAATTTTTTTAAGTTTTTTTTTAATATCCTTTGTAGGTTTGTCAAAATATAAATTTGTGTGTTTAGTAGAATCCATTAGATAATTCTAAACAGGCTTATCACTAATTGTATTTGGTTCTCCATGGTGCTACTAAGTGTACAAATATAGCCTTTAATTACGTGTATGTTGAGAATTTAACTTATTATTTGTATTCTTTGTTTCTGCTATGATGTTCATAAATGACAAAAAAAATATTTTTCTAAGCATCCGGTATTTTTCTTGCCATGAATGAATTGAAATGTTTTATTTGTCAATTCTTTTATTTATAGAATAATGGTTTTATCTTCTATACGAAAGTTTTTAATTTCAAATAATTTTAACCTACTTCAAATGAGGAAATATATATTCTCAATAGAACAATATATTTATCTTGATAAAAAAACGTGAGATCCATGAGTTGAGAAAAAAAAGCTCTCATATCGAGATATCATGGTGCCAAATCAAAGCAAGTCGCATTCAGATAGGTAACCGTTTTCTCTCAATTTGAGATACTAATATATTTAGAACAACAATAATATATTCACGTAATGAACAAATGGAGCTTTTTGGTAAAGAAACAGATATCTCAAAAAGAGAAAAGAAATATTTTCTGAATACGAGCCACTGCTTATCTCGGATTGCAGAGACAGCTTTCTCACGTGAAGAAATAAATGTCTCAAGTAAAGAACATAGTATCGAAAACTAAGAAACTAGTTCCCTCAATTCAAAATCTACGGTCTATTATTTCAAAAGTTTTGGTCTTGTCTTAAATCAAAAATCGGACTACTTCTTATTGACGTGGTTCTGTTCTTGAAATGATGTCAAGGCAAATTGAATCGAAGTTATTGAATTGGTCAATTCTAGATATTTGCTCTTCAATTCCCTCAGTTTTAGAACTCTTTTCTATGTGTGTAATTTTTTATAAAAATTAATGATTATATAGGGTAAATGCTAGTCATTGACCGGAAGACAATGATTGGCCACATAGAAAATTAATACGATTTCTAAGGCTGGGTCCTAATTTACCTAAATGGCACTAATTTGTATGAACTCTCGCATTCTCGCCTGATCACGTGTTATAATTCATAGGACGCTACCGCGATTTTTTGTGTTCGTTGTCTGTAATAGCGTTCCTAGTTGGAAAGGTACGTAAAATTAGCGAATTCGCTAAGAAGTTGTTGCTTTTTTGTATCATGAAATTAGTTTTTTCTATAAGTTAGTTTTAATATAGGTAGGCATTGAGCTGCCTGGGCTATACGGCCGATGTGGTTGCTATATTTTCAATTTTTTTTGTTTTCTTTGGTACTATCTTTCAATGTATTTTTAATGCTTCTTGGCTGGCTTCCACTAGATGCCTCTTGAGAATACTACTGGTCTCACGAGATGACCTTTTCTTTCAAGCTATCCCTTTACTCCTCCCACTCTCGCCACATAGCGGCCATTACGCTAATATTCTATGTAGAACTGCGGCAGATGAACGGGATAGAATGCAGGAACAACTAGGCCTCACACGATCACTGCGTCTGCTCCCTTTCTAGCGGGCTGGTTAGTTTCCACTCTGAGCGGTTGAGTCTCCCGCTTGCCCCCGAAATAAAGCAGCAAAACCGAACACGTGGAACTACTTATGTTAATAACACAGAGGTCTGTCTTCGATTCGCGATGATATTTAAGAAGTAATACTTGTTAGGTTATATTTTTTTCGTCATAGTGGTTGGTCATCTGGTCAATAACTGTACAAAACTAAAAATTATTTCCTTTAAGTTTTAAAGGCCTTATCCACTGATTTTCGTGGATATTTTTTTTTGGGAAAATAACTATTTATTATTGTCGCAGGTAGTCGCTGGCCATATGCCAATGACCATAGATTTCAAGAGGCCAATAACTATCGCGGTGCAAAATCAAAAGGAGCTCATTGGCAGCGTATCTGGCACCTACGCCATATTCAAATATCTTTATTACTATCACAATAAAACATCATTACAATTCAATAACACTTAAAAGATAGTAACGACGGACAGTACCGCGATTATCCCAACCGATAACACAGTGTACCCAAAGAGTACCTGTGTGGTAGAGCCCGTTTTAAAAATAAATTACTATAATTTGCAAATTTACTTCTAAGAACTAAGATTCGATACACTTTAAAGTATTACAATACAATAAACAAGACAAAAAAAACTATCAAGGCAAACAACAGGCGTCCAAGCAAGGGCAGGAGGAGGAGGAACCAACACGACACTGATGTAGGAGTATTTAGATTAAAAGTATCACTACTAAACAAATGAGGGGATCGACCAGCAAACATTTAATTTAGCTCAAATGAAAATGCCGAGGGAAGTACTAGTGCTTTTGCAAATCCAGAAGATATTTTTTTATATAGGATGCATATTTTCCGTGCGTAAATTCCTTAACATGATTTGGTAATGTATTCCACATTTGAACTGCAACGTATGAAAATGATTTTTGGAAGCTTGCCGTTTTATGCTGAGGTACTAAGAAGCAATTTGTGTTTCTAGTATTATGTGAGTGTGAAAAACTATTAAATATATTTTTTAAGTACGGCGGCTGTCCGGCTTTGAGTATTTTATAGATAAAAATATACATGTGATACAATCGTCGATTTTTCATGTTTAAAATTTCGTTAATATTTAAGTAGGGAGTAATATGATGCCTATAAGGAATGTTGTAAGAAAATCTCATGCAGCTATTCTGTATTTTTTGTATTGTTCTCTGTAATGCTGACGACAGAGAATCCGAGTAAACTATGTCACCGTAATCCAATAAGGATAAAATAAGCGTATCACACAAATAATATTTTGTTTTAGGAGGAAGTATTTTCTTTAAAGGGTACAAATTTTTTAAACGCATATATGCTACTTTGAGTTTACTTTTAATATGCGCATGAAAAGAAAGAGATGAGTCAAGAATCAAACCCAAGTTCCTTGCCTCCGTCGCTACGGGAAGGATTTCATTATCTATTTTCACTGAATAATTTACAGAAATATTTGATAGTGTATCACGATTATTTCCAAAGAAAACAACACATGATTTTGAAGCATTCAATTTTAAATTATGGTCATTAGCAAAGTTGCTTATATTTTGTAAGTCTGCATTAAAATTTTTCTGAGATAAATTCGAGTCAGATGAGTTGAATGAGATATATAGTTGCGAATCATCTGCATATTGTTGTAAGTTAGAATGCCTTACACACTCATTCATGTCAGCAACATAGAGAGAAAACAATAAGGGTCCCAATATGGAGCCCTGGGGCACTCCCGATACCAGAGGCAAACTATCAGATTTATCAATGACACCGCCTCTTGTAATTGATACACTGTGTGACCTTTCTTTAAGGTACGAACTGAGTAAGGATACTGAATCATCTGAAAATCCAAAATAGTGCAGTTTAGCAAGAAGCATGCAATGACTTATAGTATCAAATGCCTTACTAAAATCAAGAAGAGCCATGCATGTATTTTTTTTTAATTCGCTATTGATTCTTATGTTATTAACCATGCTTACTAAGCTAGTTATTGTACTATAATTTTTGCGGAAACCCGACTGACAACCTGGTACAATATTAAGTGGATATACAAAATCGCTAATTTGCTGACAAATATGCCTCTCTAGAATTTTAGAAACCACGGGTAAAATACTTATTGGTCTCAAATCTTTTATTTCTTTGGGATTAGCTATTTTGGGTAATGGAATAATTACTGCTTTTTTCCATTCATTAGAAAATACGTTATTTAAAATACAAGTATTTATAATATTTATTAAGGGTTTTAGGCAATACGGTAGACAAAGTTTCAGGCCTTTTATGGATAATCCGTCCGCCCCAACAGCATTTGTGTCAATCCCTTTCACAATTTTATATATCATTTCTTCGTTTATAAGATTAAAATTTAATTCTTTAGTTACCTTATTGTGTTTGTTAAATTTATAAAATTCAATTTTATCCTGAGATACCGTATTAGTGACATTAATACAGCTAGCAAAATATTTATTTAAGGTCTCTGAATCAGATAAATTTTCGGGCAAGTCAATTTTTTTATTCTGCGTTAAATTAAGCTTCTTTGCATTATTCCAAAATTCACTCCCACTTCCTGATGACATTTGATTGAAATAAACAATTTTTTCTCTAATAATCGCGTGTTTTGTATAATTCCGAAGTTGCCTGTAGTACTGCAGATTAGCAGGCGTTTTTTGCTTGATGTATTTACGATAAGCCTTATCTCTTAATTTCATTAAAAGTTTTATATTAGCTGTAATCCAAGGAGTAAATGGTTTATTTTTAATTGATTTAGTCTTTAATGGAGCGTGCTTGTTAAGTAAAAAAGAAATATTGTTATTAAGTATTTGAAGTTTTTTATTTACATCATCAGTATAATAGATAATATCCCAGTCGAGTTGTAAGGTGTCGTATTCAAATAAATCTAGATCAATATTATTGTAATCCCTAAACTGTACATTTAAAATACTATTTTTTCCCTTTGGTAAGTTTAGTTCTGCGTATACTAAATTGTGATCAGTGATTGATTCTGGGAGAAGCACTGACTCTGCATTGTTACAAAAGGTGCCACTATTAACAATAATGACATCAAGAAGTGTGGAAGTATTTGAAGAAATATTTATTCGCGTAGGATCCTTAATTAATTGAGAAAGATTAAAGGTTTCTAAGAGTGTCTCAAATTTTTCTTTTGCTTGAGAATTTTTTAAAAGATCTATATTAAAATCTCCCAAAAACATAACATGATCATAAAAGGGGACTGTGACACTAAATAGCTCCTCCAAGAAGTCGAGAAAGCTTTGTGCATTTGAAGAAGGGGGACGGTATAAGCTCGTTACTAATGTTTTCTTTCGATTCAAACAAAATTCTACACTTATATGTTCAAAATCCTCAGATACATTATCAAATGTAACAGCACTAAAATTTAAGTATCTTTTAATGTAAAAACCCACCCCTCCTCCACGACCCTCTCTGTCTTTTCTTATGAGAGTATATCCAGGAATGTCAAATGCCCCAATATCTGTATCAGGAGACAACCAGGTTTCCGATAGACCCAGTATATCAAGGTTATAATCAGTCACATAATGCATAAATTCGTCAAAACCTGTATTAATTGAGCGGATATTTAAATGAGCGCAAACAATTTTTTTTGAATTTTTTAAATTTTTTTCAGTATTGAGATTATGCTGGACACATTCCCCAATTCTCGTATCATCCCCCATTGTCCCGCCTATTCCCCCACCTCTCCCCACGCTCTACCAGGGACCCGCTAAGCCATGCCTCAATATTGCCGATATATGTAAAAATAAAAATAAAATAATGCCATCCTAGTCCTAATTCTAATGAAATGAAAATAGCCAGACACATAAAAAAAAAAACAAAGGAAATAAGCGATAGCGTACTTAAGTCGCCACCGGTCTAGACTGTAATAAATAAAGAATAAAAAAAATATTTGCTATTCATGAGCGAAAAATACCACTACACCCTCCCTGGAAAATACTATGTTTATAAAATTTGTCACAAAGACAAAAATGAAACAGCAGGATCAAAAATTTGTTTTTAAGTGTTAATACCTACTTTAATAAAACTATGACCTATTAACAACCAATAATTAGTAATTTAAAAATAAATACAAATCATTCCTATGAAGAATTTATGAAGGCCAAAATTAAGCATTAATATCGAGATTAATATACATATTATCTAGTACTATCGTAATATTATTTTATATTGTACCCGACATAATATTAACTTTTATTTTATTCATAGTAATTTGTAAATTTGTTAGCATTGTATCTAGGGAAAGTATAGAACGAAACAACAGTTTGTTCATCTTCACAATTAGAAAAAAGAAATTCATTTAAAAATACATAAACATTTACCAAAACTAAGACCCATTAACAACCAATAATTAGTAATTTAAAAAATAAATACAAATCATTCCTATGTGGAATTTATGAACGCCAAAATCAGACATCAATGTACATATTATTTAGTACTGTTTACTATCGTAATATTATTTCATATTGTAGCCGATATAATATTAACTTTTATTTTATTCACAGTAATTTGTAATATTATTAGCATTGCAACCAGGGAAAATACAGAACGAACAAACAGTTTATTCAGCTTCAAAATATGAAAGAAAAATAATTAATTAAAGATACACAAACATTTACATCTTGCATTTGCTACAGTTTGCTGTTTACTCTAAACTTATGTCATTCTTTTTACCGCACATGAGATAAAAAAGGCGAAATAAGATTTTTTGACATACCTGTTTTTCACATATCACTTGTCACTCAGAGACCCTTAAACCATTAAATTTAGCTAATAACTTCGTTAAGCCTTTTCTCCGAGGTAATATGCACTTTAGCACCATTACTTATCACATAAACTTTACCTCCTGCTGTCCAACAACAATTTTTAAATTGAGATCTAGTTAGTTTAAATAACTTCACAGTATCCCCCGTTAGCATTTCGGTAATCAGAAACGGTGTGCCTTTTAACTGCTTTTTGCCATAGAACACTTTATCACGAAGCCATCGCTGGCAAAAAGAGACTACAACTGGCCGAGGCTTTGCGGTATCGTTTTTTTTTTGGCCAAGGCGATAACAAAAATTTATGTCCCGTTTATCAATACTGATACCTATTTTTGTTGTTAAAAAGGTAACAGTATTTATATATAGATCACCATCTTGACCTTCTTCCATGCCGTGAACTAACAGGTTGTTTTGATTGGCTGATAGAACACACTTCTGCGTGTCCGATTTGAGTCGGCTGACGTCACTTTTTATATTTTTCAAACTACCTAAAACTAGTTTTTCAAAATCGGAAAATCGTTTATTCAACGAAATAATCATCTCCGGATCGTTTGTTGCCTTAGACAAACTAGACTTTCCTGCAGCACTTAGATCCGTCCTGAATTTATTAAGGTCACTTGTGAACTTGGCCGCCATTTCTTCAATCTTGTCGTTAAGTTTTTGCACTTCAACAGCTTCCTTTCTGGACATATCGTCTCGTCTTTCTCTCCCCATGATGTGTGATTGTTTATGCTATTTAGAACTACACCTTTAAAGGAATTTATCACACTTAACTCATGAATAAACTTAAAAATTTAGAAGACCGACGTGGCTACGTACTATCACTTCACAGCGCCATCTACCTACCTATACGATAAGCTTACTTTTTTTACAGATACCTATCAAAATCTGGGCATTAGCAATACCCAGGTATGTCAAAACTTAACAAAACAAATAGTAAATATGAAAGAGATTCACTGAAAAAGACTTTACAAGTTGTTATGAAAAAAAAAAGAGGTGGAAAGGAACAGGATGGGTAGTGAAAGGTAAAAGGCGGTGCAAAATAAAATTGCTGAGAAAAGAAGTGGAATTATTTGGGGTTAGGATTGTATAGGAATTTCGACCCTAGGAATAATGTATGTGAAAAGTGGGACAAAAAAGGATAAAAAGAGGACAAGGATGAAAATGGAGTGCTTTCATCTAAGTTTGGAAAGGAAGAGAGAAAAGGGGACACTTAAGTCCTTGCTAATTTTACAGCTGTGCTTGGACCTATTTAACAAAAAAGTGATATTTGCTTGATATTCTATTACAACGAACCAGAACTTATAGAGCGCCGACCAGCTCTTCAAGCGTAGAGTGATGTTGGTGTATATGCCCTAGAGTAATGTCTGGTATTTCAAATGTTCGTAAAATATTATGGTAAATAAAACGCCAAGATGAGATAATCTTTCATATAATGTTCGTTAAAGTCCAACAGTCTACACTTTCGTATAATATTCGTTCATAAGTTCAACAAATCAAAAAAAGGACACAGCTTTATCTATTTGAAACAAGTGCGTCAGTTGTAAATCAAACTGTGTGAGCAATAATAATAGTGAGCCTAGTGAATAGAGGAAATTACGTTATCCAACGACCTAGTGTTTGCGATTGAGTATGCTAAAAAATAATTACCATTACATTGTCATGCATAATTTACATTCAAACTAATGTGAAAAGGGACTTAAATTTTAACATAGAACAAAAGCTTTCACGGCTGTGGTCAATTAAGAAATCATGGTTCTTGGGATTAGACCGTGTCACAATGGAATCACTTTCCGACGTTTTGCCTTCGATTGCACGAGGCATCTTCAGGGATCTTCACTTCACGAGATCGGAACACTGAATGAGCTGGGAGAGACCCAGGCCGGCTATTTATAGTCGACCTGTGTTTACCGAAGCGTGACTCGGTGTATCCATATTACAAAAGCAGCAGGAGCAGCCATGGGATCTCCACTGTCACTGGTGGTAGCAAAAATCTTCATGAAAGCTTTTGAGGAGGAAGCCTTAGAGTCGTCTCCACTAAAACCAAAATCATGGTTCAGATATGTAGACGACACTTTTGTAATATGGCCACATGGTCCAGAAAACCTCCCTGGGTTGCTTAATCATCTAAATCAACAACATGATAACATAAAATTTACAATGGAAATTGAATCAGAAGGCATGATTCACTCTCTAGATGTTCTTGTACAAAGGAAGGGGGATGGTTCCTTAGGACACTCTATATATAGAAAATCAACGCATACGAACCGGTACTTAAATGCAAATTCCCATCATCATCCAGCACAAAAGCAAACAGTCCCTAAGTAATTGGTTTAGAGGGCCCTCGCGATTTGTGACCAAAATTCTCTACAATCGGAAACAGAGTAACTGACTCAAGCTTTAAGAGGGAATGGATATTGCACTAATAATATTAGACGATCAATTAGAAAATATAATAATCCTACTCCGCGAAATGATACTAATAAGGAATTACCGATAGGAAATATAGTTCTTCCATTTAAACACGGAACCACAGACAAGATTGCAAGGTTACTTCGCCGGTCCAACATGCGTACAATCTTCAACACACACAAGAAAATTGGACAATGTTTGAGATCGCCAAAGGACATTTTTCCTTTTCAAATGAAAGGAGTATATGCAATTCTTTGTTCCTGTGGTGATGTTTATATTGGAGAAACTGGACGATCCGTATCGACTAGGCTTAAGGAACATGAACGATGTATCAGAAAGAAACAAATTGTACAATCTGCTGTATCTGAACACCAACATTCTACTGGGCATGTGATAAATGTAAAAGAAACCAAGGTTCTTGCATCGATTTCGGGACACTATAAACGCACAATTAGAGAATCTATCGAAATTTATAAGAACCCTAACAATTTTAACAGAGATACGGGCTTCAGTCTACATCATACGTGGAAACCGATCGTTACACCGAGTCACGCTTCGGTAAACACAGCTCGACTATAAATAGCCGTCCTGGGTCTCTCCGAGCTCATTCAGTGTCCCGATCTCGTGAAGTGAAGATCCCTGAAGATGCCTCGTGCAATCGAAGGCGAAGCGTCGGAAAGAACCAGGATTTAAATTTTGTTAGTCTAGAAGCTAATTATTCTTAATTATATATAATATTATAGTATTATATTTAATATAGTCCCACAGAACAACTAAAATCAGCCGAGGAATTTTATATGTCGGATATATTCATAGTTCGTTTGAAAATTAAAGCGTTATTATTTATAAATGGTGACAAAAATAACTTGGACAATTAAGATGGATCCCAAGACAACACATCTACATAAATAAAACCTGGTTTCCGCCATCTGCAGTGACTTGGGCTATTAATAAAGGAGCTCGATAGCTCAGAGGGGGTCAGAGGATCAGGGGCAACTGGTGTCACAAGCAAGCCTCAATTAGGTGAGTG
Source organism: Kuschelorhynchus macadamiae (assembly GCA_030620095.1). Classification (NCBI taxonomy): domain Eukaryota; kingdom Metazoa; phylum Arthropoda; class Insecta; order Coleoptera; family Curculionidae; genus Kuschelorhynchus; species Kuschelorhynchus macadamiae. Next base: position 318,969 of record JAUTXW010001652.1, on the reverse strand, counting down.
GAAGTTAGTGTTCCTGTCCAGAGAGTTTCCACAGTAGAGACTAATGGTGAGAGTGTATATAGTCTCGTAGAAATAAAGGACTATAACAAGCGAAGCCAAAGCACATCTAATTGCAGATACATTCAAAGGTATGTATGATTTTAATTTAGCTTTATGACTTAAAATTGCAGGAGTAATAAAATAAATTCTAATAAATTAAATCAAAATTGTTAATCTCTTTTAAAGTTGCTTAGAGAAAAACCAAAGAAATTTCAGGAGTCTAACAGTTATTTTTTTAAACGAAAATCTTTACAGGTATTTCTTATAAACATTAACCTAACTTTCTATTTGTTATTATTTTTCTATAAATACAAAAGTATTTTCTAAGTATTGTCTTATTGAGAGTGAATTAAAAAGAGCATATTTTAGAAAATATTAGAGAGTCCAATCCAAATTTGATACAGGGTGCACCAGAATTATTTTTGATATTGTTAATTAGCACATCAAACCATTCTTATTACTAAAATCACCAGGCGTTGCGTTGCCCTTGACAAAAAACAGTTAAATTTATACATAAATATTAAATATTTGGAGGGGACGCATCAGCAAATTGGAGATGCTATTATTCATTTGATATTTAAATTTGTTTTCTTAGAATTTTGGATATATTCGATTTACTTAGATAGTAACGAGAATCATCATTTAAGCGCCCAACAAATTATTTTTTTATTTCCAAATTTCTATAGGTGCTCACAGCAAACCATAGTCAGTTTCCAAAAAAAATATTTGCGTTTGAAATGTACTTTAACTGTTAATAAATCAGATGCTCAAAATATTGCTTTATTTTTAAGATTTAAGACCAGGAAAAAAATATGTTTAATTTCAATTTTAATTCTAAATATCTTATAAAATGTAAGCAAAGTAGCTGAGAAAATTTGGAGCGTAAGAAAGTGCTCTAGCCGTTTAATGTGCCCAGATCTACGTTATAGTTTAGACGTAGTACGAAGTTTAGAAACAAAACGATGTTTGGACCATGCCCGATTTGGTCTGCCAAATAAAAAAATTTATTGGAGCAATGGCTATTAAGTTGCCATAAAAAAGGATTCACCACTCGCGACGAGAACCTCAAATGGTCAGTTAATCATTTTTTGGATGAAAATCCGTTTTCTAATAATTTACAAGGAAAGGATGAACCTTAAGCGACATCCCAACATTAGCCTACGAACAACACTTCGGCATCATCCGAGATTTCTGAAGCCAGCTTTAAGAAATGCTTCACTGGTGTAAAAGGGTATTTGGAAAGTAAAAGTTTGGAAGAATATCACTGTTATGTTTACCATTTACACGAATGGTACTCACTCTGATGTTCCCCTAAAAACGTTTTATTCTCTTTTACACCAGTGTTTCAACAGAACCTTTGCTGTTCAAAAAATAAAAAGGAGTACAGTTTCTCTTTTTACCCTGGACAATTAAGGGTCTACGAGTGTCATCTAAAAATATGCGATGTCTTCATAATCTTAAGAAGCTTACTACTGACAGAGGGTTTTTAACATGTTTTAACAAATATCGGGCTTTATGTAGAAAACTTATTTAAACGGCTAAAGAAAACCATTACAGGAATCGTTTGGCTGGGGCAGCTAACCGACAGAAGGAGAGCTGGGCCATCATCAGTGAACTCAGAGGGGCTTCGAATCAGTGAAACGATCAGGCTTTGTTATGTTTATACAGCCACTTAATGAAAGCGAGATTTTTTTAGCAACCACCATAAATTATGAGCCCCGCTTGACCTACAAATCTAACTACTTATACAGTGCCATTTATTTAAATGCGGGCCACCCCTGTGCAAAGAAAACTTGTTTTTTTTTTGTATTGTGATAACAAAAAGAACTTTATTTTGCAAAAATATTATACACTTTTGTTAAAAACACAAAATAATTAATTATTACTTCCCTTGTGAGATTTTTTTCAGATCTTTACGTTTAAGGGTCCCTAGATGCCGGAAACTATGTTTTCTCAATTCCGACTGTCTGTAGGTTATTTATTGCCTACAAAAATACAAATGTACTAAAAAAGTAAGCAAAAAATGGTGTCAAATCTAATAAAAACTCTAAATTCACTGGCTAATATCCAGGAGCCAGTGGCAAAAGCTCTGAGAATCGGTATAAGGAATGTGTAGAAACTTGTGCATGAAAAAAAAAACATAATTTACTTCCGAAGAAGATTAAGAAATGTACACGAAAAAATCCAAAGGTAAAAGACTTAAGTTACAATGCAAAAATGGATATTCATAATGCAATTTATGATTCATACACGTCAAAGACTAATATAATCCTTCAGAAACTTTTTAATATTATAGACTAAAAAATATCATCATCACTTAAAAAGTCCTCATCTTCTGAGTCGTCCTCAAATAGCGCAATAATTATTGGTGCTATTTCGACATCTAGAACTCGTTCTCGATTCCACCAATCCCATATTAATTTCTCCGTATGTTCCACAGATTTCTTTCAGTACTCCGGCGTAATATAATTTAATGAACCTTGCCAAAGAATTTGCACTTCATCTGATGTAAGACCATCGTTCAAGTGTTTTTCGTAATATGACCTCATGTCCATTTTCCCGTAATATTTCATCTACGGCGTATATTGTTAGTTTTTTAATAGATTTTGCCATTAAAAGAAGTTCTAGTTTCACCATATTGGGCAAAGGATTTTGTTTTTGTTTTATTAGCCAGCCATAAATATCATTTTTCTTCCAGGATGAAGTAGGTTGTTTATTTAAGATTCTTAAATGATAAGATGCATTGTCCAGAATGATTAAAGATGGAGCATCTAAATTTGGAATCAGTTGTTCTTTTAACCACTTTTCAAACAGTTCACAGTTCATATTATCATGGTAGTCCATACTTTTGGATGTTGAAGAAAACAGTAAACTTGCACCTGGGAGAAATCCTGTTGAAGAACCTGCATGCAAAATGATGAACCGTTTTCCGTCCCACATCCCTTTATTCTCTTGACACTTTTTACAGACTCGTCCTGCCAAGATTTCGAACCACTTCCATTAGAAAATATCCAAGTCTCGTCTAAAAATACCACTTTTCTAAATTATGAATTAACATTTTCCGTGTTGTATTTCTTTAAAAACTGGGTACGCTGACTTGCTATGTGTGGTAACTCGCATAAAAATCTTCGATTACAATCTTTTTTATATCGAAAACCCAACATTTTTATTAATTTTGATAACGATTTTAGTCCAATTTCCAATATGCCCCGATTATTTAAAGCTTTTTTTAAAATTTGAAGGGTTATATTAGTTTTTGATGTATATAAATCGTAAATTGCATTAAGAACATCCATTTTTACATTGTCACTTAAGTCTTCTGTCTTTGGATTTTTTCGTGTACAGTCCTTATATCGATTCCCAGAGCTTTTGCTACTGTCTCCTGGATATTGGCCGGTGAATTTTCATTTTCGTAATATTTTATTAGATTTAATATCATTTTTTTCGCTTGTGGATGCAAAAACCCCGAAAAATGTTTTCTATTACTCATTTTTTTCATATGAAAATATCGTAGGTCTATCTAATTCATATTCCGGATTTTATGCGGAGGACATGATCACACCTAACAAAAGAAAAACAAACTTTAAAAGTTTGCCGTTGATAAATCGTATGACCCGCACGAAAACACTGCTTTTGAGATGTGAAAAGATGTAGAAACATCTGCAAATTAGGGAAATCATTAATGACAATCTATCTATAAAAATCATGAAACTCACATGATAATCGAGAGAATTCGCAACATTGTAAATAAATGTCATATGAAGGCTGATCCATCGGTAGGTGTTTGTGTTGACACTAAATATGGTAACATTTCTGCCCCGGGGTTGTCACTATTGTGTAACAACGTCGAAAACACCTGCAAATTAAAATCAATATTTTAATTTTTCACTAGAGAAGCTGGAATATGAATAAATCGTAGAAGTTTAAAATTAAAATGCTACAATCGGTATGTTTACACAACAAAAATAGAGAGAAAAGCAGTTCGCTTTTCACGAAAATTTGCGGTAGATTAAGTCCACCATGAGATTCGGGAGAATACCTTAAAATATTTTGCAGTGTTAGAACCCTCAATTCTTTATCTGACTGCTTACAAAACCCAAACAAAATATTAATCCGCCTCCACATCTAGAATCTGAATTCTACCAAAATAAATAAATCCAGCCTGAAAATGTACACAATGCTTTTCCACAGATTTAAAAATAAAATCGTGCCCTTCTGTTCTTGTAACTGCAAAGCCATTTATCAATCCCACCTTGACAATCCGTGCATTAAGTGGCTTCCCGAAGACACATGACACATTTTATAAATGGAATTTTTTAAACGGGATTATCCTGATGTTAGCATTCAGAGTTCGTAACTTGTAACACAGGGTTAAGGGATAAGTTAATCCGCGACCCTCTTTTAGGGAAAGATGGATCTCTCCTGACACGTTTGCGATTTTGTTTGAAACTTGATACCGTCGTAAAATTTCTTAAAGGACCCCCTTATTTACCAGCCGCTTTGTAATTTTTGACGCGAAAACATCTCAAAGCTATTTTAACGGTAAAGGGTCCACTGTTTCATAAAACATTTTGAGTTTAAAAACATTTTTTCTACAATCGTGTCAAAAATTATAGCTTTTAAAACTATTTTTAATGTCAGAAGGGACTGTTTCTACTACTTTTATGTTTATTGCATGTCGTCCTTGACAACGTGCAAATAAACCAATAAAAACACGCATTTTATAGTTTACTGTTATCCTTTAATTTATCAGGAAGAAATTAAAATAATGGTACATATTACTTTTTGCATGGAAGTTAATATTAACTTGGCAATTAGAAGAATTCTGAACATTAATTTTCATTGGGACAGTACTGAATGTAGATGCTTCTACATTCTGTGTGATTTTCGTCCACATCTCGCACATTTCCACTGTCATTTTCTCGTCCTAGAATCTGATAGGCAACGTTTGTTTTTTTTTAAATGTGTTCAGATTATTTGTTGCGTTTAGATTGACAAACAAAAATCTTTTTTGGCTTTCTCGCAACTGAATAAAAATATTTAACTTTAAATTAATTGAAGCAGATATTTAATATAATTACATACCTCAACATGTAGACTAGTCTGTCTACGGAATGTTTCGATACATAATATAAATAATATTATTTAAGCAAGCATAAGAAATTATATCATTTACCTTAAGTTTTTATAGACACATAGTAGTTGTACAAATACTTTCATCCTATCGGGACTCATCAGTACGCCGATCGTAAGAGAAAAACATTAAATAATAGAAAAGAATTAAATAATAGAAAAGAATTGATTTCAAAATTTTAAAATGTGTCAGTTTGTTTGACATGTAACCTATATATGAAAAAAATGATAGTTTGCAGCCATGTATAACGTTATTTTTAAATGTGTTCAGATTATTTGTTGCGTTTAGATTGACAAACAAAAATCTTTTTTGGCTTTTTCGCAACTGAATAAAAATATTTAACTTTAAATTAATTTAAGCAGATATTTAATATAATTACATACCTCAACATGTAGACTAGTCTGTCTACGGAATGTTTCGATACATAATATAAATAATATTATTCAAGCAAGCATAAAAAATTATATCATTTACCTTAGGTTTTATAGACACATAGTAGTTGTACAAATACTTTCATCCTATCGGGACTCATCAATGCGCCGATCATAAGAGAAAAACATTAAATGATAAAAAAGAATTGATGTCAAAATTTTAAAATGTGTCAGTTTGTTTGACATGTAACCTAGATATGAAAAAAATGGTAGTTTGCAGCCATCTACAACGTTATTTTTAAATGTGTTCAGATTATCTGTTGCGTTTAGATTGACAACTGCTTCAATTAATTTAAAGTTAAATATTTTTATTCAGTTGCGAAAAAGCCAAAAACGATTTTTGTTTGTCAACGGTTGTTTTGTTTTGAATGGAATCTTTTACATAGGAACAACCATGGATGACCGCCAACTAGCATGATGCTTTAGACTTAACCAGTATCAGCTAGAAGCATCGCGGCTGACCTTCTGAAATAGTGGCCGGTGTAATATGGATTCTCTAGATGGAGATATTTTGCTATTTCGGATGGTATTTTTTCAAAAGTAAACCCTTAAACCGAAACATGAGTCAATATTACTTAAGTAGAAACATCTGGTCTAGGAAACCTTTTAATGTATTTGCTACTGTTTAGTCTGTTTTCGTGGTTCATTTTTAACACCAGAACACTATGACGTGATCCGGTAATAAAAAGTCATTTTACAAAAGGTTTTATAAACGAAGAAAAAAATTAACAAAAATAAAAACTAAGTGAAAGCATTTGTAGAAAGTTTTTCTGTTCTTAAAAGACGGACACTTCGAACAGGTTTTTCTCTTTTGAAGCTTGTGACATGGAACTTGACCTTCTGTGGTATCTTCTGATGTGAGTATTTCTTGTTGTATTAGTGCCTTCACGTCCTTGAGTAAGTTAGGAATGCTAAGTGGTCTTCTGAGATGAGGTTCCAAAAGATCATGAGCCAAATTTTTGTTAAAATCAAGATCCGGATTTTGACGGTTGCATAAATAAAGTATGAAACTTTTAATACAGCTTACATTTATTACAGTATAAAATATTGCTAGTTCTCCTGTTGGATGGATATAGTGAAGATTTCATGTCGAGAAAGTCAACATCACATTTGGTCCTGTTGTAGTAACAAACAATTTCGGGTTTATTCTTATCCGGATCTGTTGCAATTTCATGGTGCATGGATGATATGAGAACAACTGATTTATTTACTTTAGGAACAACAGACAATAAAGTGATTGGCACTTCTTCTGCAAAACCATATAGAGCTGACCCAATTGGTCTAGATTTATCAGCCTTAAACTCCAGGGGTATAACGGTTTTTTTCTTTTTCATGGTACCAACATATGTTAGGGACCTTTTTCTGAGTTACTCTACCAACTTTAACGAAGAGAACCAATTATCGACAGTAACGTTACGATTCGATCCCTCAATTGGTTTGCATAAGCGTAACGTAGACTGCGTGGGTTTAGAGAGCTTTCTCTCTTCATCAGAGAGACCACTATCGTTTCCCGTGAAAATGTAAGCGTTGTAGAGGTAAGCACAAAGAGTCAGTCATACACTGTATTTTGACACAATACTTTGCAGGTTTTTTCGGCATATACATGCGAAATCCATACCTGCCTTTAAAAGGAACGAGCATTTTATCTACAGTCACATTTTCACTAGAGCAATACATTTCTTTTGAGTTTTGTATAAACGAATTGAATATTTCAGAGATTGCGGCTTCACGATCGATTTTTTTTCTTTCTTCACGGGTGTGGTGTCAGCTAAAACGAAGGCATGTCGTCAGTATTTCGAAACGTTTTACTGACATAGTTGCTCTAAATATGGGTCTCCCAGTCAAACCTTTTGCAAAAAGAGACGACATATTCTCATGACCAGATTCAAATTTGACGTATACATTAGCAAAACAATAAAAGCATATATTTCAACAGAGTCCGTGTTTCGGTAATTTGACTGGTTGGTAGTGTCTTTCAACTTTGTCTGAACAAAAAGCAGTTTTTTATTTGTTTACAAAACAATTATATCAATCATTTGTTCAACAAACAAAGATTCTCATATTTCTCTCACGCTTGGGTTCCCCAGGCTCGTAGCTTTTCTTGTCAACCGGGAAGTTGCCAAATAATATTGCGACTGAGAGTTTCTCGCGTTCTCGCTGGTTCTTGTTTTTGCCACTTAAAATCCTTTTTGTCCCTTTTCCCAATAAAAAACTGCGACACTGCCTCATCTTCACCAACTGTAATTTCCTGATCCATTTCTAAAAGTGTATTGTCATCAGTATTACTATCATTTGCTTCAAGATCCTCGCCATTTTCTGATATAGTTTCTTTATCTACTTGCTGTTTCTCAGGTATAACATAATCTGGTTCCGTGTCGGAGTCATCGTCTTCGCCTGCAGATTCATCATCGCTCGCCAAATACCATTCCATGAGTTTTTTCTCGGCATCTTTGTCACCGATTTTCACCCTTTCTTTCCGAAAAGCTCTTCTTCAAATTCCCGTGCTTGTTGGAGGAGCATTTATAATTTAGTCTCCTGAAATAAATAAAAACTATTAGGCAACTCATACCCATAAAATAAACTTTACTAGTTGAATCTCTTTTTCGAATTAAGCATAAAATTTTTAACTATATAAAGTTAGTTTTGACCCCAGGTAACAAAAATTTATTTTACTTTTTTACGGTAGTAAAATGAACCATATTTTCCGGGCAAATTATGACATAAGTATTGCAACTATTTCCAACATTTACATTATAAAACAAGACAACGCTAATTTCATAGCAAATTAACAAGGAAAACTTAAAAATGTACGTAACACGAAACATCAGGTCGTACTTACCTATATGGATCTAGTACGCAACAGGAAATACCCGGTCAAAGAGACCTGCAGGTTTTTAAAAGGCAACACCCAACACAAGGCGAGTAGTTATGAACTAAAATGTAACAGACGCGTCGAATACACAATAAGACGAAGATACTTTAAGGTAGGGAGAAGCCGATCGAACAACGTTGCCGCACTGCATCATTTTGTATTACCAACGGTCTCACTGACCTATATTTCGGTTTAAGGGTTACAACCTGGCTTAAGGCGACCGTCCGAGCGGAAAAATCGGAGATTATGAACTGCAGAATATACATTTTCCATTGCTATAGTTATCAAAGAACATGATTGTTTTTGTTTATATTTGACACAACGAAACAACTCTTCCTATTATTTTTTAATGCAGAATTTTAAATACCAAATATTTTCGAATTTCGAACATCGTAAGCATAATATTTACACTTTATACAAATATTTGCGAATTTTAATAGGTAATAATCAGTGGCGGCGCGTGGTCATACCACAAAGAGTCATCTGAAAAATTCAGACAAACGAAACAATAAAATGCCATTTTAACTTCTCAACCGCATGTCCAGGCACACAGATCCTACATATTTTTACAAAAATGACGATTTACTTTGTTTTTGTCTTTACTTGTTTGCTGAATTTTAAATTTCGGCAAAGATCAACTACTGATCTTAAATTCGAGCCGTTTCTCAAAGTCCAGCTCGCCAAAATAATTGAAAACGGCTTTTAAAGTCTTAATATTCTAAAACACTGTCGCTACCTCTCTTTAAAACGTTAATTTAAACCACAAAATCAGCAAACAAAATGTAAAGTCTTAAAAATAAAGTCTGTAAGAATATGCAATCGTAATCACAACCTATCACATGATCCACATTAAACGCATCAACTGTCAGTTAATTTACTTAAAAATATTTAAGTTTCCTCGGCGCGCTTTTGACCGAAACTTTGCCAACGTAAGCCGTATATTACCTATGCGCCCCTATGCGAATTTGATCGGGAACGCCAGCCGTGATTAATGCCAACATCGATGGTGTGTCGCGGAATTAAGTCAACGAGTTTATATGCTTAGAATAATAGAGGGAATTTCCAATTTAAAAAAATTGAAAAAATATAAATTATGTATTATTTTATTTATTTGTTTGTTTGGAGATATTTATTGGGAAGTCATTGACCATATGACCTAATGGAGGAGCCGCCACTGGTATCAATACAATATAGTAAAATTTTCGAATACTCTGTAGGTCAAAATTATTAGTTTAAAAAAAAAAAACAGTAAGTATATTATTTAGTTAGTTATTTGATATAATTTTGTAAAGGTTGTTTAACATTTTACTGGTTTGTCATTTTTTGTACAAAAACAATAACATTTCAAACGAACGATGTTGAATTCCCAGGTTATAAAAGTACAAACCGGATGCTGGCATATCATTCGAGAAACACATGTTACCGAGCTTGAGCAGCAGGCGCCTTAACGTTTAGGACCTTTAAACGGGATGGCCTATGCATCTCACTTTCAATTTTCGTTTCTCTGTCTCAATGGCACATCTGTAGTGGTAACCTAGACCTTGACTTTCTTTTCCAAGACGGGACATATCAAAAACACTTCTACCTATATTCACTAAAGAGGTTTAAATTTAGACCAGGTCTAATTTGGCAGTTATAAGTTTAAGATGACATATGGAACAATAAAACAAACAATCTTTGTAAAGGTCACCATTACAAAAAGACACTGACATAATCAAAACATAACTGCCGAACCAACAGTTTTAGTTTCCATGGCAACTAGATCGGGCCTGTCACTTAAACCTTTTTAGTGAATACAGGGGTTCTTGTTTAACAAATCAATCATTTGCATTGACATAATGACAAACAGATAAACGTAATATTTTTTTGTTTGTCCATGGCACACAAAGCTAACTACAATTATATGTCTAAATTTTTATCAGTACGAAATTTTCTTTTCGAATCCTCGAGCATGAATTTAATAATCCCTAAATTTTTTTCGGTTTCAAATTTCGAAAGGCTAGCGCCTCGGGAGATTTTTTAAAAATTCGAAACTCCAGTAAAATTTTCCTGGTATAATCAAGCTCTACGAAAATTTTAATTAAAAGACAAATCACGTTTTATTGACAAGTTAAAAAGGAAACGTATCGGGATTGAACTTTCTTTAATGAAGAAAGGATAGACGTAGTAAACAATTTTAGCAGAAAAATTGTTCACGGACTCCCGACCGACTTAAATATTGTCTTAAACTCTCACAACCGATAAAGTTACGACTCGCACAATGCATTAAACTGTCGCGTCTTTTCCGTTCACGCGGAAAGCGGAAATGTAGCTGTAGGTAATTGCTGGTGCACATTTTACCTTTTTCTAGTTCGGCTAAATATGGAATAATAGCCTGACCGGGTTGCGAATAGATCGGCACGACCTAGAATAATTTATTTCCCGTAAATTTAGTTGGCCCGAGAAAGCACTGACAGAATAAATATAAAATACGGAAAATAATTGTCTATTTCTAGTACAAAGCAAACTCTGTATAAATAGCGGTGCCAGGCAGATTTGCTACAAAAGCATAACTAAAACTTTATGAAAACATTGTAGGAACATTTAGAGTCCGTGGGCGAGTTTATAGAAAAAATGTTCAGTCCCACTCAAACATTTTAAAAAGAGAAAGTATAACTATAGTAGGTTTACTTGGTATCGTTTTCAATTTAGTAGATACTGAATCTTTATACCTGAGATTTCTATTATTGATTCTTAAAGTCTATTTCAGAAATGTGTGTCCCAGATTCGCTTCTCTATACAGGGATCTCGGCTTCGCTTATACCTACAGCAAAGGGTAAACGGGGCAAGTTTTAGAGGTAACTTATTGCATTCGATATCCAGCTTCAGATTTACGATCGATCAATTGTTTTTGGAAATATCGGGGGTAAACCGAAAATGGCGGATTTCGTTGTTGGCCAGTATATCCAGAACGATAAATTTGATAGCTGCCAAAACGTGACATTATTCGGACACATTTTTAAGGCAAATAAGATGACGTATACGACACGTCTTCATTCGCCCGCAACACGCCTTAAGTTTTATTTTTCTTATGGCCGCCATATTGGATTTTTTGATTTTTGGAAAGAGCCTAAAATTTCCAGTCTAGTGATATCTCACAAGTGCATTAAAGATTTTAGTATCATCGAAATATTACACTTCGTCAAGTTAGGTTTCAGTTTTTTCTAAGGAGGCCGTGATTTAAAGTAATGTTAGCTCTCAATGGATTTTGACTTTGACGTTCAGTTAAATAGTTGAAAGTATCAAAGCTGTGTTTTAATAAGTAGTAGGTACGCTTTTATCCCAATAAAATCATAAATCTGACACATAAATTGTCAAAACCTATAGAAAAAGGCCGGCATTCCGTATTTAAATAAAGAAAAGGATGACATGTTAGTTTTGTACTTTCAATCATACAGAAACGCCGACGTTACCTCAGCAAGGTATTTGGAGATGTACCCCAAACGACGGCAGCCTCATAAAACCCAAGTCAGGAAAATCGTACTTAATTTAATTAACCATTGTGCCTTCGAACAACCTAGAAGCGGATACAATAATAACAATGAAAATCGAGACAGAAACATTTTACAAGCTATCAACGAAAACCCTAGGGCATCGGTAAGAACTGTAGACCAGGAAACTAATGTGCCAAAATCAACAGTACAGAGAGTTTTAAAAAAGAATATGTACCATCCATACAAACCCATAATAGTACAAGGACTTAAGGAAACTGATTTTCCAAGACGACTACAGTTCTGTGAGTGGTATACTAGGAGATGTAATGAAAATCCTAATTTTGTAAATCATGTCTTGTGGTCCGATGAGAGCAGGTTCACGATTTGTGGAGTCTTTAATAGGCACAACCGTCATCATTGTGCTGTGCAAAATCCTCACGAAGTGGCAGAGAGATGTCTACAGATAAGATTTGGTAGTAAGGTTTAGTGTGGGATCATTGGTAACTTAATCTAACCAATCTTTTTTAAATAGGCACCAAATGATGGTCAAATAATAATCTTTTTTTTTTCGCTTAGTTCTTTAATGATACTAAAAGAGTATAATCTAATTAAAAAAAAGTAAAACGTTCTACTCTAGTCAGTCAACTTACTTTTTTGATATTGTATTACATTTTTATTCAATCATTTTGTATTGTAGTTTCGAAGAACCTATGAAAATAAAATTGGGTTCTATAAATTTATTAATACTTAATACTAAATTTTCTGCAGATTTAGCTTATTCTCTAAAATTATTTTGATTGTCTGAATTTCATGATTTATTATTACCCGGGAAGCCTAGTTTTTGCGTTATGAAAAAAATGTTATATTAATCAAATTATTATTTATAGAAAGGCGTTCAGCTGTATTTCCGAATAATTTAAATTTTAAAGTGCAAGGGGTTTGGTCTTTTGATACTTTATGTTTTATTAAGGCACGGTGTACTTCTTTAAGATTATTATATCACTGAAATAAATTGATTTAGTATTTCCGAAATTAATATGCAATGCCAACAAAATAATTTATTACGGCTATTACTTCCCTCTAACCAAATATGTTTTTCTTCTTCATAATAAAGCTGAACAGGTTTCAACTGTACACAAGCTCATTCGTTACGGGATGTTTCGATAATTATTTTTGGAAAGAAAATATCTACTTTTTAATAAAGATAATTTTCCCTTTATACTTTATAATTTCTAGTACCACCCGGCCGATCCTGCCGCCCTTGACTGTTGGGCACCTATTTATAAATTATTAATCATTTCAGGAAATCGACTTATTGGACCATTTTTGTTTGACTACAACCTAAACGGGCAGAGGTACCTAGAGCTTTTGCGAAACCAGGTTGTACCAGCCTTACGAGCTATTCTAACGGAAGATGAATTAAGAAGAACTTGGTTTCAACAAGACGGATGTCCGGCTCACAATACCATTCAAGTCAGGAACTTCTTAAGAGAGCAATTTGTTGAAAGAATCATTTCTTTAAATGGTCCAATATCTTGGCCTCCTAGATCCCCTGACCTGTCGCCCTTGAATTTCTACCTCTGGGATCACATGAAGAATGAAATCTATGAATTTGATCCCCCCGTGACCATAGAAATCCTGAGACAAAGACTTTTGGACACATTTAGAAATATTAACCGAAATACACTTACCAGGTTTGTAAGAAAAACAGTCACCAATTGTCAAAAATGTCTCGATGCAAATGGACGTCATTTTGCAGATTTGTAAATTAATTACCCACTTACAAAGTAGTTAAAGCTCATTTAGATTTTTTAAGTCGTTATTTACGTTCATGTTGTATTGAAAATTCAATGCGTTCAATACATTACTTATTAATGAACATAACATTGAAACCTAATTTACGAAGTGTGATAGTTTGATGACACTACAATCTTTAATGCACTTGTGAGATATCACTAGACTGGAAATTTTAGGCTCTTTCCAAAAATCGAAAAATCCAATATGGCGGTCATAAGAAAAATGAAAGTTGAGGCGGGTTGCGGGTTAACAAAAAACAATGAAGACGTGTCGTATACGCCATCTTATTCATCTTAAAAATATGTCCCAATAATGTCACATTTTGACAGCTGTCAAATTTACCGTTCTGGATATACGGGCGAAAAACGAAATCCGCCATTTTCGGTTTTTCGCCGATATTTCCTAAACTTATTGATCGATCGTAAATCTGAAGCCAGATATCGAATGCAATAATTTTCCTCTAAAACTTTCCCAATTTAACCTTTATCCCTATATAGAGAAGCGAATCTGGGACACACTGTATATATAGTAAATTCCGTTCAGTTTGGTTGAATTTCGGTGCGTCCATAGGTGTAGGTAAACATTATTTATAGAAATAATATTAAAGATCCTTTTAAATCGCTGTCCTTTTGCGCACCTGATGAGGTTTTATTACTCTATAGATTACATATATTACTCAATGCATACATAATAGGCTAGTATTTAAGGGAGCCAGATACTAAAACACAGATTAAAATACTTCTTAATTGTGTTTTAAACATGTTAGTATTTGCTGTTGCGCCATACTGTTAACAGTATTATAAGAGTATTAATAAAATGACGACATTCACTCCAACGAAAAGATGTAATAATTCTCCGCTATCAATGAGTCAAAAAGTTATTATTTTAAATATACACAACTGCACAAAACACGATAACCCTAGCTTTAATGTACAAGAAATTGTTGATCGATGTTCCCGAATGACTGGAATTGGTAAGTTCGCCGTTTTTCAATTATAGCGGGAGAGAAAGGTAGCAGGTCGGGTGGAACCTCCCGAGAAAATTCCAGGAAGACCAGCAAAAGTCCTTGATGAAGACACTAAATGTGCAATTCGAAGAATTTATTTTAAAGAAGAAATACCCACTGCAGAAAAAAAATTGTCGGAGCTTGACCAAGATCACATTTGATAACTAAGAAACTTTTATGGACCACTTTAAAAAATATAGTTTTTTGCCTGGGAAAAGCATAACGGAAAAGCTTTTTTACTGGGAAGCGATGAAATTACTTGCTGGCGACGAAAATTCTTGTATGTATGAGACGTGGATCAATGAAGGATATATAGTAAAAAAAAATGTGGCAAGACAAAAATATAACCAGTGTCCGCCAAGTTTTCATCGAAGGCCTGTCAACGAGTTTTAAAGTGCCTTCGGGAAAAGGGAAGATACTAATGATTGTACATACTGGAAGCGAAGAGGGATTTTTAAAAGAATCTTTGCTCACTTTGCAATCATGTCGGACGGGAGATTACCATAAGGACATGTTTTCCAAGACTATTTTGGCGGAATCATAAAATATCTTCCGGCCGATGGATAACGCAAGCCATGATTCACGGCGCATAGAGAAGCTACCAACTTCTTCTTTAAGAAAATCAGAAATTATCGACTGGCTAACTACCAAAGGTATTGAGTTTAAATCCAATTTGATAATGAAACTACTAGCTATAGCAAATTTGCACAAAAATGGTTTTATGAAATAGGCCTTGGAAAAATATAACGTAACTATGCTGCGCTTACCGCCATATCATTGCAAACTAAATCCTATATATCGGCGCAAGTGAAAAGATTTGTAAGAAGATAAAACACGACATTTAACATAAAAGATGTTAAGCTATGGTTTGATCAAGCCATTAAAAAAGTGACACCACAGAACTGGCGAAAAGCAATCCTGCATGTGAATAAACAGGAGGAGAAAATGTCGACTCTTTAATTATAATGTCAAGAGGTGATGACAGTTCCTTAGATGACGAAGAATATAACCTATTATATTTTCATTGTTGTATAATAATTTACAATAATAACTATTTTATCTATATATATTATATACATATTATATATAATTTTTATTTTGTTAAAATAAAATTTCCTTAAACCTAAATTCTTTCTATAAGTATCCAACCGCACGCCCTTGGCGTACCATTTTCAGTGTTTATAAACAGATAACAATAGGCAAAACGCCTAAATTGACCCAAAACCGGGTGCAAACCTGCACTTGATGAAAAGAAAGAATTTTGCAATGAGATCAATGCCAAACTATGGAAGTGGCATAAATTATTGGTGGGTCACCGTGTAGTTCTTATGCATAATGAGGTTTTATTACTCTAAACATTTTTGAAGCAGACTATAGTAACTATAATAGGTCGTAAAAAATCCTATGTAGAATCTTAGCAAATGCAGGTTGGATCACAAAGACGGAGGGTCCGTTAGCGGTATGCGAAAATGTACTCGGAATTAGTTTATGTTAGTGCAGTATGCACAAAAATTGTAATTCCAACACTTTACTAGCCAAAAACGGTGGCGAAATTTTGGATTTTGAAAACCTAAACAAAAACCAGAAAGACATAAGAAGCAAGGGTAAGGCAGAAATAATTTTTCTGAAGCAGAAGTTAGCAAGGAAAACAAAAAATCTGACAGGGCCTACGAATAAGCATCAGTCGGTCTAACGACAGCTAACTCAGGAAACACCTGTGAATCTATAGTTGATCAAACAACAAATAAGTTTAAATTTTCTGCTGTTACCTTGTCCCCAAAAACATCTATATTTGTCAGCAAGGTGGCTCTCACTTCAAGCAAAGATGACGTCCTAGATCATCTAAAAACTACGTTTGGAAATAATTACAATTTCACTGCAACAGAACAACAAGATAAATGGGAGGAATATTCCAGTTTCAAAATTCGTAGTGTTCAATTTCTCCAGGACGGACTTCTAGGCAGCAATTGGCCGACGCGCGACGGGGGTGCTTGTGAAAAAATTCCAGTTTTTTCAAGGAAGGTCACTCTCGGCAAGAAACCACTCCCAACCACAACAAAGAAGGTGAATGTATCTCAACTTAACTCCCGTGAATAGATTAATCCAGATGTAATAAATGACGGCGAAAACTTCTATTCTGGCTAAGCAAGAACAGTAACAGCGAGCTAGTTAATCAAAGATACCGCGAAGCTAAGAAATCTTTCAATAAAAAAATTATACAAAAATATAATGCTCAGCATGGTTTTTGACATAACTGCTCAACAAGCACAGCGGCCTTTAACTTTGTAAAGTTTATTCACATATACAACTAATGAGTGCTTACTATCTACTTGTATAAAGTCACTTAAATATATATGGTTCTGTACTGGGGTCAAGCCACTTGGGTTGACCGTCTTTTCATCTTGCAAAAGAGAAAGATATTCTCTTTAACTCCTATTGGGTCAAGCAAGCCCATTTTCAAAGATCACAAGATCATGCCTTTAGCTTGTATACTTCTCACGGAAACCTCTGTCTTCACAAGGAAAAACATCGACTTATTTCCGTTAGATACAATACATGATGACAAATTAAAAGTAACTACACTAAGTAAGTAGATGACTATTCTGCTAACCTCATTATAGTCGAATGCGGTCTTATCGTGCGGGTCCAAAGGTCACCAACATTATGAATCAAATCAGAAAACATAGTGAATACCAAAATGTTGTGTGATTTTTTTATCGAGCTATTAAATCGAGATGGGCTGTCTACAAATATACAGGGAATATTTTTTTTTTATTATATAACGCAATATTATTAAGATGGCCACTTAATATTATTTTATATATTAAATGCCGAAGGACTAAATAAGAAAATTCGCTAAAAATGTATTTGGTTAAAATTTTTTGGTTTGCAAAAACAAAAATACACAAAATAGCAAGTGCCTTAATAAAGTCGGAAGGTGGTTCTGTTTATACAGCCACTTAATGAAAATGAGATTTTTTTATCAATCACGAAAAATTATGAGTTGACCTAAAAATCGAACCACTTATACAGTGTTATTTATTTAAATGCGGGCCACGCCTGTGCAAAGAAAAACTTGTTTGTTTTTTGTATGGTGATAACAAAAAAATTTTATTTTGCAAAAATATTATACACTTTTGTTAAAAAGACAAGATATTTACCTCAGATTTTTTCAGATACGTCGAATAAATGCGGTCTTATTTTTCGTTAGCGAGTGCTGGTAAAGCGATTTTACCGATTTTTATATATCAAATTTTGTCTTATAATTAACAAAAAAATTTACATTTTAAACATTATTGGAACAAGTATTCATTTATTTATTGCCTACAAAATTACAAATGTACTAAAAAAGTAAGCAAAAAAATGGTGTCAAATCTAATAAAAAAATTTTAAATTAAAATTCACTGGGTAATATCCAGAAAACATAGTGAATACCAAAATGTTAAATGTGATTCTTTTATCGAGCTATTAAAAGTGAAAAGTAGATATTCATAATGCAATTTATAATTTATACACGTCAAAGACTAATATACAGAAACTTTTTAGAAACTTATTAAGTATTTCTGAGTCGTCCTTTTCATTGGTGCTAGCTTGCACATCTAGAACTCGTTCTCGATTCTATCAATCCCATATTAATTTCTCCGTATGTTCCACAGATTTCTTCCAGTACTCCGGCGTAATATAATTTAATGAATCTTGCCAAACAATTTGCACTTCATCTGATTTAAGACCATCGTTCACGTGTTTTTCCAATACTTTTGCCCCAATATTATTTTATATATTTCCCAATCTAATTGTTGGTTTGTTAATAGATTTTAAAAGAAGTTCCAGTTTCAATATTGAGTAAAGGATTTTGTTTTTGTTTTATTAGAAAATTCGGATGAAGTAGGTTGTTTATTTAAGATTCTAAATATTTGTCCATTTAAAGATAGTTAAAATTTTTTTTTTTAACCAGTTTTCAAACAGTTCACAGTTCATATTATCACGGTAGCCCATACTTTTGGATGTTGAAGAAAACAAAAATACACAAAATGGCAAAATGATAGAAAATACCCAAGTCTCGTCTAAAAATACCACTTTTCTAAATTTTGAATTAACATTTTCCGTCTATTTCTTTAAAAACTGGATACGCTGACTTGCTATATGTGGCAACTCGCATAAAAATCTTCGATTACAGTCCTTTTTATATCGAAAACCAAACATTTTTATTAATTTTGACAACGATTTTAGTCCAATTTCCAATATGCCTCGATTTTTTAAAGCTTCTTTTAAAACTTGAAGGGTTATATTAGTTTTTAATGTGTATAAATCGTAAATTGCATTACAAATATCTATTTTTACATTGTCACTTAGTCTTCTGTCTTTGGCTTTTTTCGTGTTCATTTCTTAATCTTCTTCGCTAGTAAATTATGCTTTTTTTCATGCACAATTTTCTGCACAGTCCTTATACCGATTCCCAGAGCTTTTGCTACTGTCTCCTGGATATTGGCCGGTGAATTTTCATTTTCGTAATATTTTATTAGATTTAATACCATTTTTTCCACTTGTGGATGCAAAAAACCCGAAAATTGTTGTATATTACTCATTTTCACTGACTTGTCAATTTGACTTTAAAGTGACATCGCTCAAAGATTTTTGCACCTGCTGGTATTTGTATGTTTATCCTCTTTTTTCATATGAAATTATCATAGGTCTATCTAATTCATCTTCCGGATTTTCTGCGGAGTATCTGATTACACGTAACAAAAGAAAAACAAACTTAAAAAATTTGTCGTTGATAACACTGCTTTTGACTATACCTCATTTTTGACGTGTGTGTCTCACTAAAAATTTATATTCAAATGTAAAGATTTTAACAGAGACGATTGGCAATTATTATAGTAGTATGTTTTATTTAATATAGGTATCTAAAACTTTTTTGGCTCCTATTTCCTTTAAAAACTACAAAAAATCCACATTTTTGATGTCTTCAGTTTTGTCTGTTTAAAAAATATATTGGTAACTATAATAGTTACTGTTTTGTTTTAAAGGAAAATTTTTTTTTTTTTAATATAAAAACGATACAAATTGAGATATTAAATATACAGGAGCTAGAACTATTAAAAGGATCCCTTATTATTGTTGGTTTTTGTTATAATGCGTGTAATATATTCATATATCTTTCATGTTTCTGCTATAATATTTTCATATGGGATAAGGATAAAACGTTTTATAAGAACCCGATCAATATAAAAAAACCATTTATCTGGAATACATAGGACTTGCATTTATCAAAAATGTCTATACCACCCTATGAGTGTCGATTTCACATATATATCCGTTTTCCCTTTATCCTTTCCAGGACATATTTTATTTACGTTCGGCTGTTACGTATGCACAAAGAACGTGGACCGACCGACGATGCTACGATCACCAGTCGAAAGATGCGTGTATTGAATGACAAGTGACATCCTAAATATGTATTTAAAATATTTCGATCCGCTGTTGAACATGAATGCTTTATTGGCAGCACGAGGTAAGGGAATATTTTATTACAGGGTTTCTTACAAAAATGCAGAATCTCCCATTTTACGTTTTGCGGAGTGTCTTACTTATAAATAAAAATAGAGTCGTTTTCGCAGCACTTTTTGATTGGGACAAAGATATCACATATACATTGGTCTCTGGTTTCTGAGCAACCGGATGATTTTGAAATTCTGCCATTTTCAGATATCCTGTATATCTCGGCTATTGTAAGATAAGGTAAATGTACCTTTCACCGACCACCTAAGCTTTTTCCTCAGGAAAAAGTTAATTTTAAGGTTTGTAAGTAAAAACTCAATTTTCTAATAAATTTATTTTTTTATTGAAAAAAAAAATAAATATATGTACCCTTTACCGACCGTTTCTGTGTGATGTTCTTATTAAAGTCGAATGCGGTCTTATCGTGCGGGTCCAAAATCAGAAAACACAGTGAATACCACTGATTCTTTTATCGAGCTATTAAATCTCGATGGGCTGTTTACAAATATACAGGGAGAAAGAAAATATTTTTTTACTATATTACCCAATATTATTAAGATAGCCACTTAATATTATTTTATATAGTAAATGCCGAGGGACTAAATAAGAAAATTCGCTAAATATGTATTTGGTTAAAATTTTTTGGTTGGCGAAAACAAAAATACACAAAATGGCAAGCGCGTTAATAAAGTCGGAAGGCGGTTCGAATCAGTGGAACAATCAGGATATGTTCTGTTTATACAAGCACTTAATGAAAGTGAGATTTTTTTATCAATCACTAAAAACTATGAGCCCCGCTTGACCTAAAAAATCTAACCACTTATACAGTGTGATTTATTTAAATGCGGGCCACCCCTATGCAAAGAAAACTTGTTTTTTTTTGTATTGTGATAACAACAACAAGATAATTAGTTATTACTTCCCTCTTGAGATTTTTTCAGATCTTTACCTTTAAGGGTCCCTAGATACCGAAAAACATGTTTTCTCAATTCCGTCTGTCTGTAGGTATGTCTGTCCATTAGTCTGTCTGTTCGCGGCATAGCTAAAAAACTACTTAGCCGATTTCTTCAAATTTCAGTTTAAAATTAATATAATATTAATATATATATATATATATATATATATATATATATATATATATATATATTTCTGGTAAAGCGATTTTACCGATTTTTATATATCAAATTTTGTCTTATAATTAATAAAAAAATTTACTTATTTTAAACACGCTTTAAAATTAGAACAAGTATTCTATAATTAATTATTTATTTATTGCCTACAAAATTACAAATGTACTAAAAAAGTAAGCAAAAAAATGGGGTCAAATCTAATAAAAAAAATTTTAAATTAAAATTCACTGGCTAATATCCAGGAGCCAGTGGCAAAAGTTCTGAGAATCGGTATAAGGAATGTACATACAGAAACTTATGCATGAAAAAAAACATAATTTACTTCCAAAGAAGATTAAGAAATGTACACGAAAAAATCCAAAGGCAAAAGACTTAAGTTACAATGCAAAAATGGATATTCATAATATTCATAATGCAATTTATGATTTATACACGTCAAAGACTAATATAATCCTTCAGAAACTTTTTAACATTATAGACTAAAAAATATCATCATCACCTAAAAAGTCCTCATCTTCTGAGTCGTCCTCAAATGACGCAATGATTATTGGTGCTATTTCGACATCTAGAACTCGTTCTCGATTCCATCAATCCCATATTAATTTCTCCTCATGTTCCACAGACTTCTTCCAGTACTTCGGCGTAATATTATTTAATGAATCTCGGCAAAAAATTTGCACTTCTCACATCTGAAGTAAGACCATCGTTCTTGTGTTTTTCGTAATATGATTTTGCCCCAGCCAATATTAATTCTATTGCGTTAAACTAGCAATGGTTGGAATCAGTTGTTCCTTTAATCACTTTTCAAACAGTTCGCAGTTCATATTATCATGGTAGTCCATACTTTTGAATGTTGAAGAAAACAATAAACTTGCACCTGGGATAAATCCTGTTGAAGAACCTGCATGCAAAATGATGAACCGTTTTCCCGTCCCACATCCCTTTTTTCTCTTGACATTTTTACAGGCTCATCCTGCCAAGATTTCGAACCACTTCCATCAGAAAATATACAACTCTCGTCTAAAAATACCACTTCTAAATTTTGAATTACCATTTTCCGTATATTTCTTTAAAAACTGGATACGCTGACTTGTTATATGTGGCAACTCGCATAAAAATCTTCGATTACAGTCATTTTTATATCGAAAACCCAACTTTTTTGGTGGTAATTTTGACAACGATTTTAGTCCAATTTCCAACATGCCTCGATTTTTTAAAGCTTCTTTTAAAACTTGAAGGGTTATATTAGTTTTTGATGTGTATAAATCGTAAATTGCATTATGAACATCCATTTTTTCATTGTCACTTAAGTCTTCTGTCTTTGGCTTTTTTCCTGTATATTTCTTAATCTTCTTCGGTAGTAAATTATGCTTCTTTTCATGCACAATTTTCTGCACAGTCCTTATACCGATTCACAGAGCTTTTGCTACTGTCTCCTGGATATTGGCCGGTGAATTTTCGTTTTCGTAATATTTTATTAGATTTAATACCATTTTTTTCGCTTGTGGATGCAAAAAACCCGAAAATTGTTTTATATTACTGATTTTGTCACTGACTTGTCAGTCTGACTTTGAAGTGACATTGCTTAAAGATTTTTGCAATTGCTGGTATTTATATGTTTATCCTCTTTTTTCATATGAAAATATCATAGGCCTATCTAATTCATCTTCCGGATTTTATGAGGAAGGATATGGTTACACGTAATAAAAGAAAAACCAACTTAAAAAGTTTGTCGTTGATAAATCGTATGACGCACGATAACACTGCTTTTGACTATACCGACTATTTTGGCTCCTATTACCGACCGCTATTTTTTATGCTTACTTTATGCTGATACTTATCTTGATTTTTTTAGTTGTTTTTATTTAGTTTTTGTAGTTTGTGTTAGTATAATACAAGATATTATAATAAATCACTTTATAAAGAAAAAATAACGTATAAAAGGATTTAACATTTCTAAGTCGCATCTAAGTAAAAAAAACGTAAACGCTTATAACTATGTTTTTTTTGGAAACAAATTGCTTTCTTAGCCCCTCCTAAGCTCTTTAATTTCAGTTACACAATAAATGCCTCGGCGGTTAATTAACATTGGTGGATTTCTTTTATGCACAATTCCATTTCAACTGTATCTAAGTATATTATCTTTTTTGCGCCACTTCCAGTTCATACTACTCCTAGCCACTGTTTTTACAACTATATCGTTCGAATTTGAATCAAGGCTCAAACCAGGAATATAATCTTCTTCATATATTACAAAATGACATGCTTTACCTAGCTAGCAGTCTCATTTGTCTTATTATTTGTGTCATTATTATTTATCGTCATATTTAGTTTAGAATTGTCAGCTTTTTATATTTTGGGACATGATTGGCACATAACACTTTGTACATTGGTGATCGCTAACAGTATTGCCTTTAACAGATCGTTCTTTTGGATTTAGAGACAAATCTTTGTGGAGAAACGGTAACTGCGGAATTAGGGGGCGTATGGACATAACTATCACTTTTTACGGGATCTTTGGAGCTAAAAAGTTGATGTTATATAAGTACACTAAAAATATTATGTTTCTATAAAATATTACTTGATTCAGCGGGATTATAAACCCATACTTTAACATCCGATCGTCCAACGGGTTCAATACACAGAATTTCAATTTTTCGCTGATTTTGTGGCGTAGATGCTGTTAGATCAGGATCATCGATTAACTCTTCGTTTTCCATGTCCATCCACAAATTTTCGAAATAATTCAAGCCTAGATCTAAGCAATCGACATCCAGAAGTGGTTTGTTTGTGGCTACTGGAAGTAATTTAGAATTATCAATATTATATGGTTCAAACGGGAATAATCGGCAAGTCCGAAACCCCCATTAAATTTTAAGAGAGCTATACATTACTAAAAGTGTTGCTCCAAATTTCTACCAACCGCTCGATAATAAAGTCAAAATCATGGGCGTACGTTTATTGACCGACCTTTTTTATGGATTTAAATAAAATTTTGAGATAGACTGGCCAAATATGTTTATCGTATTAGGTAATATCGCATAATCTGTGTTAGAAAACGTTTTTATTATAAGTATTGGCGCCAAAACAATCCTAATATTTGCAAATTTATATCGGACAGAAATATAAAATTCGACGTTTGAACTAAAATTTTTACTGTTTTTATACACTCATAATGAAGGCATATTAAAATATTTAAGAGGTCGGTGATAGCTCTATAAATAAAATCTAAAAGTTATTATTTATATGAAAAAAATAGCCCTTGTCTTTTAATATTCTTTCAATAAATAAAAAATTAAAAAAAAAAAATATAGTGCCCTCTCCTGATCCCAATCGACTGGTCGGTAAAAAAGATGTGGTATATAATGGCTGCCTCTATCACCGACCAATCATTTTTTATTAATTATAACATTACTTATAATAAATTATAAGATTTTAATACAAAAAACAAATTAAAACATTATATTTAACCTACTAGTTAATCCATATCGTTTAATACTTACATTAGTTTATAGATTAATTTTAAATAAACTTGTACACAAATCAGGAGCACTTGTGGGGTCTTCTGCGACGTATGGCTAAAGACTGACGTAATTAACGTATTTTTCGGCCAGTTGCCGCAAACTCGTACAATTTTTACGGGAGGAAGTTCAAATATTAGAATTTTGAATTTGAATGTTTAAACTGGCAAGACCTGACTGTTGTGACTGAGTCAAAAATATGTACCTAATAGTCGGTAATAAGTACTAGGTCGGTGATAGGTACTCCTACCTTAATCTGAAAGTGTAAAATACCGATTTTATAGATCTTTTAACGAATTAGATTTTTTTCTACGGGTTTTAATTACATTGCATCTTTTTAATGGGACACCCTTTGTATTTTTCTTCTATGATATTGAGCTTACTATTAAAATATTAAATAATAATAATTAAATATAATACTGTCTATAATTTTTTTTTAAATAACACCGCAAAACTCATTTTTCTAATGTTTCCTCATAAAAGGGAAGTATTGTTTCCGACTTCCTAAATGCCGAAAAACATATTTTCTCAATTCCGTCTGTCTGTTCGCGACATAGCTAAAAAACTACTTACCCGATTATCTTCAAAATTTGGTCAAGAATTAAGGGTCATATAGAAATGACCTGGTAACATTTTGGTAAAAATTGTTTATGAAAAACTACTTTTTCAATTTACCTCAAATTTTGCACGAAAACTGAGTATTATGTAGGAATCAACTGGTAAAATTTTGGTACGAATCCAAGATGGCGAAACAAAACGGTGGCCTAATAAAATATCTAAAAATTCTCCCGAAATAACTACTTATGTGTTGATTCCAAATTGTATGCTCCAATTAATTATGGTATAAAAATGAACTAGTAAAATTGTGGCACGAATTGAAGATGGCAGAACAAAATGGCGGCCAAATAAAATGTTCGTTTCGTGAAAAAAACCACCCTCTCAGGTTTCACCTATCTTCACGTTTTAGCTTCCCTAGATGACAAAAAATATGTTTTATCAACCGAATTTCGATCAAATCAGGGTCATATGGGAATGATCTGGTAATACTTTAGTAAAAATCCAATATGCCGGAACAAACCTAGTGAAAAATTAAAAAAAATTTACTAAAAAAACTAAGTATCCAATTTACCTGCACAAAAATTAAATGTTACATTAGACCAAACTGGTAGCATTTCGGTATGAATCCCAGACAGCAAAACATAATGGCGGTCTAATTAAGTATTTGGAAAATAAGCCTAAAACACTACTTACTAGATTAATTTAAAATTTTGTGCAGGCACTAAGTGTGATATAGAGATGAACTGGTAAACAAAACGGCGCACAGTGAGTTAAATCGGCCGTCTAGCACGACATAAGTCCCAAATGTAATTTTGCAATATTCTTAACATATTCTAAAAATCTATATTTAAGATAGTGTTAATAATAGAAAAATGCAACTGAGAAACAAAATTATAATTACAGTTCTCGGAGGGGAAGCCTTAAAGTTAGTAAATATTTTAAATCTGAAATTAACATGTTTCTATACATCATTTTCAAAACAGAAAATATGATACTAAACATAGCAAATGTTTTTCTAATTTCTTACATGACTACTGTTTATAATCAAACTTTTCTCGGTATCAAAACTTTTTAAATATTAAAGCCCTTACCTCAGAAAATTTGGGTCTTTTTAGGTATTACTATATTTACGTAGTTTTTTTTAACTTGTAGAGCATGCAAAAAAAAGTTTGTTGAAGTTTAGTTTAATTTTTATATAAAAAATAAGAAAATGGATCCCTTTTAACCAAAAACCAAAAAATTAGCTGCTCATAGATGCCCATTCGGGATTTATATAGCTTTAACTATGGCTCCTTAATTACTACTGACTGCACCAAAAAAAACTGCACGATTTTTATATGACCAGAACTTTGCAAATAATCGTCCGAGTGTAATAACGGTAAACATTTTGCAAAGACTATATATAGAATTTCGGAATTTTGTATTACAGCTGTCATCTTTTTAAAGTTCAAGATGGCGAACCCATTTTAAAAATATGGATATTTTATCCCTCGGTAGAAGTTTTACATGCCACATCGTGTTAAAACTGAATTAACAGTTATAATGCCACATTATTTCCAAGCAAAATGATAACACTTTTAAAATTCGGTAAATAACTAAGATATAATTTTATAAAACCACACTGCCTTCAATTCTTTTAATATTAGAAATGAAAATTTCAAATAAAAAACTAATCAATTAGGTAAATTTTAACGACTTTTCTACCTTTACAAAAATAAATCTTAAACGAAGATATCTCCTAAGCTACCAGTTCAGTGCCAGTAATTGGCATTTTTGTAAAGATAATTTCATAAAAATATAAAAATATATAAAGTGCAATATATAAAATATAAAATAAATACAAAAATAAATATAAAAATATATTAAGTGCAATATCTAAAAAATATCGACTTCATTGTATATGGCAAATAACAAAAACAATTTATTTATCACGAAAAGTATACCTAACTAATTAATTTTTATTTGAATGTTTTATTACCAATATCAAAAAAATTAAGTAGTGCTTGGGTGCAGGTGCATACGTAGTGCGCTTTTCTAAAACATTATCTGTTACGTATTGTTTAGTCTAAAAGTTCTTCTATTGTTTATGTAATGAATAGAATAGAAACTCAATGATATTTTGTACTCACAATTCTACATAACCTAAATAAAGCAATATTTGTCAAGACACCTTGTATTCTATCTTAATTTTATATGCGTCATATAGCTATTAGTTAATAATAAGTTTAAAGCAATGATTCATGCATTTTGACATCAATTGTGTTTTTAAGTTACACAAAACATTACATTTTTATTAAAAACTGAAGCCATTTTAGTAACCCGCATCTTGTTTACATTTTTTTTTGCAAAACATTTTGTTACCTATCCTAAAAAAGTATTATATTAAATTTAAAAAACGTTAAAACAATGCTTGAATAATTATGTCGTACTACATGGCCGATTTACCACACTGTGCGGCGGCCAAATAAAATCAACGTAAGAAATGTTATTCAAATTACTTGCAACATTTTGCAGAAAAATTAAATGTGATATAGGGATAAACTGCATAACGTAATAAAATGGCGGTCTGTGTCAATGTAGAAATTACTTAATTCAGTTTATTTTGAATTAGGTATGTCCAAAAATTAAGTTTGGAGTACCAGTTTCCGGGTAAAATATTGGTAGGAATCCAATATGGTGGAACAGAATGTTTGAAAAGACATTATATATGTGTTACTTATTAACTAAATTGGGTCACACTTCACTGTTCCTAATAAAAAGAAGACTTATAACGAGGGAAGTTCCGGGTAAAGGAAGTTTAACCGATTTTTTTTACTGTTCTTATTAATTGTTTACAATCAAGTCATTTTCATGATTGCGGACACACACCGCCATTTTGTTACGTTATGCAGTTTATCCCTATATCACATTTAATTTTTCTGCAAAATGTTGCAAGTAATTTGAATAACATTTTTTACGTTGATTTTATTTCACCGCCGCGCCGTTTTGCCCAAAATTTTAAATTGATCTAGTAAGTAGTTTTTTAAGCTTATTTTCCAAATATTATATATATATTAGACCGCCATTATGTTTTGCTGTCTGGGATTCATACCGAAATGTTACCAGTTTGGTCTAATGTAACATTTAATTTTTGTGCAGGTAAATTGTACTTAGTTTTTTTAGTAATTTTTTTAAACTTTTCAGTAGGTCGTCATTTTGTTTCGGCATATTGGATTTTTACTAAAGTATTACCAGATCATTCCCATATGACCCTGATTTGATCGAAATTTGAAGTGAATGAAACATATTTTTTTGTCATCTAGGGAAGCTAAAACGTGAAGATAGGTGAAACCTGAGAGGGTGGTTTTTTTCACGAAACAAACATTTTATTTGACCGCCATTTTGTTCAGCCATTTTGAATTAGTGCCACAATTTTACTAGTTCATCTCTATACCATAATTATAATAATACAAAGGGTGTCCCATTAAAAAGATGCAATGTAATTAAAACCCGCAGAAAAAAATCTAATTCGTTAAAAGATCTATAAAATCGGTTTTTTACATTTTCAGTATAAGGTAGGTGTACCTATCACCGACCTAGTACTTATTACCGACTATTAGGTACATATTTTTCACTTTAAAACAGTCAGGTGTTGCCAGTTTAAACATTCAAATTCAAAATTCTAATATTTGAACTTCCTGCCGTGAAAATTGTACGAGTTTGCGGCAACTGGCCGAAAAATACGTTAATTACGTCAGTCTTTAGCCATACATCGCGGAAGCACCCACGATTTCTTAACAAGTGCTCCCGATTTGTGTACCAGTTTATTTAAGGTTAATCTATAATTTAATGTAAGTATTAAACGATATGTATTAACTAGTAGGTTAAATATAATGTTTTAATTTGTTTTTTATATTAAAATCTTATAATTTATTACAAATAATGTTATAATTAATAAAAAATGATTGGTCGGTGATAGGGGCAGCCATTATATACAACATCTTTTTTACCGACCAGTCGATCGGGATCAAGAGAGTGCACTATATATATTTTTTAATTTTTTATTTATTGAAAGAATATCAAAACAGCGGATCGATTTGGAGTGGTCCAATAGAGGACGAGAGTTTATTCTATTTTTGGAAAATAGTAAAGGAAAAAGGCACATCAGTTACTGTTCCAAATGATGATGTTATTACTGCGCACGACAATACGCTGACCAATAATTTACCACTTCTGGATGTCGATTGCTCAGATCTAGGCTTGAATTATTCCGAAAATTTGTGGATGGACATGGAAAACGAAGAGTTAATCGATGATCCTGATCTAACAGCATCTACGCCACAAAATCATCGAAAATTTGAAATTCTGTGTATTGAACCCGTTGGACAATCGGATGTTAGAGTATGGGTTCATAATCCCGCTGAATCAAGTAATATTTTATAGAAACATAATATTTTTATTCTACTTATATAACATTTCTTATAGTCTTGAATCAATTCAAGATTGTCTCGTTGTAATGCTGTGTTCTTCTTCCTTGGTGTAAACTTGCATTGAATATACAAGCCTTTTTTTAACATTCCCCATAAAATGAAATCCAATGGTGTCATATCGGGCGACCTCGGTGGTCATAAAAT
This sequence comes from Kuschelorhynchus macadamiae, assembly GCA_030620095.1. Lineage (NCBI taxonomy): Eukaryota > Metazoa > Arthropoda > Insecta > Coleoptera > Curculionidae > Kuschelorhynchus > Kuschelorhynchus macadamiae. Next base: position 288,893 of record JAUTXW010001652.1, on the reverse strand, counting down.
AGGCACAGCTCGACCTATTCATAGATCATAAAAAGTATTTGGTAAGTACTGACGAACTAAATTGCTAAAATGTGGAGATGCATCGTCCTGCATAAACCACATCTGATGTTTAATATCCAAACACATTTTCTAATAAACCGTATAAGTTTTGTTGCAAAAATTGCAACTACAAGTAAGTATTTAAGTTCAGTGAGATGATTTCCAATAATCCTCGCCCTCAGGTTAACTATGAAACCTTGGTGCTTTGTCTCTGCTATTGCTTGGGGATTATCTCCTTTCTAGTTATTTTGATACTAAAAATCAAAATGATGACACGCCAGAAGATATAATGTATTTTCTCAATTCCGTCTGTCTGTCTGTCTGCCTTTCTCCTCGCGACATAGTTTAAAAACCACTTATCCGGTATACTTCAAATGTTGGTCAAAAATTAAGGTTGATATGGGAATAACGGGGTAATAATAAAATGTTTAAAAAATTATTACTAAAAAACCTACCTATCCAATTAACCTCGAATTGTGTACACAAATTTGATGTGATATACGGATGAACTAATAAAATGTTGGTACAAATCCAATAGAAAATAAAATGTTATATAGGTAAAAATTCTGATACGAATCTTATAAGGCGAAACAAAATGGCGGCCTAGTTAAAGGTTAAAAATATCGATCTGAAGAAACTACTCATTTGGTTGATTTTAAATTTTTCACAAAAATCAAGCGTGTGATATAGGGATAAATTGCTAGAATTGCTTTGAGAAAATGTTATGATGAAATAAAATGGCGGCCTAATGAAATGTTTAAAATATCAGTACCAAAAAACTTATTCAATCGAGTTGAAATTTTGAACAAAAGCAAAGTTGAAACGAAAATTTTATCAATGCTATATTGCAAAATAGAATGGCGAGAATCAAGTAATATTTTATAGAAACATAATATTTTTATTCTACTTATATAACATTAATTTTTAGTAAAAAGTGATAGTTATGTCCATACGCCCCCTAATTCCCCAGTTATCGTTTCTCCACAAAGATTTATCTCTAAATCCGAAAGAATGATCTGTTAAAGGCAATACTGTTAGCGGTCACCAATGTACAAAGTACAAATATCGGGGAAAAACCGAAAATGGCGGATTTCGTTTTTGGCCAGTATATCCAGAACGGTAAATTTGACAGCTGCCAGAATGTGATATTATTTGGACACATTTTTAAGACAAATAAGATTGCGTATACGACACGTCTTCATTGTTTTTTGTTAACTTGCAACCCGCCTCAACTTTCATTTTTCTTATGGCCGCCATATTGGATTTTTCGATTTTTGGAAAGAGCCTAAAATTTCCAGTCTAGTGATCTTACAAGTGCATTAAAGATTTTAGTATCATCGAAATATTACACTTCGTAAAGTTAGGTTACAGTTTTTTCTAAGGAGGCCATGATTTATCTGTAACAAAATTGGATTTTAACTTTGACGTTAAGTTAAATAGTTGAAATCAAAGCTGTGTTTTAATAAGTAGTAGGTCCGCTTTTATCCCAATAAAATCATAGATCTGAAACATAAATTGTCAAAACCTATAGAAAATAGCCGGCATTCCGTATTCAAATGAAGAAAAGGTTGACATGTTAGCTCTGTACTTTCAATCATACAGAAACGCCGACGTTACCTCAGCAAGGTATTTGGAGATGTACCCCGAACGACGGCAGCCTCATAAAACCCAATTCGGGAAAGTCGTATTTAATTTGATTAACCATGGTGCCTTCGAACAACCTAGAAGCGGATACAATAATAACAATGAAAATCGAGACAGAAACATTTTACAAGCTATAAATGAAAACCCTAGTGCATCGGTAAGAACTGTAGAACAGGAAACGAATGTGCCAAAATCAACAGTACAGAAAGTTTTAAAAAAGAATAAGTACCATCCATACACACCCATAATAGTACAGGAAACTGATTTTCTAAGGCGACTACAGTTCTGTGAGTGGTATACTAGGAGATGTAATGAAAATCCTGATTTTGTAAATCATGTCTTGTGGTCCGATAAGAGCAGGTTCACGAATTGTGGAGTCTTTAATAGGCACAACCGTCATCATTGGGCTGTGCAAAATCCTCACGAAATTCTTAATTCTTAAAAGAGTATAATCTAATAAAAAAAAGTAAAACGTTCTACTCTAGTCAGTCAACTTACTTTTTTGATATTGTGTTAAATTTTTATTCAATCATTTCGTATTGTATTTTTGAAGAACCTATAAATATAGAATTGGGTTCTAGAAATTTATTAACACTTTATCTAAATTTTCTGCAGATTTAGCTAATTCTCTAAAATTATTTTAATTGTCTGAATTTAATGATTTATTATTACCTGGGAAGCCTAGTTCTTGCGTTATGAAAAAAATACTATATTAATCAAATGTCGAATTATTTTTCGATTTTCATTATGATTTATAGAAAGGCGTTCAGCTGTATTTCCGAATAATTTAAATTTTAAAGCGCAAGGGGTCTGTTCTTTTGATATTTTATGTTTTATTAAGGCACAGTGTACTTTTTTAAGATTATTATATCATTGAAATAAATTGATTTAGTATTCCGAAATTAATATGCAATACCAACAAAATAATTTATTACGGCTATTACTTCCCGCTAACCAAATATGTTTTTCTTTTAAATAATAAAGCTGAATAGGTTTCATCTGTATACAAGCTCATTCATTACGGGATGTTTCGATAATTATTTTTGGAAAGAAAATATCTATATCTAATAATTTATAGTTTCTAGTACCATCCGGCCGACCCTGCCGCCCTTGACTGTTGGGCACCTATTTATAACTTATTAATCATTTCAGGAAATCGACTTATTGGACCATTTTTGTTTGACTGCAACCTAAACGGGCAGATCTAGAGCTTTTGCGAAACCAGCTTACGAGCTATTCTAACGGAAGATGAATTAAGAAGAACTCGGTATCAACAAGACGGATATCCGGCTCACAATACCATTCGAGTCAGGAATTTCTTAACAGAGCAGTTTGATGAAAGAATAATTTCTTTGAAAGGTCCAATATCTTGGCCTCCTAGATCCCCTGTCCTGTCGCCCTTGGATTTCTACCTCTGGGGTCACACGACGAATGAAATCTATGAATTTGATCCCTCCGTGACCATAGAAATCTGAACACATTTAGAAATATTAAAGAAAATATACTTACCTGGGTTGTACGAAAAACAGTCACCAATTGTCAAAAATGTCTCGATGCAAATGGTCGTCATTTTGCAGATTCGTAAATTAATGTTACCCACTTACAATTTTTTAGGTCGTTATTTAAGTTCATGTTGTATTGAAAATTCAATGCGTTCAATACATTACTTACTTATTAATGTAATCTTGTGACAAATAAATCAGGGACTCCTTTAAAAACATTGAAACCTAATTTACGAAGTGTGATATTTTGATGACACTAAAATCTTTAAAGTACTTGTGAGATATCACTAGATTGGAAATTTTACGCTCTTTCCAAAAATCAAAAAATCCAATATGGCGGTCTTAAGAAAAATGAAAGTTGAGGCGGGTTGCGGATTAACAAAAAATAATGAAGACGTGTCGTATACGCCATCTTATTTGTCTTAAAAATGTGTCTGAATAATATCACATTTTGACAGCTGTCAAAGTTACTGTTCTGGATATACTGGCGAAAAACGAAATCCGCCATTTTCGGTTTTTCGCCGATATTTTCCAAACTTATTGATCGATCGTAAATCTGAAGCCAGATATCGAATGCAATCAGTTTCCTCTAAAACTTTGCCCATTTAACCTTTGCTATAGGTATAATAGGAGCCGAGATTGCTATATAGAGAAGCGAATCAGGGACACACTGTATATATCTATATTTTACATATCATTAATTCCTGCATAGAGCAAAAATATTTCCCCGATTCTTGGAAACAACCCCAAAACTTTCTCGTGCTTACGAATTATCTGTATTCTCCCTATACTTTCTAAAATTTTAGAAAAAATTCTACACGATCAAATGTTTTCTTTTTTTACAGATAGTAACATTATTCCAGACAACCAATGCAGATTTCGAAAAAATTTTTCCACAGCCACCGCGCTGGCGACGTCATTGGGGCCTATGATAGGGGGTACGCCAGTTTACTCGTTCTTTTAGATTATTCAGAAGCATTTATACCCTCGTGCCTATGTGCTAAGTTACAATACTATGGTTTTTCTATCGAGTCGGTGAATATCATATCGTCGTTCCTGCGCAATCGCTCTCAGAAAGGTTCAGTGGATAATGTTTACTCGGGTATAATTAATTTACTATCCGGTGTACCACAAGGATCCATATTATATAGATTCTGTCAGGTGACTGCTTATGCAGACGATACCCAACTGCAGCTTTGATGTCACCAATTTAATGCGAAGCGGTAGATCAACTTTATTGCAGCTTTGATGTCACCAATTTGAAATAGAGGTAGATCCATTAATTCTGATCTAAATCTCAACTCATGTGTGTAAGTAATAAAATAAATAAAGAAATTTTAAAAAGTAGAGCTAATATTTTGTTAGGGGGTGTGAAGCTTCCTTACGAAGAATCAGCAAAGAATCTAGGAGTAATATTAGACGAAGACCTCCGCTTTAAACATCACATAAAAATTTGGTTCTTTAAAACTTATTTTTATTAATAGACATTTTTTAGACTTCAAACTTAAAAAAACACTTTGCGACAGTCTTGTACTTTCTCATTACTCTTACTGTGACATTATCTATATGCCATGTCTTTTAGAGATTGGAAAAAATAGGACACAAAAAATGCAGAATTCTTGCTGTAGACTGAATTATGGAATTAGGAAGTTCGATCATATATCTCATAAAATTAAAGAATGCCAATGGCTGAACATGAGAAATAGGTACAGTTTTCATCTCGCCAATTTTATGCATAAACTCTTACCTGTATCAAATACTTCTAAAATTCTAAAAAAAAGTTTGTACCACGAAGCAATATTCACAGTAAAAATATTTATTTTAAAAACATATTTACCATGCCTCGTCATAGAACTGCTATGTTTCAAAGATGTTTTAGTTACAACGCTATAAAACTGTACAATTCTATTCCGGATGAATTTAAGCTATTTAACATAAATAAATTTAAATATAAATTTCGTCACAATTTACTAAATAAGCAATGACCGACCTATAAGTCGTTCATGCTGTGGGATCGCGCGGGATTTATTTGCTAGTGATATGATATCTTTGAATCGGAGAAATGACCATGGTGATCGTTTGGTTGAGTAAGAGTAGCCGATCAGGCTAGATTTCGCCAAGCTCCCCATTGGTTTATCTTCGATAATATTTTTTTTACATAAAAGTTTGTACTTATCTTTTAAGATGTAATCTGCTTTTCGAAATAAAAGTCTTTATTGTTATTATTATTTTTATGACTTGTTGTCTCACAGTATTCCTGTGGTTGTATTTTATACTGACGGGATTATACCAACTCAGTACAAAAGATAAAAATAAAAAAAGGAAATGGAAAAAAAAAACAACTATTGTCTATTAAGAAATGATCTAACTATGCTACATGTTTTCAAAATGACCGATTTCTGGATGCTCCTATAAATGTCTGTATTAAGTCCTAATTGAGCCAAATGCGGTGTAAACGTTGTTGGGGTGAGACCTGTTACTGATATGACGAGAGGAAGAATGATGACTCTTTCCTGTTTCAACAGCCTTTTTACTTCCATTGCCAAGTCGGTGTATTTGGCGATCTTCTCACTGTATTTCGCTTGGATATTCTCATCGTTGGGGACAGCCATGTCAATTAAATAAGTGATATTCTCTTTTTTGGATTGAAAGGTGATATCGGGTCTGTTTGCGTGGATTGTTTTATCTGTGTGGATGTCAATGTCACATTAGCTTGTAGTCTTCGTTTTCAAGTATAGATGTTGGTGTATAATGGTAGTAAGGGTCTGTGTTCTCCGTTAGTTTGTATGCGATGGCTAATGCTTGATGAACGACCTTCGCTGCTGAGTTGTGTCTCGCGGTGTATTCAGTTCCGGCCATTATTCTACATCGTTTCTCTTTGATGGTGATATCTCCTACACCTCTCGTCTTCAATGGTTGTGTCCTTGATGATGTGCTTTCGGTAGTTTCTGGTTGCTATGACTTTGTCCTGGATGGCAAGCAGGAAGCCTTCTGTTTCAGGAAACAGCTGCCCTTCTTGTAACCACGTATATGAAAGCTTTTTATGTATATGGTCTTGCTTTATGTGGTGTCTGTGTCTTCCGTGAAGTGTTTTTTCAGACCAGGTGTTCATCTTTTCTAGTCGTGATTGGATGTGACTGTGTGCGTCTGCTGCGTGGCTCGTTAGAGACAGGTCGAGCGATGTATAATTCTTGTCTGCCTTCACTATTACCTTGTGGAGGTTAGTTTGTTTGTTGTGGAAGAATTTTCTGAGTTCGTAAATTTGTTTTTTATTTAGCGATTGTATATCTATAATTCCCCTTCCTCCTTCTTTTCTCTCGATGGTGAGTCTTTCCTTGCATGCATTGGGATGTAACTTCCTGTGGTTAGTGAATTCAGTGCGTATGAGAATGTGAATATTTTCTATGTCTGTGTGTGACCATTTAATGATACCAAACGAATACGTAAGAATAGGCGAAAGTGTTAATACCTTTCGTAAGATTCCTGGAATTCAGTTTTGTTTTTAGTAGTTTTGTGAGTCTGGTTTTCAATTCCGTCTTGAGCTCTGATTTGATATGAGTGTGGTTAATTTTGGTGCTTTGATGGAAGCCTAGGTATCTGTACGTTTCTTCTTTGAGCATGTTTTCTATAGTTTCATTGTTGATTGTTTCCCCCGTAGGGTGGTCTTTCCACTGTCCTTTGTTGATATGAAGTAGCTTGCATTTACTTATACCAAATTCCTTGTTGATGTCAAGGGTAAACGTGTTTTTGTGTGATTTTAAGGAGTTCCTTTAGCTGTGCCTTTGTGCTTGCATATAATTTTATGTCATCCATGTACAAGAGATGGTTTATTTTGTGTAGGTTATTTTTTGGTGTTTAATTTGGAATCCGAAGTTTGTGTTATTCAGTGTGTTTGAGAGTGGATTGAGACAGAGGCAGAACCACAAAGCGCTGAGTGAATCGCCCTGGAACATACCTCGTCTCATGTAGATCTCTTCTGTTTCGATGTGCTCTTTTTGTGTTCTCAAGTTGATTTTAGTTTTCTACGTACCCATGATTTGCGTAAGAAATTGCCTGATGTTTTTATTGACTTTATATAATTCTAGTACTCTGGTTAGCCAACTGTGGGGTATCGAATCAAAGGCTTTTTTATAATCTATGTAACCAATATGAAGGTTTCTATAATTTTTCCTGGTTTGTTTCATGATGACGCTGTCTATAATGAGCTGCTCCTTGCATCCTCGGCTGTTTTTCTTGCACCCTTTTTGGTCTTCCGTTAGAATGTTTTTTTGGCTGTGATGATTTTATGTAAGGTTGGAAGGCACGTAATAGGTCGGTAATTTGACGGGTCCCTATTGTCTGAATTTTTGGATTTGAGGTATGTTATTCCTTGAGTGAGAAAACTGGGGAGTGTTTTAGGTTTTAAAATAATTTCGTTAATTTGGCGAGTGAGAGCTTCATGTGTGGAGGCAAACTGTTTGTACCAGAAGTTATGAATGTTATCTATTCCAGGACATCTCCAGTTATGCGTGTATTTGATTGTTTCTGCAACTTCTTGTGTTGTCATTGCAAAGTCCTCTTGTTCCTCTAAGCACTTGTGTCTGTCTTCTTCCGCTTTAATCCATGAAGCGTTATTATTGTGTAGTTTCGATTCTGACCAAATACTTTTCCAGTATTCTGTGATCTTTTGTTTGGTCGGTGGTTCTATTACTCGTGCCTCCTCATTGCTCATGATTTTTTGGTGGAACTGTTTTTCGCTTCTTTGAAACAGGTTGTTAGCGTCCTTTCTTTCATTTGATTCTTTGTATCTTCGGAGTCTTGCGGCATACACAGATAATTTTTTGCTTCAGAGTGTAAAGGATTTCTGTAAGCGTGTAATCAGGAGATGCCGATTTAATTTTCTCTACACTTTGTGTGTTCATGGATTGGGTAAGGTGTCCCAATTCTTTTCTAATTTTGTTAATTTGGTTTTCGATCCTTATCTGCCATTTGAATTTTGGTTTTATGTTGTTGGTGTTTCTGTGTCATGGCGGGAGTTTATGATTGTTCTGTGTTATCGTGGTTATAGCTGCTGCGTAGATCACTGTATGAATGTCCTCAATTGTGCTCGCATTCGTTATGTACTCGGGAATTATGTGTTCGTTGATGATCTTTAGGATTTTATGTGTGTCACGTTTGAAGATTAGGATAGGATCTCATGTTGTAAGATCGGAGCCTGACAATTTGCTTAGATGTGACTTCATTTCTACTTTGATTGCTTGTGTGAGAGACGGTCCGAGGTGTAGCTGTGTGTATGGTGCTTTGGGCGAATGATTCACTTATCCTGTGTGCTGTATGGTGCTTGTCATCTGTCGTGGGTTGTTGCTGGGTGCTTCGCCTCTACTGAGCATCGAGTGAGGCTGGAGATCCTCTTGCACAAAGTTGGGCTGGTTTGTCTGTGGGATCGGTTCGGCATCTGCCACGCTGTCCTTAATGTTTGGTTGATGAATGTTTAGTTCAGCAGCTACCATAGCTTTGATGTTTTTCAATGCGAGTGGGGTGAGCGTACTGGTCTTAGTGATGACTCTTTTTTGATCTATTACTCTCTTTTCTGTGATAAGTGATTTGTATTCTGGATATTGTGCTATGAAGAGTGTATGCAGCTTATGTCCGTATCCTAATGAAATTGTCTCAAGTTTGGTAGCGGTGTAGTGTGGTTATTATTATTATTATTTTTTGTGATTTTAGGTTTATCGATTATTGTCTTCCATACTATTGGTGGTTTTAATGATTCGTCTCCTTCATTTAAATCAACTTGTTTTTCAATTTCTATGGTTTCTCGAATTATTCTGGTTTTATAATGATCTATATTGGCAATCTCCCTACACCCATCAACACATATTTTGTGACCGGTTTCCGGATGATGTGGGAATGGAGAGGTTGTTTGTTTCTTATGCTAAGTATATGCTCTTCTACGCTTGCTGATTTTCGCATGTTAGCTTGCCACACGTACATCTTTTCACAGTATGCTGTATACTTCGTGGTTTTCCAAATTGATTTTGTCTTTTGGGTTTCCAAGTAGTTTATCTATAGTGGTTTGTGGCTTGTGTATTATTGGTATGTTGGTTTTCTAAGAATTCTTCCGATCCTGTCTGTCCTTTACATATGGTAAGACTACTTGTTGCCTTCCCGGCTCATAATTTTTGTTGTTCGTTGTTCAGGAACCCTGTGCATTAATAGCTTTATCTATCGTGAGATTTATGAGCAATTTTTCTTTAAAGCACTAGATATTATATAAAGTTCGTTTTGAATCATCTATGTTTCCGTAAATCGCACAGATCTAGGTGATGATGCTATCTTGCATTTAAATATCTGTCGTTATGTGTTGTTTTTCTATACACGGTGTATTTGAAATGTCCGTTATGCAATTTTGTGACCAGAACATCTAAAAATGGTTTTTATTTTTTCCTTTAACTCTAGAGTAAATTGTATGCTGAGATGTATTGAATATATGTGAGCTAGAACATTTTCGCTCTGTATGACAATGTTGTCATATAATAAATATGTCATCCACATAACGAATCTATAATTTGGGCTTCAAAATTGCTTTGTCAAGAGCTTCTTTTTCGAAGTATATCATAAATAAATTCGCCACTACTGGTGATATCGAGGACTCCATTAGAGGACCATCTATTTGTTTTTCCCGTTAAATGAGAAATAAATATTTTTAAGGCAATTCTCCGAGAGTTGTATTATATGTGCCTGGAAATCCTCGTTCATTACAATCCTGTCCAACGCTTCGTTGATGGAAATACTGGGATACAACGACTTGACATCTAGGCTTGCTCTGATATCGTCTTTCTCAAGAACAATGTCTCGTATAATTCGAGTAAAATGAATCAGCTTTTTCGACAACTGATTGCATAATTTCATAAAGATATTTTTTCAGTTTATTTAGCAGTGAATTAACAGCACTAACAATAGTCTGATGGGCGCCTCTGGTTTGTGTATTTTTGGTAAACCATACAGTTTAGGACATCTGCTTGACTGTTTCTGTGGTATGATTTTTTGTTGTATTTCGGGGTTTATTGATGAAATTTTTATTTTATTTTTTGTTGTCACCAACACATACCTAATCTAACCTAACCTAGCACAAATTCAAGCTGTGGCCAATTCCCTAATATCTAGATTTGTTCGATTAACTGAAACACAGACGAGACAAAATGGACTTAATATAATATCCAGTACTTTAAAGAAAGATGACTACACAAATTGCACCATAGAGAAAGCTATTAATGCACAGGATTCCCGAACAAAGAACAAAAAAAAATATGAACCGGGAAAGCAACAAGTGGCCTCACTATATGTAAAAGGCACAACAGGCAGGATCGGAAGAATTCTTAAAAATCGCATTATACAAATAAAACACAAGCCAAAAACAACTACAGGTAAACTACTTTGGAAACCCAAAAGACAAAATCAAATTTGAAAATCATGGACTGTGAAAATATGTACGTGGTGCAAACCAACAGACGAATATTAGCAGGAGTGGAAGAGCATAAACTCAGCATTAGAAATAAATAAAAAACCTCAGCTCTATTCCTATATCATCAGGAAACCGGCCACAAAATAAATTTCGATGGGTGCAGAAACATTGCCAATATAGATCATTATAAGACCAGAATAATCAGAGAAGCCACAGAAATTCAAAAACAAAATGATTTAAATAAAAGGGAAAAATTATTAAAATTACCAACAGTTTGGAAGACAATAGTCGATTATTGTCTTTCAAACCTAAAATCAGAAAAAATCAAGTGCAATAAAAATAGCAACATCCGGAAAATATAAATTACTACCAACGGCCGCTCAGATATAACCTTCGGCCCCAAGTGGCGGTATAAAGGAAGCGTCGCAGTCACTAACACTTGAATCTCAATTCGAACGCGAAAAAGAAATCTTCCAATATTCCAGATGTGATTTAGGCGACAGGTCAGCAAAACTGTTCTTTTCACAACGACAGTAGTGAACGGATATATATCCGGAATGAAAACACATCGAATTTTTCCATCCGTGAAGGACTAAGAATTAACATTATTTTTGCGAATATTCAAAATATTTACAATAGGATGCTTTAGAATAAAAACAAAAAATCACACTACTAACGAAAAGATTATTTCGTGAATAGTTTAAAATTAACATGAAGGAGGTCAACTGCAAAAAATTACCTTCAAAAGAGAAGAGAAGAGAAAAGATACGAAAATGTCCAAGAATCCTCAAAATACGATATTTTCAGACATTCTTAATGAACAAAGGAAAATGCGAACGGCCTAAGGGGAAATTTGCCCTTGCAACGTCAAAGCCGGTATTTTAAAAATGCCCCAATAGGAAGTCGTAAAATAAATCAAAACCCAAAAAAGGGAAAACGTTTCCAGTAAATACCCAAAAAGAATTAAACAGACTGGTGGAGCAGAAAAAAATCGGACATAAAAGAAATATATGGTACTCGGAGGGCTTTAAATTGCGTGTGGGTACACTTTTATAAAAGTGAGCAATATATAAATGTGAATGTTTACTATTTCCGTGGGTAGTAGAGTAGATAAACTTAAGAAATTATATTTTACTGTTAAAACTATTTGATTCCATACATGGAAAAATAAGGTGTCTGTAAATAACAATAATTAAAGCCAAAATGAATGTTGTAACAGTAAAAATACCCGAACTTGCTTAGTAATGTTTTTTTTTAATACTACATTTAAAGTCTGTTCTTTTAGTGGTAAATCACTTAAATTATTTCTTTCTCTAACTCTAAAACAGGCATCAGTAACGTATATGAATTCTGGCAATAAAAAAAGGTTTCTAAATTCAAACTGATGGTGGCTAGGAATTATTAAAATCCCAAAAATAAAAAATGTTTTGCACAAACGGTTACAATTGAGTCGCCAATTATAGTTGAATGCGGTCTTATCGTGCGGGTCCAAAGGTCACTAACATTATGAATCAAATCAGAAAACACAGTGAATACGAAAATATTGTGTGATTCTTTTATCGAGCTATTAAATCTCGATGGGCTATTTACAAATACAAAGGGAGAAAGAAAATAGTTTTTTTTTATTTTATTAGTCAAAATTATTAAGATACCCACTTAATATTATTTTATATATTAAATGCCGAGGGACTAAATAAGAAAATTCTCTGAATATGTATTCATATGAATGTATATGAAATACACAAAATGGCAAGCGCCTTAATAAAGTCGGAAAGCGGTTCGAATCAGTGGAACAATCAGGATATGTTCTGTTTATACAGACACTTAATGAAAGTGAGATTTTTTTATCAATCACCAAAAATTATGAGCCCTGCTTGACCTAAAAATCTAACCACTTATACAGTGTCATTTATTTATGTATGTCTGTCCGTCAGTCTGTCTGTTCACGGCGTAGTTAAAAAACTACTTATCCGATTTCTTCAAAAAATTAAGGGCCATACATGCGAAAAATACAGGCTATCAAATCAGCAATCAAACATTTAGACGAAAGTGATTAAGGTGACCGATATGTCAGACTTTTTAATATAAAAACTTTTTTCTAATATCAATAATATTCACTAAGGAAGAAGTACGTCTTCAAAAACAACAACAATCTTAATATCTAAAGAACAAAAATGGAGAGGAAGAATAACAAGAAAAAAGAAAGGAAAAGAGAGAGAGAGAGAGAACGTGTGTGTAAAGTCGATAATTATTGGCTAGCGAAAAGCGACCTCCTTCTTGAAAGCAGCACATTTCTGGGTAAATATACTTGCTTCCCAAAGAATTCAAACAAGAAACTATATTGTAAGAAAATGATCTTTTGAACACTTCCTTTATGTGGGATAGTTAGTGTTTCAACTTTTGTAGGTTTATTCGATGAATATTTTCCCTAAATTGAATTTGTTTGCATAATATTCAACCAGCCCAATCCTTTTAATTCGTATGAGATCCGATTTCTGTTTCGAATTCCAAAAATCAACATGTAAACTTGAGTTCTGAACCTTCTGTATTCGCCTAGTGTCGTTTTGATCTAGACAGGGCCCATATACGCTATCACAGTGATTGAAATGTGATAACACCGAAGAATGACACAGAGTTGCCTTAATATCCAGAAGCAAGCAGTGTCGTTGGTTATAAATTAATTTTAAGGCATCATACGATTTTTTTAATTTACTGGACACATGCTCATGAAAACTTCACCACCCCGGCCATTCCTACTATCCATTTTCACAAATCGGTACACACCTAGCTGAACCATTTCGTCGTGTATTGCCGCATGTAACCATGTTTCCGAAATACCTACAAAGTCATAGTAACAATCAAGCACATGATTTGTAAGGTCAGCAGAATTCGCCAGCAGAGATCGTATGTTAATATGGGAAATATAGAGAACAGAATTTAGCTAAAAGAAAAAAAATACAATTCATTGATCCCGGACAACAAATAGCGAGTCTGTTCGCCTAGCAGTACCCACTGCTCAAAAATAACCTTTTAATCTATATCTCATAAAAATGATTATGTTATTCCTATTTTTTATTTTTGGAGCTCCTGTAGTTAATTATACAAAACAATAATGCCAATTATATGTCTACCCAAACAATATGAAATACTTATATAATTAAAAAAAACCGATTCATATAACTGTATATATATATATATATATATATATATATATATATATATATATATATATATCTTGTGTTTTCTTGAACCGTTATTGTATACAAAAGTAGAAAATTCTTGGGTTTAGGTTCGAATTAAATACCATATTTAATTTTTCATTTATTTGACGTTTCGCCCTGTAATTTAGGGTATCTTCAGAAAAAAATTTTGATGCTAAAATTATAAAAATACAGACATTAATATTTAAGAGACACACTGTATATAAAACAATATTACCACGTTAAAACATATTTATATTCAACACTATAAGAGTACATACCTTGAAATAAGCAGATATTTATTGACAGATTACGCTGCCAGAAATTGTATCATCTAATACAAGTTCTGGCTGGTTAGGAGGTCGCTTTTCGCTAGCCAATAATTATCGACTTTACACACACGTTCTCTCTCTCTTTTCCTTTCTCTTTTCTTGTTATCCTTCCTCTCCATTTTTGTTCTTTAGATATTAAGATTGTTGCTATTTTTGAAGGCGTAGTGAATATTATTGATATTAGAAAAAAGTCTTTATATTAAAAAGTCTGATACCGTACATATCGGTTTCCTTAATCATGCCTGCACTTTCGTCTAAATGTTTGATGGCTGATGATCTGGAATAGCTGGTTATGACTGAGTTGATGAAATAGGGTCTTGTTTTGTTTTGATTACACTGTCTTATGACTTTATTTTTTCATGTAGCGTGTGGATCGTATTTCATTCTTCTTGCAGTTCGTTTAGGAATACCTCGTATCGACTGATGAGCATATCTGCTGCAGCTCTCGTTCCGCGAGTGAACCAGGCCCTGGACAAGCATGTCTTTTTAGATTCTTCTAATATCTCGTACTTCTGTGCTTTCTTCTTCAGCTTTTTTTTTATTCTAGGAGATAATTCTGTGTATCTTCGTATTTATTTTGAATCCCTATTTCAGTACGAAATAGAGATGTTCGATTATTTCGCTCGAAGGACCATGAACAAAAGAGAGGGTATTTCCGTATATTTAGTTAAATCATGGTTGATATATTTATATATATATATATATATATATATATATATATATATATACTTCTATTATTATACTAATATATAAAAGACTTAGTTGACTGACTCACTCATCACACTCCACCTCAAACCGCTTCAGGTAAAAGGCTGAATTTTGCCATACAGGTTGATTTTAGGGTGTACAGGTTCGATAAAAAGGGATTTTTGAAAACTCAAATTTCAAGGGGGTGAAACCACCCATCAAATATTACAATATTTTTTATTTAAAAAACGGCCAGTGTTTCGGAAAAACGCTTGAATACGTGTTTTTTAATTTATTTTTTTACATATTCTAGGATTTTTTAAAAATTCATACAAGGTGTTCAAAGGGGTGAAACCACCACTTAAATAATACCATATTTTTTTAACTAAAGACCGGTTAGTTTTTCGAAAAAAACGCTTGAACACGTGTTTTTTAATTTATTTTTTTACATATTTTAAAATTTTGGAAAAATTCATACAATGTGTCCAAAGGGGTAAAACCATCCCTTAAATATTATAATATATTTAATTAAAAACCGTTAGTTATTCGGAAAACGCTTGAACATAATTTGCTTTATTTTTTATTTTTTTAAATTTTTAAAAAACCGAGACAGGGTGTCCAAGCTTTTTATTTTATTTTATTACATATTTTAAGATATTTTATAAATTCATACAGGGTTTTTGAAAAAATCGGGTCATTCATTAATTTTTACGATTTTTCTTCTTAAACCGTTTGCCGTAGAAAGCTGAGCTTGTGCAAACAGCTTGGTTTTAGAGTGAAGAGGTTCATTAAGAAAAAATTCTTCGAAACTTAGTTTCCAAAGGGGTGAAACTACCTATTACACGTTTATAGTGGACTCGAAAGTTGTCAAAATAAAACGCTTCTTGGTTGAAAGAACGAGCTTTGTTAACTCCAAAAAATAGCACATCAGATGAAATAAATCTAGCTTTATTTGAAAAAATTACTGCCTCAAAATTAACATACTACTCAATGGATGTAGTTATAGACCAAGAAAACGCGGTTAATTATCCTATCGAGTTCCTACACTCTCTAAATTCTATAAAAATAAAAAAGAGAATGCAACAACAAACGTGGTTGATAAAGAGGTACTCAAATGAGGCGATTTAAGTACCTTTTTACATCCCTTTCATTTTAGTCATATACGCGAACGAAGTCGCGTGTAACCGCTAGTATATACATGTATATATATATATATATATATATATATATATATATATATATATATATATATGTATATAAATATATACAATTTTTTCGTTTTCCTGTAATGGAATTCCTTGTATTAATATGTTGTTGTTGTTGTTTATATCTAATTGCTTCTTTATCACTTCAATTACTTTTTGCAATTGCGTAGCTGTCTTTTCGGACGTCTTTACTTTTAATTTGTATTTCTACTACTACCTGCACCCTTTGAAGTAGAGTTAGAATCTTTTTTACAAGCGTCACACTACCACGGTCTTGGAGATTTTTTTAGTTTTTTTGTAAATTGTATTAGATATGTTGAGGCATGTTCTATGTAGTCACTTATCATAGCCATCACAATATGGCGCCCTGTTTTCGTCTTGTACTGTTTTGTGACATATATTACAGGCATCTGATGTTCCCATTTTATTTGACTACCATGTATCACAATCTACCAATCAATGCCAAAGACTACCATTTAAGGAAATAAATACAGCTGCACGCAGCAGCTCCGCTCGCCGTTTCTGTTCACTGACAACAACCACGTCGTAATTTTAACTATATTTATGAATATTTTGAGGGTTCTTTGTTTTATCTATATGCATACAGACAGCCAGGGCACTTAATGATGACGCCCGCTGTTTATTTGCAGAAATATCACCAAATTTCTTAATTTAATTCTCACAAAAGTAAACAAATGCCTATATATATATATATATATATATATATATATATATATATATATATATATATATATATATATATATATATATTATATATATATATATATATATATATATATATATATATATATATATATATATATTAATTTACACTGTTCTTAAACCATACTTTCAGTTCTCAGAACATCAAAATTATTACTGTAAATAATATTGTCGTTTCCGAGACATGCAATAAAATGCTCTTGAAAATGCTTCAAACAAGAAGCGAAACGTCAAGCTAGTTGCTGAGTAAAAAGTTTCATTCAAACCTATACCCAAGGAAAATAAAAACTTTTAGTATATATATATATATATATATATATATATATATATATATATCAAAGTAAAAACAACTACCGGAAGTCTTCCACAGCATAATCAATTATTTTTTATCATCCGAGAGCCGCGAAGAAGTTTTAGTAAGCCTATCTAAAGCACCAATATTATGTGCCTATTCCATTTCAGTTTCCTTCCTGTACACTGACGTTTTTACAGTTTTTTTTTATTTTCTTTTTCCCTATAAACGGCTGGATTGATTGAACAGACTATAAAGACCCCACGTCTTTTTCAATATAACCCCATCTATCGAGTTTCCCTTAACAGAGCTTGTACTGTATTTGCATGAGCCTCTGTTCTCTGCATCCGTTTTTTTCGCATCATTAGTTTTCTATTACCAACGGGAAATCCTTTCAATTTCCTTGATCTCTGTCTATCTGTAAACGAAGAGAATTAAATTATTTAAATTTAGAAAATAAAAGGGAAGCGAAAGTAGTTTGTATTATCTTTACATTTTAGTATTTGAGTTTGTGTCATTATACAAGAATATTTAAGAAGAAAACAATTTTTTTGGGTATATGCCACAATAAAGAAACAATTTACCTTAAAATTTTAATCTTTGGTTTTTAGTTCTGGGTCCCTTGAAAATTATCTCCCGCAAACGTTTCACTGGAAGTCTACTCCCGTCTTCAGTAAGCTAAAAAATAAAAAATAAGAGATAATGTCAATTTAAAAGTGTTATTTTTATTGTTAAGATAAGGTAAAAAAAATATATATCTAGATTATGTTCATTCGAATTTTGAGTTGTCTTTTTACATCAATATTTAGTAAATTTAACCATGTGTTATAAAAATTAACTGAACAAGATGCTACACAATTATCTTTATTTAATAATATTAAGGCACTTCTTTTTTTGTTTTACGTTTCTTGGAATATGGTTCTTTGGCCAAAATACTAGAAGCATTCTAATTTATTTTGTGCTTATTATCTAGTGCGTGTTGGTAAATGTTTGATTTTTGAAGTTCCCTATATTTTATGTAAGTTTGGTGTTCTTTAATTATTTTGGCTAACGGCCTGGAGGTTTCACCTATGTAAAATGTATTGCATTTACACGAAAATTTATAAATAACATTTTTTTGTATGTTCTTGTTCATTGTTAGTATTGGTTTTTGTAAATTTACTTCTAAGATTATATGTTAAAACGTTTACCTATTCGTTTTATTTTATCTGATAAGTTAGGTATATATGGTGTAAAGAGGTTTGTAATTGGTGTATTTGGTTTAATTTCACTTTTGGATTCTCAAATTCTTAAAACCATTTTTCAATGAAATATTAGGATAATTATTTTGCTTTAAAACATCTTTTATATAATTTTTTCTTCTACAAAATTTTGATCTTTACAAATTATCTTTGCTCTAGCATACAGACTTTTTACAACTCCTCTTTTAACTATAACTGGATTATTTGAGTAAAAATTTAAGGATGTGTTTCTATGTGTAAGTTATCTGTATACTTTTGTTTCAAAACTGTGTATATCTTTTTTAATAAGTACGTCTAGAAATGGAAATTGTTGGTCTGTTTCCTTTTCAATAGTAAATTTAATTGTCGGTTCTTTGGTGTTAATGTGATTTAAAAAATCGATTAAATGTTGATCGTCATGTTCATAGATACAAAAAATGTCATCAGTGTATCTCTACCAAACAAGCGGCTTAGATCTTAATTTAATTTAATATTTTCCATAAAAATATGACTTAGTAAAGGGGAGAAAGGAAACCCTATAGCCATGACAAAATTTTGTGGGTAGTTTTAATTTTTGATATTGAAAATAGATCGTTTTCACACAAAAAGTTAATAATTCCAGAATAGTATTAATGTTTAATGTTGTGCATTCACCAAGACTGTTATAATTCTTAAGTTTATTTCTTACTATGTTTAAAATTTTGTCTACAGATACATTTATAAAAGACGATATCAAAACTTACCAGTGTATTATTTATATTTATTTGAATATAAGATAATATCTCCAGGAAGTATCGTGAATTTTTTTATACATGAATCACTGTTATCTACTAACGGCTCTCTTATTTCTAAAAGAAACCTAGCTAAAGAATGAGTCAGTAAGTTTACGCTACCTACTATTAGTCCCAATGGTATGTTTGGTTTGGGTATTTTTGGTACCCAATAGAAATGTGATGGTTTGCTGTGATGTGGTGTTATGTTATGTTTTTTAAATATACTGTATATTTGTCTTTGTATGTAGTCAGTTGGATCTTTATTTAATTTCGAGTAAGTGTCTTCGTTAATAAGTAAAGTTGTGTTGTCCGATCGAAGTGTTTTTAGTGCACATTGTTCTATGGGAGTTGAGATTTTGTCTAACTTTAAATGGTTTTTCAAGAGTAATTTTAGTTCTAATTCTAAATTCATCTTTATGATCTTCTGGTAGATTTTGAGCCGTTTTTTCAATTGCTGAAAGGATATCAAACTTAGAATCTGTTTTTTGTGTCACTGAGAAATTTAAACCTTTAGAAAGAACACGTTTTTCAGACTCTGAAATGTCTCTATTTGTTTAATTAACTATATTTTTATTTATCAAATTATTATTTCTAAGATAATTTATTTCGTTACATAAATTTTCTTGTAAAAGTTTATCGAATTTAAGTGAATTTTTTTTTTCAAAATTTAGTCTATAGCTATATTAAACAGGGTTACATATAAAGACATTTTTTCATACAAATGTCTCTTTATGTTGTTAATTTCAACTTTAATTTGAGCTTTTCATAGGTTTTATAAATCTATAAAACTTGCTCTTTCTTATATTAAATTTGCTAGATATTGAAATAAAATACAAAAACCGTAAATTAAAATGAATTCTAGGTACATTTTCTTCACCTCATTTTAACGATAAAAATAACACTAATAATAATTAACCTTCTGTCAGAGGTTTGCCATTCTGGCTAAGTTTCTAATATAAAACATAAGTGATATATCGCACGTTTTTAATTAGCTGAAGACGGGGTTAGACTTTCCCCGAAACTTCCAAAAGAGTAGATATTTTTCAGTGTCGTTCCATTCCATCAAGGAATTGCTAATATGGAAAAAGGTATCAGAGGAAGTGGAACGTTGCAATGTTGTCGGTCTACTGTTGGACAATTCTTGTAGAGAACTCAGAAGCTGTATACAAAACAGAGGCCAAAAAACGAAAGAGAATTGATTCATTTTATAATTACAACGTTGTTAAATGGTAACTAGGGATAGGAAGTCAGAATATTAATTAAAAATTACGTTTACAATATACTTTTTCAATTAGTCAAATTCTGTATGTATGCAATAAATAGTATTAAAAAATGTTGTTTATTTACAAACTCGGAAAATTTTTCAAAAAATATTTTGGGTCAAGTTCAGCCAAGTACAAACCAAAAATCTTATTTTTGCGTAGGCTCTATAAAAAAAGTTTAAATTATTTGTTGGTCAGTCTACAAAACGCGTTTTACAGTAACTCCGATATCCTCTTAATTTAGTCTACTGATTTGTAATTTGCATTTACATTATTAGATTTACGACTCTGTAAATTACACAAACTGATAGTTTTCAAGGTTCATTAATTCTCTGTTAAAAATGATTATAATAAAACTGGTTGGAAAACAGTTACCAAGACAAAACCTACCCGCTATAAAACGTTTTCCGGACTCTCTGGCGTACTTTACTCGATCATTAAAAATTATAGCCCCATTAAGAGGCTATAAAATGCCAAAGAGCCCGCAAAATGAAAGTTAATGAAGAATAATTTGTCTTAAAAAAGGAGAACCTGAGCTGATATTTGTGGTTAATTATAGAACAAATGGAAAAGATGAGGAATAAAACGTAACAATAGCATTGTACTAAGCCCTTACAATAAGGTCTTATAAGGTACAGACCGTTAAGGAATTATTCGTTATAATATCTTTTGTCATTTTTACTTCCCTGTATGTCACCCGACACAATCAAAATTGATTGCTAAAAATAAAAATCGTAATTATTTGCCTTATTTTTAGGACTAAATGTTTATATAAATATGTGTCCACAAGGGCTTCATTTTTGAGATACATCATACGTCATACAAGGTGTCAAAATTTTATTTTTTTTTGGTGGTTGCTCCTTCCACGCTAGCGAGAACGAATCGTCGAAAAGTCGGCTCACGTCAAATAAGAAAAACGTGTGAATGACTGCTTTTTTGACAAACTTGTACTAAATGTACTAATGTAATGGGAGGATTCACTCAACAATATAGATTTTGTTAAAAAAAATCCTTGTTTTAGTATAGACTCGGAATTCTACGCTACCGCGAGCTTTCTTTACAGAGAACCTAACCAATCCTAGACTAACTTAACTTTAAGAAAATAAAATGTTAAAAAACGACGCGGACAGAGAACCCTACCACTGCGCTACCAAACTTCTCGATGAAAAATATATAAATAACGTATATTATTTGACATGAACGTTAATGATGTTACATCTGGTTTAGCATGAACCAAAATTTAGAAAGTTCGTTCACGTTATCGTGGAAGCTCTTTAGTTTTTTTTATCGACCTCGTACATTTCTAGAAATAAATCATTCAAATTTAACACACACTGTAATGTATACAGTGTCTACGAAACGGCTATAATACATTGCACAAAAATCTAGAGAGATTTTTTTTGTTCCACGTGGGAACCTCTTTTAGTTATAGTCGAATGCGGTCTTATCGTCAGCAAAACTGTTCTTTTCAGAACGACAAAAGTATGAATCAGAATGAAAACAACACATCCGTGAATACAACATATATATGTATATATATATATATATATATATATATATATATATATATATATATATATATATATATATATATATATATATATATATATATATATATATATATATATATATATATATATATATATATATATATATATATATATATATATATATATTGTCTTATAATTAATAAAAAAAATTACTTATTTTAAACACGCTTTAAAAGTGGAACAAGTATTCTATAATTATTTATTTATTGCCTACAAAATTACAAATGTATTAAAAAATAAGCAAAAAAATGGTGTCAAATCTAATAAAAAAATTTTAAATTAAAATTTACTGGCTAATATCCAGGAGCCAGTGGCAAAAGCTCTGAGAATCGATATAAGGAATGTACAGAAACTTGTGCTTGAAAAAAAAATACAATACACTCTCGCAGAAGATTAAGAAATGTACACGAAAAAATCTAAAGTTACAATGCAAAAATGGATATTCATAATGCAATTTATGATTTATACACGTCAAAGACTAATATAATCCTTTAGAAACTTTTTAATATTATAGACTAAAAAATATCATAATCATTTAAAAAGTCCTCATCTTCTGAGTCGTCCTCAAATGGCGCAATCATCATTGGTGCTATTTCGACATCTAGAACTCGTTCTCGATTCCACCAATCCCATAATAATTTGTCCGTGTGTTCCACAGATTTCTTCCAGTACTCCGGCGTAATATAATTTAATGAATCTTGCCAAACAATTTGCACTTCATCTGATGTAAGACCATCGTTCACGTGTTTTTCGTACTATGATTTTGCTCCAGCCCATATTAATTCTATTGCATTAAACTGGTAATAGTATGGTGGCAGTCGTAAACCCTCATGTCCATTTTCCCGTATTATTTCATCTATGGCATATATTGTTGTTTTTTTAGTAGATTTTGCTATTAAAAGAAGTTCTAGTTTCAGCATATTGGGTAAAGGATTTTGTTTTTGTTTTATTAGCCAGTCATAAATATCACTTTTCTTCCAGGATGAAGTAGGTGGTTTATTTGAGATTCTTGAATGATAAGATGCATTGTCCAAAATGATTAAAAATGGAGCACCTTTGGAATCAGTTGTTCTTTTAACCACTTTTCAAACAGTTCACAGTTCATATTATCATGGTAGTCCATACTTTTGGATATTGAAGAAAACAGTAAACTTGCACCTGGGAGAAATCCTGTTGAAGAACCTGCATGCAAAATGATGAACCGTTTTCCCGTCC
Source organism: Kuschelorhynchus macadamiae (assembly GCA_030620095.1). Classification (NCBI taxonomy): domain Eukaryota; kingdom Metazoa; phylum Arthropoda; class Insecta; order Coleoptera; family Curculionidae; genus Kuschelorhynchus; species Kuschelorhynchus macadamiae. The sequence continues at coordinate 265,805 of JAUTXW010001652.1, read as the reverse complement.
CACGTCCCTTTTTTCTCTTGACACTTTTTACAAACTCGTCCTGCCAAGATTTCGAACCACTTCCATTAGAAAATATCCAAGTCTCGTCTAAAAATACTACTTTTCTAAAAATCTTCGATGACAGCCCTCTTGTATGGAAAACCCAACATTTTTATTAATTTTGATAACGATTTTAGTCCAATTTCCAATATGCCTCGATTTTTTAAAGTTTCTTGTAAAACTTGAAGGGTTATATTAGTTTTGGATGTGTATAAATCGTAAATTGCATTACGAACATCCATTTTTACATTGCCACTTAAGTCTTCTGTCTTTGGCTTTTTTCGTGTACATTTCTTAATCTTCTTCGGTAGTAAATTATGTTTTTTTCATGCACAATTTTCTGCACAGTTTATATCGATTCCCATAGTTTTTGCTACTGTCTCCTGGATTTTGGCCGGTGAATTTTCATTTTCGTAATATTTTATTAGATTTAATATAATTTTTTTCGCTTGTGGATGAAAAAAACCGGAAAATTGTTTTCTATTACTCATTTTGTCACTGACTTTGAAGTGACATCGCTCAAAGATTTTAGCAACTGCTGGAATTTATATGTTTAACCTCTTTTTTCATATGAAAATATCATAGGTCTATCTAATTCATCTTCCGGATTTTATGCGGAGGATATGATTACACGTAATAAAAGAAAAACAAACTTAAAAAGTTTGTCGTTGATAGATCCTATGACCCGCACGATAACACTGCTTTTGACTATAGCAACATGCTAATACAAAATTTATGGTTTTACTTCTTCTTTTTTTAGGGTCCCTAGATTCCGAAAAACATGTTTTCTCAATTCCGTCGGTCTGTCTGATCGCGACATAGCTCAAAAACCACTTATGCGGTTGAACTCAAATTTTTAACAAATTTAAAATTGGTAACATCTTGGTGAAAATCCAAATTGACAAAACTAAAATGGCGACCTAGCAAAATGTTAAAAAAATATATTATTAAAAAACTAATTATCCGACTTTGGTACGAAACCAAGAATGCGGAACAAAATGGCGGCTTTATAAAATATTTAAACTGATTCGAAAATCAAGTGTTACGTAGGAATGAACTGATAACATTTTGGTATGAATATAAGGTAGCAAAACAAAATGGGGGCCTAATAAAATATTTAAAAAATCAGCCTGAAAAAAATTACTTATTAGACTGATTTCAAAGTTTGGACGAGAATTAACTGTGATATAGAGATAAACTGGCAAAGTTGTGGTAAATTGAAGATGGTGGAACAAAATGGTGACCCAATAATATTTTTAAAGTATTAACGTGAAAAAAATCTTATTCAATTGATTTTAAATTTTGCAGAAAAATTAAATGTAATGTAAAATAAACGGGTACGAATTCAATAGGTCATAACAAAATGACGGTGTGTGTCTATGTAAGTTACTTAATGAATTTATTTTAATTTATAACCAAGAATCAAATGTGTCAAAGGTAGAAACTGGTAAAATATTGGCAAAAATCCAATATGAAGGTACAAAATGGCGCCCAATACAAATGCTTGAAAAGACAGTAATGAGTATGACCGGGTGTCTGTTTATATTTTGCATCCCGCCCTTACAGCTCTTGTTTTTAGAGATGGAGAAAAACTTTAAATACAGAATTTGTAGAGTTTTGCCTCAACCGCTAGGATCTTTTGCCGGAATAAACAAATGAGCATCCCAAATCTGTTAAAAAATATCAACTTGTAGGTTTTTTCGATGGAACACCATGTATATTAGTTGTTATTTAACGAAAGAAAATTACGAAGCGGCTAGTGGTCTAAATCGACTTACCATGACTTCCAGGCTGGTTCTGGCGATGGATTCGTAATTTAGAGCACAGTACCGATCGACACAAATGTATATGGTTACCGTTCGATAGGTGTCAAGCGAGTGGTCCCAGTCCCAAATCTTCGCCAATGGGCTGTAAGTTATCCGGATCTACTAGTGTGTTTTCGCGGACAAAATACCGCGAGATTTATCAACCTTTTGCAATTTTCAGTTAAAAACAAGAAAGCTATAATTAATAAAATTAATAACCCAAAAAAAAATACAAAAAATAAAGTAAAAACGCGTGTACGGAACATTCCGCCCACCAAAATAAGAATTATTTTAAACTAGAAACTAAAAATTTGGCAGAGGACAAAGTTTTACAACTGGCCTCTGAAGTACGCCTTGCGCCGTTTTCACTGTACAACTCTACAAATTCCATCTCTGCCTTTGTGAAGTTGAATAATTCGGCCAAGATGCCACTGCAAAGGCGGAAAACAATCATTTTTGATTAAGACAAGAGTATCAAGTTTTACTGGTGATGCGGGCTTATTCCATTTTGCTCTTTGTTGCAAGCTGTGCAAATATTCAATATGCCACCGCTTCCAAAAATCTTGGGACATTTTTTGTAATAATTGCCAACGACTTAATCTGTTAATTTGAATAGTCGTGAAGTCCGGCGAGAGGATAGCCGTTAAGGGTTCCAAGGTTAAAAAATGTCCTGGAGTTAGAGCATTGAGATCTGAAGGATCTGAACTAAGGCTACAAAGAGGACGAGAATTTAACATAGCTTCTATCTGAACGAAAACTGTATATAATTCCTCATATGTCAAAATTTGCTCTCCCACTACTCTCATGCAATGGCCTTTGACAGATTTCACTGCCGCTTCCCTTAAACCTCCCATATGAGGCGAAGCAGGGGGATTAAACGACCACGAAATGTATTCTGCCTCAGCAGCCGTTTGCATAAATTTTAAAAGTTCCCGATTGGCCCCAACGAAGTTAGAACCACAATCGCTATAAAGCTTACTACATCGACCACGACGGGAAATGAATCTACGAAGGGCAGCCAAAAATGATTCAGAAGACAGATCAGACGTCAATTCAAGATGCACTGCCTTTGTCGCAAAGCAAACAAAAACACAAAGGTATGCCTTCTGAGATTTCGAACCGCGTCTTTTTGACATGGTTATATAAAATGGGCCTGCCATATCAACCCCAGAACAACTGAAAGGTTTAAGCTGACTAATACGAGATACAGGAAGGTCCCCCATTGGTTGTTCCAGTGGTTTTGGATTAACTTTAAAACAAGATAAGCACTTCGAGATGACACTACGAATAGCACGCTTAGGAGAAAGTATCCAAAATTGTTGACTAAGCAGAAATTGTAAGGACTGCAAACCAGGGTGAAAATACCTTTTATGATAATCCTCGATAATAAGATCTGTGAGTCTATGATTTCGGGGTAACAAAATAGAAAACCTTTGGTCAAACTTAAGATTAGAATAAGCTAACCTGCCGCCCACCCTAAAAATGCCATCCTTGTCAAGAAAGGGTGATAGTTTGCGAAATGTTTTTGACAGATATTTTCCACTTTTTAGACTATCAATTTCACTAGAAAATACAATTGTCTGAACAGATTTGACCAAATATAACAAAGCTTTGTGAAGCTCAAGATCAATTAAGCTATTCAAAGCCTTGCCTTTGGGATTTTGACAATTCCTTACAAAACGAAAAACATATGCAATTATACGTTTAATTTTTGTTAAAGATGAATAATTCTCAATAAGGGAGTTTGGAAATTCCTCACTTAAACCGACAACAAGTGTAACCTTTCTTTCTTCTTTCAAAACTAAAGGATCATCAATAACAGTAGATTGATTAGGCCAAGTATTTATATCAGACAAAAGCCCCGCCCACCATAACGTGTGGTGAACTAATTCCAAGGGCATAAGTCCACGAGAGGCACAATCGGCAGGATTATCCTTGGAAGGGACATAATGCCACATTGAGGGCGATGTATTTTCCTGAATTTGACTGACTCTATTACTCACAAAACACTGCCATCTATGTGAAGAGGATTTTATCCAACTAAGAGTAACCATGGAGTCAGACCAGGCAAAAATTTCAAGAGGAATATCTTGGATTAGATCCGAAACATAACAAATCAATTTGGACAGCAAAACCGCGCCGCATAATTCAAGTCTAGGCAAAGTGATTCTTTTAAGTGGTGCTACTTTTGATTTTGCAATTACTAAATGAGTACGAATTTCATTGGTGTGGATAACCAAGCGAAGGTAGATAACAGCAGCGTATCCCTTTTCCGAAGCATCACAGAATCCATGGAGTTGAAATACTATATTGGTCTTGTCAAACATGAAACGGGGTATTGAAATTGAAGATAATTTAGGTAATTCGATTTTATATTTTAACCATTTGGTAAGAACTTGCTGAGGTGGAACTACATCCCAACCAAGACCCAAAGTCCACAAGTACTGAATAAGATGCTTGGTAAAAAATATAACGGGACTTAAAAATCCTAGTGGATCATACACTCTTGCTAGTTCGGATAATATGTTTCTCTTCGTACAAGGTTATGAAAAATAATCTAATGATGGATGCCACTGTAAACCTAAAATTTTAATAAAAGAATCTGGATCCGAGTCAAATGAAATAGATTTTGTACGACAAAGAGATTCTGGAAGATTAGATAAAACTTGTGGGCTATTAGATGCCCATTTTCGAAGTTCAAAACCCCCACGCATACACAACTCTCTTAATTAATTTACAAGTAAAAGAGCTTCATCAACAGTATCGCAAGAAGTAATGACGTCATCAACAAAAATATCTGAGTTCAAGACTTTAGCAGCCAAAGGATACAACGAACCTTCATCACAAGCAAGTTGCTGAATAGTACGTAAAGCTAAAAATGGACTAGACGACACTCCAAATGTCACAGTTTGTAGAATATAATCACAAATGGGTTCATCAACGGAAAGTCGCCAAAGAATTCGTTGATAATTACAATGATCTCTTTTGACCAATATCTGACGATACATTTGTCTAATGTCAGAGATTAAAACTATTTTACGCATACGAAAATTTAACAAAATAGTAACGATATCCTTTTGAAGTTTGGGTCCCGCTAACAAAGTATCATTTAATGACACCCCACTGGCAGTTTTAGCCGAAGCATCAAAAACCACCCTCAATTTAGTTGTAGTACTTTCAGGTTTGAAAACCGCATGGTGAGGCAAATAATAACACTTTTGTGTTGGACTCAACTCAGTTACCTTTGACATATGGCCACTTTGAATATATTCTATCATAATATCCGAATATGATTTATACATAGAAGGATTATTAACTAAACGACGTTCTAAGTTCAAATACCGGCGTAATGCTAAAGATCTCGAGTCCAAGAAAATCGGGTCAGGTCCTTTAAATGGCAAAGAAACACAATATCTACCACTTTTATCTCTAGAATGAGATTCAACAAAAATCGTTTCACAACGGTCATCCTCTTCTGACAAAGCTTTTGTAGAGACCAATTCCTCAGTTTCCCAAAATTGTTTAACAATTGTTTCCAGTGGGTCGAATAAAGTTGAACAAAGTGAAGTGAGAGGTTCTGAAGTTTCCGTATATTCTATATTGCCCATTAAAACCCACCCTAATATAGTTTCAAGAGCAAAGGGTTCCTTGTTAGATCCCCTAACACGCCCACCTTGTAGACATTTTGAAAATATGTCGGCACCTAAAAGCAAATCAATTTCGCCAGGGGAGTTAAAATTTGTATCAGCTAATTTCAAGTTTGAAATATGATCCAAACTATTCGGCTGAAAATAAAAGTTTGGAATAGGACCACAAATTTTTGGAATAACAAAACAGTCAACTCTAAAAGTAGGGTTAGGTTGACCGGTAGGACGAATGTTGCAAGAAGTGGAACCAAGGACGGTAGTCGACATTCTACCCAAACCTTGAACAGAAACGTTCGACTTATTTAAAAATAAATTTAAACGTCGAAGACATTTTTCAGTGAGAAAATTTCTAATGTTGACCACGCAACATTCGAAGTCACCAAGTCAACACGAGCAGTTGAAAGCAAAACAGTAGTACTGGGTTTGTTAGGGCTAGCACAAATACTTAAAGCATTGATATTCGACGTATCATTGCGATAATTATCACCAAAATTATTATTACCTTGATTAGGAGGTTGTTGAGGGGGTGACTGTTCATTACGATTGAAGTGTAATAACGTGTGGTGTCTTTGCTTACATTTTCTACACGAATGTGTAGAAGTGCAATTTGAGAATAAATGCGACGACTTAAGACAATTTAAGCACAATTTATTTCGCCTTGCTATCAGAAAGCGATCATTTGGGGTTTTATTTAAAAACTGTGGGCAACGCGATAAAACATGATTTGAGTTACAAACTGAACAAGCATTTGTTTCAACCAAAAGTGAAAATGGTGAGGTTTTTTGTTTTATTGGCCTCTTGGGTGAATTTACCGTAGTATGCGATGAAAGAGCAACCGAATCATAAGCGATACATTGTTGATGTACAAAATCTAGAAGTAATTTAAAAGTTGGCATTTTAATGCAACTGTTTTCTAATTCAAAACATTTTAACAGTTTCTGAATCTAATTTTTGTATTAACAAATTAAACAAAACAAAGTCCCATTGATCGGTAGGAAAATTGAGATTTGTCAAAGCTTGCAAATTTTCACAAAATGTATCAATCAAATTCCTAAGTAAATGAGCAGAATCAGAGTTAAGTTTTTCTAAACCGCACATCGTATTCCAGTAATGGGTAGCTAATAATCTTTCGTTTTGAAAACGATCAACTAAAGTTTTAAATGCAATTGGATAATTATTATCATTTATAGGTACTGAGCTAACAATGGGTAAAACTTTTTCAGACAAAGATGAGAGCAAATATTGAAATTTCTCACTATTAGTTAAATTTTGATTCTTATGAATTAGCGAGGTAAACAAATCATAAAATGTAGTCCAAGAACGAAAATCTCCATCAAATATTGGTAATTTAATTTTAGGTAATTTGACTGAAGGAGCCGAGTGGATTTGAGAAGTATCGGCAATCGGATTTTCTTGTATATCCTCAAATAAATTATGATAAATAGCTAAGCAACCATAATAGCAATTATCAGCTTCGATTCTTATCAAATCTTCCGCGGCCAAATCAACTCCATCAGTAGAAGCTAGCAAATTAACAACAGTCAAATGTTGCTTTTCGAAAGATTTATACACAGTATCAATACCGGTGTAATGCATTTTAAATGAAGTATGATAATCAGCATCCTGTTCTGCCATTTTTGCAACAGCCAGTATCTCTTTTAGACGATTTGAAAAGATATCCCTAGAAGCTTTTGCTAATTTGATTTTATCAGCCCTTTTGAAAAGTTAAATCAAATTAAAAAATCTAAAATATGTGTTGAAAACGATATTTATTTCAACCGATATTCGACTAAAGAGCCCAAAATATGATGAATTTGTATCAAACAGTTTTAATAGATCTTAGTTTTTTTTTTGGAGTTAAACGACGAATTGAAAACGTATTTTTATTGATTTATCGTAAAAATATCTAATTTTAATATTAACAATTGAACGCAATTTTACTGCACAACGGACGAGATGTTTGTATAGTAGGCCTAGTTCAACTGACCAGGTGACGCGCCGTACTAAAAAACTAGTGCTAAAATCAATAAATTCCCTTATCACCAAAGGTATTTATAGGAACACATGTATTTAAATATTAATAATTATTTTAATATTACACCCAAATTCAAAAGATGGTTTTTGTATACATTTACCAATATATATGTATTAATAAATTAATGTTAGTACGAAAATTGCAAAAGGTATAAAAAATGTGATTAGAAATGACGAAATACTACAAATGAACTGTAATTAAATCAACAATTAATCCGGCTCGAAGGACCAAAAAATGTTATTTAACGAAAGAAAATTACGAAGCGGCTAGTGGTCTAAATCGACTTACCATGACTTCCAGGCTGGTTCTGGCGATGGATTCGTAATTTAGAGCACAGTACCGATCAACACAAATGTATATGGTTACCGTTCGATAGGTGTCAAGCGAGTGGTCCCAGGTCCAAATCTTCGCCAATGGGCTGTAAGTTATCCGGACCTACTAGTGTGTTTTCGCGGACAAAATACCGCGAGATTTATCAACCTTTTGCAATTTTCAGTTAAAAACAAGAAAGCTATAATTAATAAAATTAATAACCCAAAAAAAATATACAAACAATAAAGTAAAAACGCGTGTACGGAACATTAGTTTTTATTTAGAATACCCCTAATCTTCCGATTTCAACAATATATCTATATATATATATATATATATATATATATATATATATATATATATATATTGAATATATTTATATATATATATATATATATATATATATATATATATAAATTGAATATATTTATATATATTCAATTCGTACCAAATTTCATCTGTATACTACATTATTTCCGGATATTTTATTAAGCCACCCTTTTGTTCCCCATCTTGGATTCGTACTGAAATTTTACCACCTAAGTTAAGTAATATTTATTAACGTTTTACTATGACGCTGTTATGCTTTGCCTTAATGGACTTTTACCAAAATAATACCAGATCATGCTCATATACCCCTTATTGTTTTACTAAAATTTGAAGTCAATTGGGCAAGTAGTTTTTAAGCTATGCCGCCAACGGGCAGACAGACAGACCAACAAAATTGAGAAAACATATTTATTGAAAAGCCAAGCGGGGTGGTTTTTTCATTAATACAAAAATTTCATTTGGCCGGCATTTTTTTCCGCAATCTTAAATCCATTAAGTAAAATATTTTGTTAAGCCTCCATTTGTGTGTCTATCTTGGATTCGGACCAAAATTTTACCAGTTGATTCCTACGTAATCCTTGAATTTTGTGTAAAATTTGAGATAAATTCTTTAAGTAGATTTTAGTAATTTTTTTTTAAGATTTGACTAGGCCGTCATTTTGAATTTTTACCAAAATATTACCAGATCATCTGCATATAACTCTTAACTTTTGTCTAAACTTTGAAATCAATCGGGTAAGTAGTTTTTTATCTATGCCGAGAACAGACAGACCGACAGACAGGTAGACAGACCAACGGAATTAACATGTTTTTCGGCATCAAGGAACTCTAAAATGTAAAGATCTGAAGAACATCTCGGGGAGTAATTTTCTCTCCATGATAATATTTCCTTTTAACGAGGGAGAGGGAGGTAAAAACGGCGGAACATATAAAAAACTATAACTAAAGGGTTCAGCGCAGAATAGAAGATTTCGCAGAATCGGATGTCCTTCTTTCAGTAATACAAGTTAAAATTTTGTTTGCAGAATAGTTAAGATGATACTACTCTCTGGAATTACCAAACTCAGCTTAAACTCATCAAACACGTATGGTTATGTTCTCAGAACAAATACCCTATAATTTTTTTTCTTGTATTTTACAGAGATTTTGAGGGGGGAATTTTTCCTCTTCCATGGATACACTTCTGTTTTCTGTTGACTCCTCTATTGTTCTAACACATTGCTTGTTATAGCAGGTTTCTTGTCAATCGTATTACTTGGTTTTAAAGATGAAGGTATTAAACCTGGTAGAATAACAATATCAATATAGTTATTTATACTATAAGGGATGTAAGTAATATTTACCAGTCGAGGACGAGTTCGAGACTGGTTAATGTACTTACATCCTATATAGTATATATCACTTTTCCCACTTCCTGTATTGTATGTTTACAAGAAAATACTGGATATATTTTTGGATTTTCATTATTATTACATTCGATAGCATTCTCATTAAATTATGAACGCAGCCTTGATCCGTTGCCAGAGCAACATAAGCAGTTTTTATTTTATCAACAACGTCAAGTTGACAATTCATAGGAAAAAGTTTGAAGAAGTCGAATTGTGTGATTCTGTGTGGACAAAATAGATGATCCTTTAAGAATTGGTGCCAAAGCAAGACGGCTACTGCAGTCTCAGAAACCTTTTTTTGACGTATTTCCACGAAAAAAGTGCTATATTGAAGTCCCCATTAAGCTCATGATGTGAGTATTCGATGTTGAAGTCCACCCTTTTTATAGAGAGAAATATAGATATTTCTAAGTATCGAAAACTTTTTTGAAGAGAAAAAATGATGGTTATAGACCCAAAAAATCGAATGTGTTTTACAGGGAAGATGTGAATAAGTTCATGCTTGAGGCCCCCTATGATAAATACTTATTGATGAAGATCGTAATGGTAATGGGAGTTGCTAGAGCGTGGCGTTCTAATGAACTCTGTGAAATGAAAATGGACAGTGTTAAAATAGTCAAGAAGTCATAATTGTGACCATTCCTGACTCCAAAAATGTAATGTCACGTACATTTACAGTGACAAAAAGTGACGACACTCAGGTTTGTCATTTCAAAATAATTCAAAAGTACATTGATACAAGATCCCACATGACGACTATTAATCCGCGCTTCTTTATGCGATATCTAGATGGAAAGTGCTTAAACCAGCCTGTCGGGAAAAATACGTCTTCGTCAATTCCAAGTAAAATTGCGATATTTCTAAAGTCTGAGAACTTCAAAATGTATACTGGACACTGTTTTAGAAGAACGTCGGCAACTTTATTAGCAAATACTGGAGTTGATGTATTAGCTATCAAACGACATGGTGCATGGAAATCCGCTACTATTGCGGAAAGTTACGTAGCTGAGAGCCTCAACAATAAAAAGGAAGTAGCGAATAAAATTTTAAACAATAAGACCCACCAGAGGTCTCTTGCAGTGCTTCAACAGTGACAGAAACATTGGTTAGAAATGAAGGATCTGTGGAGTCAGAAAATGTAAAACACATCGAGAAGAAACAAGAAAACATGTCTCCAAATTTTGTTAATAATGTGATTAATTGTAATAATTGTACCATTAATATCCATTTCAATTAATATCACCGGATTTTTGTCCGGATTCTTGTAATATGTTGATGAAATCAAAAATTAAAGCTACTTATAATAATTTTAGATTATTATTTCCCTAGGAAAGTAAGTTGACTTACATCCTGTCATTAATGGCAACCAATACATTATTGAGTAACATTCAATTACATCTGTCAAAGCAGTGTCAAAATAGGTTGCTTACAATACAGGGAGGGGAAAAATTGTAAACAGCATGTATACCTTAAGAAATCCATTGCAGTACTTTTTTTTGGCAAAACACATTTTTTATGAGGCATTCGTTTGGATTCCGGGTAGAAGTAATAGGTTACATAACAGTCATTTTTTTAAAAATGTGTCAATTTTTTGTTTAGTTAGTATTGTGAACCGGCCTGTATATATAATTAAAATCAATTGCTTAATATTGTATTACTAATAAAATCAAAGATTTATTTTAAATATTTTTTGAATTTTCATCGTTAATGTTTGGAGCCCTTTCCTCCTCCCACTAATCAGTTTTATATTTTGAAGCCCAATTTTAATTAATTTCTCTATCTTGTCAGAAAATGTCATTGTTTACATTAATAATACAATAAAACAATTTGCATGCATTGCAAAGTATAGTAATTAACATACCTCATGTAAAATAGTTTTATAGCAGAAACAAGCGCAAGTTCAACCAAAGTCCATTATATATGCAATTCATGTTGCATAGGTAATCCCCATTATGTCGATATAACTTTAGTTCCAGGAACACTCTACAAATTTCCACAATTTCCGTCTAAGGACAAAACGAATATGCAAGTTCGGATGAACAGCATCCAAATTAGCAGCTGCTGAAACCTCTGATTAAACCTATTCCCACATGTCTTTTCGGGAAAAGTTGGAGAGACTCTGCATTTATAGCTTTGTGTAAATAGAGTTTGCTCCCTCTATTTTTCCCTCCGTCGTCGGTCGTTCCATAGTTTTACTAGGTGCGAAGTAAACATTAAACATTAATTACTCACGAAAACTAGAGGGTATAAAGGCGAAAACGGGCACTTTAAATGTAGTTGACCAAGAGTTTAGTTGGATTTCTGACTGGATTGTCTCTTTGTCCTCGGTCTGTTATTTATTCCTAGACTAATGACATTGCTATTCTGGAATAATTATAATTAAAAAAAAAAATATATATATATATATATATATATATATATATATATATATATATATATACACGGTGATTCACGTTGAGTGTCCTATTAAAAATTCTGGAGAACTATAAAAGCGATTTTTTTCAAATTCGGCATACGGACATAATAGGTAATAATCTATATTTTAAAAATATTTTCGCAAGTGCAGCGTTGCGACATCTCTCCGAAACCAATAGCAACATTAAAATTTCAAATAGAACACCCTATATTTTATTCCAGTTTCTGATTCTACGCACGATTTTAAGTAACTTTTGTTGACATCTTCCTATACTTATCTCCTACCATTTTCTCTAAAAAAATTAATTTATGATTTTTTTTTTAGAAAATCACCACGTTAATAAAATTCCATATTTACCTGCGTAAGCGAGATAATTACTAGATTTTTTTTCTGGGTTAGAGAATGCATATATTTAAAATAACTATATGTTAGAATAGCAATATATCATACAGGGTGTCGTATAAAAAGGGCATTTTTATCGAAATTTAGTAATGGTGAAAACTCATTTATTTTAAATACAACACCCTGTATTTTATAGTATCTTCGAATAAACCAATACCTTACCTACAATATTTCCATATATGTTCCTATACCCATCTCCCACCATTTTTTAGATATGAGCCAACTTTGAATATTTTCCTGTTTTCAAAGACTACCATAACAAAACCACCCGCTTAACGAATAACTTAACTTGGTAGGCCATGGAAGGTTTGGTTTACTTCTTCCTGACATTAACAGACAGTTTTCAATTGATGCTCTGTAAAAATGGAATACGCAATTGAATATTCCAATATTGATATTTTAAATTTATTTTACATTCATGGAGAGTGTAACAAAGTTATTTCAAGAACCTGCAGAAAATTTAACGAGATGTATCCTCATTTACCTCCTATGCACAGGAAAAAATTTAGAAGGTAATAAATGCAATATTAGTTTTTATTTCCTTAAAAATCAATTTATGTTGCTGAAACAACAGGAGGTTGTCAGTATTAACGTGCATAACATAATATTTTGATGATGGTCCTTGAACTCTGATTATACACATTAATACTGACATTCTCTCTTTTGGTACAATTCTTTCGTACGTGTACACAGCATTTTAGGCTTTCTATTTATTTTGCCTTCATATTTCAGATATGAAGCACATTTTAAAAATCACGGCAAAATTATAAAACATAGATCATACATAAAACTACAAACTGATAATGAAGGCAATTAAATAAATGTACGTGGATATTTTAACGTTTACCCTCAAGCATCAATTAGAAGTGCTGAAATAGATCTAGTACTTTCATATTCAACAATTCAACGTATTCTAAGCAAACATAATATTCAACCATTTAAATTATCACCCAGCAAGGCCTTTTACCAGAAGATTTTCAGAGACGTACTGAATTTTGCGAAATAGTTATAACTAAAATTGAGGAAGACACACTATTTTTGACAAAAATTATCTGGACTGACGAGTCGAAATTTACGAGGGAAGGAATATTTAATAGACGAAATAGTCATTTTTGGGCGACTGAAAACCCAAAATTGGTTATAGAACGAAGATTTCAGTTTCAATTCGGGTTTAATGTTTTTTGCTTACTGATGGACAATAAATTTGCTTATTGTATCTACGATGAAAATTTAACTTCGAATAAATATCTGGATATTTTAAGAACTACGGTTAATGAGTTTTTGGATGAGTTACCACTACAATTATTGATTTCTTGCTGGTACCAATTGTATGGGGCTCCTGCACATTGCAGCAATGAAGTGAGTCAAGAATTATATGGAATGTTCGAAGATAGGTGGGTCAGACGTTTGGGACCATGGGATTGGCCACCTCGGTCTCTGGACCTAACTCCCCTAGATTCTTACCTTTAGGGAACCATCAAAGAGCGAGTGTATGTAGGAAATCCAATACAAAATCTCCAGGATCTGGAAAATCGAGTACGTCGAGCTTTTGACGAATTAAATCCTGAGGAAATACGAAGAGCAACAACAAGAAACCAATTAACATGTTTGCACGAATGCCTTAATGCGAATGGTGGCCATTTTAAGCAATTTAACAATTAGTTATCTTTCTTTTGCGAAAAATTAACGATTATGTATTATTTGTTTGTTTAATTATCACTTATAATATCTAACACCTTTAGGTTACAAATTGTATTTAAAAAAATACATTTTGGATTATTCACCGTATTTAAAACTGTCTAATATTCAAAGTTGGCTCGTATCTAAAAAATGGTGGGAAATGGGTATAGGAACATATATGGAAATATTGTAGGTAAGGTATTGGTTTATTCGAAGATACCATAAAATACAGGGTGTTGTATTTAAAATAAATGAGTTTTCACCATTACCAAATTTCGATAAAAATGCCCTTTTTATACGACACCCTGTATGATATATCGCTATTCTAACATATAGTTATTTTAAATATATGCACTCTCTAATCCAGAAAAAAAATCTAGTAATTATCTCGCTGACGCAGGTAAATATGGAATTTTATTAACGTGGTGATTTTCTAAAAAAACAATCATAAATTAATTTTTTTAGACAAAATGGTAGGAGATAAGTATAGGAAGATGTTAACAAAAGTTACTTAAAATCGTGCGTAGAATCAGAAACTGCAATAAAATATAGGGTTTTCTATTTGAAATTTCAATGTTGCTATTGGTTTCGGAGAGATGTGGCAACGCTGCACTTGCGAAAATATTTTTAAAATATAGATTATTACCTATTATGTCCGTATGCCGACTTTGAAAAAAATCCCTTTTATAGTTCTCCAGAACTTTTAATAGGACACTCAACGTGAATCACCGTGTATATTTTATATATATATATATATATATATATATATATATATATATATATAAATATATAAATATATATATATATATATATATATATATATATATATATATATATAAATATATAAATATACATATATATATATATATATATATATATATATATATATATATATATATATAAATATAACATTGTGCACTTCTATCAATCTAATTTCTTGTCTTATTCGGTCTTTAAAGTCATCAATATTGTTGATTCTGTTAACATACACTGTAGATTCTAGATAGCCTTACAGATAATAATCTAACGAGATCAAATCAGGGGATCTGGCAGGGGATTGTGTCTAGCAATTCATTATCCAGTACCAAATTTTGCAACTTTTAGATAAAAAATATTGGCGAAAGCGCAAAAAAACGTTGGTCAAACTCTTGAAACACGTGGGATAAGTAAAGCATAGCAGGGCCAATTGGTGCAACTGCAACTGTTTATTTCTTCACATTTCTAATTCGCAATTAAATAAACATTAGATTACCTTTTATTAATTTTTTCATTACATATTCTTAGGATTTTGTTTAGATAGTACCTATTTTTGCGCTTTTTTAAATGTTTTTTTTGTGTCTAAACTAAAAGCGTTAACATTATTAACATTGTTACTTGTTATATATTTTACGTTCTTGAATATTTAAATACTGTTTTCCTTGGTAGGTGGATTCGTAGACAGTGTCCGATAGAATGGCCTGCCAGATCCCTTGGTTTGACCCCCTTAGATTATTATCTGCAGGGTTACATAAAATCTACAATATCTGTTAACAGACCCAACAGTATTGATGACCTTAAAGACCGAATAAGACAGGAAATTAGATTGATAGAAGCTCAAGTAGTGCAGAATGTTTTGCAAGAATTTGAATATCGCCTAGGATATGGTCAGGATGGTGATCAATTTCAACAATTTTTAAATTAATATTATATAATTTTGTCATCCAGATATTTATTACTTAAAGTTAAGCCTTTTTTTTAATAAAATTGATTTTTTATACAACTTAATTTAGACATATGTAGATTATGATATATTCAAAAGCAGTGTGATCGCAGTGAATATCAACGACAAACTTTTTAAGTTTGTTTTTCTTTTATTACTTGTAATCATATCCTCCGCATAAAATCCAAAAGATGAATTAGATAGACCTACGCTATTTTCATATGAAAAAAGAGGATAAACATATAAATACCAGCAGTTGCAAAAATCTTTGAGCGATGTCGCTTCAAAGTCAGATTGACAAGTCGTAATGAGTAATAGAAAACAATTTTCGGTTTTTTTGCAACCACAAGCGAAAAAAATGGTATTAGATCTAATACAATATTATGAAAATGAAAATTCACCGGCCAATATCCAGGAAACAGTACCAAAAGCTCTCGGAATCGGTATAAGGACTGTGCAGAAAATTGTGCATGGAAAAGCATAATTTATTACCGAAGAAGATTAAGAAATGTGCACGAAAAAAGCCAAAGACAGAAGACTTAAGTGACAATGTAAAAATGCATGGGAAATTGGACTAAAATCGTTGTCAAAATTAATAAAAATGTTAGGTTTTCGATATAAAAAAGACTGTAATCGAAGATTTTTATGTGAGTTGCCACATATAACAAGTCATCGTATCCAGTTTTTAAAGAAATACACGAAAATGTTAATTCAAAATTTAGAAAAGTGGTATTTTTAGACGAGACTTGGATATTTTCTAATGGAAGTGGTTCGAAATCTTGCAGGACGAATCTGTGAAAAATGTCAAGAGAAAAAAGGGATGTGGGACGGGAAAACGGTTCATCATTTTGTATGCAGGTTCTTGAACAGGATTCCTCCCAGGTGCAAGTTTACTGTTTTCTTCAACATCCAAAAGTATGAACTACCATGATAATATGAACTGTGAACTGTTTGAAAAGTGGTTAAAAGGACAATTGATTCCAAATTTAGATGCTCCATCTTTAATCATACTAGACAATGCATCGTATCATTCAAGAATCTTAAATAAACAATCTACTTCATCTTGGAAAAAAAATTGATATTTATAAGTGGCTAATAAACCAAAAACAAAATCCTCTACTCAATATGCTGAAACTAGAACTTCTTTTAATGGCAAAATCTATTAAGAAACCAATAATATATGTCGTAGATGAAATATTACGGGAAAATGGACATGAGGTTTTACGATTCCATACTATTGCCAGTTTAACGCAATAGAATTAATATGGGCTGGGGCAGAATCATATTACGAAAAATACGTGAACGATGGTCTTACATCAGATGAAGTGCAAATTGTTTGTCAAGATTCATTAATTTATATTACGCCGGAGTACTGGCAGAAATCTGTGGAACATACGGAGAAATTAATATGGGATTGGTGGAATCGGGAACGAGTTCTAGACGTCGAAACAGCACCAATAATCATTGCGCCGTTTGAGAACGACTCAGAAGATGAGGACTTTTTAAGTGATGATGATATTTTTTAGCCTATAATATTAAAAAGTTTCTGAAGGATTATATTAGTCTTTGACGTGTATAAATCATAAATTGCATTTGCCTTTGGATTTTTTCGTATACATTTCTTAATCTTCTTCGGAAGTAAATTATGTTTTTTTTTCATGCAAGAGTTTCTGTGCATTCCTTGTACCGATTCTCAGAGCTTTTGCCACTGGCTCTTGTATATTAGCCAGTGAATTTTAATTTAAATTTTTTTTTTATTATATTTGACACCATTTTTTTGCTTACTTTTTTAGTACATTTGTAATTTTGTAGGCAATAAATAAATAATTATAGAATACTTCTTCCAATTTTAAAGCGTGTTTGAAATAAGTAAAATTTTTTTATTAATTATTAGACAAAATTTGAATATAAAAATCTGTAAAATGGCTTTAACAGAAACTGGGGGTTAACGAAAAATACAGACTATATATATATATATATATATATATATATATATATATATATATATATATATATATATATATATATATATATATATATATATATATATATATATATATATATATATATATATATATATATATATATATATATATATATATATATATATATATATATATATATATATATGTGCCTGTATTTTTCGCATGCATGGCTCTTAATTTTAGACTGAAATTTGAAGAAATCTGAGAAGTAGTTTTAGCTATGGCGCGAAGAGACAGACTGACGGACAGACATACCTACAGACAGACGGAATTGCGAAAACATGTTTTCCGGCATCTAGGGACCCTTAAAGGTAAAGATCTGAAAAAATCTCACGAGGGAAGTAATAACTAATTATCTTGTGTTTTTAACAAAAGTGTTTAATATTTTTGCAAAACAAATTTTTTTTGTTATCACAATACAAAAAATAACAAGTTTTCTTTGGACAGGGGTGGCCCGCTGACAATGTACAAGTGGTTAGATTTTTAGGTCGAGCGGGGCTCATAATTTTTGGTGATTGATACAAAAATCTCAATTTCATTAAGTTGCTGTATAAACAGAACATATCCTGTTTGTTCCACTGTTTCGAACCGCCTTCCGACTTTATTAAGGTGCTTGCCATTTTGTGTATTTTTGTTTTTGCCAACCAAAAAATTTTACCCAAATACATATTTAGCGAATTTTCTTTAGTCCCTCGGCATTTAATATATAAAATAATATTAAGTGGCTATCTTAATAATATTGCGTAATATAATAAAAAAAACTATTTTCTTTCTCCCTGTATATTTGTAAATAGCCCACCGAGATTTAATAACTCGATAAAAGAATCACACAACATTTTAGTATTCACTGTGTTTTCTGATTTGATTCATAATGTTGGTGACCTTTGGACCCGCACGATAAGACCGCATTCGACTATATATTCGTTGAGTTGTTGCGATTGTCCTGCTGTGTATGTTGGCCAGTTCGGGAGGAAGATAGAATCTACCAGAGTACAAGAACATGTAAATCTGTTTAATAAATATAAGAATTCGGAAATAACGGAGTCTAAATCCGCATTTGCCAACCACCTATTAGCTTCAGAACACAACTTTGCTGAACCTGAAACTATAAATATCTTACATGAGTGTTCCAAGGGAAGGAAATTAGATTTATTAGAAAAAATGGAAATAAAGCCAAGAAAGGTCAGTTTTCACCTGTGTTAATGACGTATTTAATTTCGAACCCCATCTTATCTTTAATAACATAAACAATAAATTAGCATTGTTTATTTAATTTTAAACTTATTTACAGTCATGTGACAATTGGCACTGACTTGTATTCTTCTTTTATAGTTCTATTAACACACTTAACCACATCGGCTCGTTTTAAGTTTTGTGGAGCATATGCAACCATCAATACTCAAGGATTCAGCCTCTCCTCATTTATTGTTGTACGTCTAGATGTAACGTGTGATTTGTTGTTTTGTATTTTATTCTTATTTTGTGCCGGGATTTGTTCTTTTGAATGTGTTAAGGTAGCTTTACTTAATATTATTTTTTCATTGTAGTATAGTAGGTTTTTCCAATATTGTAGGTCCGATGATGCTCGCAAGAGCGAAACACGTTACCTTAGATTTTTTAAAATATTTGACTGAGACCAATGCTTTGTGTTTTATTTAATAGAATTATAAACAGGTCTCTTTGAGAAATATGGACGACTTTTTCCAATAATTTATTGTGGTATAGAGATGAACTAGAAAAACTGTAATACTAATTCAAGACGGAATAACAAAATGGCGTCTGTCAGTTCGCGGCATAGCTTAAAAACTAGGGATAAATTAGTACTAATTCAACATAACATAACAAAAGTGCGGTGTGTGTCAATATAAAAACTACTTATTGAATTTATTTTAAATTATGCTCAAAAAATGGTAAAATGGGAGGAATGCAATATGATGGAATAAAATGCCGCCCAATAAACACCTTTAAAAAGACAGTATATATATATATATATATATATATATATATATATATATATATGTCATTAAAGAACTATGTACTGAACTAAATTGAGACACACTTCACTATTCGTAATAAAAGGAAAGATTCATAATAAGAAAAATTCTGGGTAAAAGAATTTACAGGGTGTTAAATTGAAAAAAAAACTGAACTTTAACACTAACTCCCGGTTGCAGAAAGCTCAATTAGAGTTTAGAATGTTTAATGGAATGTCAAATTTGACAGCGAGTTCCTAAATTTTTATAAGCAGCTTGTCAAATCCGAAAACCCGGTTAAATGTTCTAAAGAGCATTCAAGTTTTGTGGAACCGGTTGTATATTTTTTAAAAACTAAGGCATTTCGAACAAATGTTTATCTGAACGCTTAGTCCTAAAATTAACTAATATATAGTTATTTTGTAGATATTTCATGATAAGTGGAAAATATCAACATGTAAACCCTTACTAAAAATTAGCAACCCAAGAACATGAATGATCTGTCTTAATAAGCATTTTTCCGGCTCTTTATATAATATCTGAGAAAATTCTTGTTACCTATATGTATAGAAATTTTACTATTAGTAACATAATTTCTTCTAAACAATGCGGATTCAGAAAGTATAAGTTTGGTATTTCAGTAGCTTTGATAAATGTACTGGATGATGTTGTGCGGGCATGTGATAAGAAAATAATTGGTGTTTTAGTAATTGTTGAAAGGCATTCAATACAATTAATTATGAACTTCTAATTTCTAAATGGAAATATTAGTGTTTTAGTAAAGTCTTACACACTCATTAAATCATACCTGACCAACAGATCTCAATCTATATTTTCGAGGGAAAGATATTCTAACCCGTTTGAAGTACTGTCGCAAGGGTCTATTCTAGGTTCTCTAGTCTTTTTGATTTAAAAGTTTGTCATTCTTTCCTCACTCACACAGTTAAAGTTCAGGCATTAGCCGATGACACCCATATATACTATTGTTTTGATTCTGATGATTATTTGGCGGCTCTTGCAAAAATGAATTATGACTTGATAATTTTAAGTGAATTTCAACAGGGCCACAATTTGCATCTGACTCATCAAAGTCATGCTTGTTAATGATCTGTAATAAAATAAAATATGATTTTCTCAAAAGTGTTCTCAATATATCAGTTAATGGTGAAGTCTTTGCAAAAGATTTGGGCGTATTTAAGAACATAAAAAAAAATCTTTCAAAAAGCCTTAATGTCTTTTGATAATATTATATAATAACAGGCAAGTTTTAAATCGAAATATAAAAAAAGTTTTTTCGAATTTTTATTATTGTGATTTTGTTTACGGGTTTTGTTTGTCTCCGATATGTCTATGATCTAAAAAAAATTGATCATATTTCCCACCTATAGAAAGATATCAATTGACTGAAAATGGAGGCTAGTAGGCATCTGCATTTTTGTACTTTCTTAATTAAGATTACTAATGAACCTGCTGTCCCCCTTTCAATACGTGAACAACTGATATTTCGTCAGGATGTTCTTGACAGAAATGTTAGAAGTACGCAATTTTTAATAATGCCTCAGCCTCAGAGTGTTGTGTTTCAGCGTGGCTTTTCATCTAACTTCGTTAAATTTTACAATTCACTCCCACCAGAATTTTTTCATCTAAATGTGAATACCTTTAAATTTAAGTATGGGCATTCCAATGTGTTTTTTATTAAGCTGTTGTATTTATCTTTTGAAAATAGAAGCAAAAGTATTATTATTATTATTATAATTCCTCGACTTGTCTCACAGTATTTCTGTGGTTGTATTTTATACTGACGGGATTATACCAAGTCAGTACAAAAAAAAACCAAAAAAAAAGAAAAAGGCAAAAATACAACTATTGTGTATTAAGAAATGATTTAACGATGCTACATATTTTCAAAACGACCGATTTCTGGATGTTCCTATCAATGTCTGTATTAAGTCCAAATTGAGACAAATGCGATCTAAACGTTGTTGGGGTGAGACCTGTTACTGACAAAAAGAGAGGAACAATGATGACTCTTTCCTGTTTCCACAGCCTTTTTATTTCCATTGCTAAATCGGTGTATTTGGCGATCTACTCACTGTATTTCGCTTGGATGTTCTCGTCGTTGGGGATAGCCATGTCAATTAAATAAGTGGTCTTCTCTTTTTTGGATTGAAAGGTGATATCGGGTCTGTTTGCGGGGATTGTTTAATCTGTGTGGATGTCAATGTCCCAGTAGAGCTTGTAGTCTTCGTTTTCAAGTATGGATGTTGGTGTATAATGGTAGTAAGGGTCTGTGTTCTCCTCCGTTAGTTTGTATGTTGTAGCTAATGCTTGATGAACGGCCTTCGCTCCACTCGTTATGTGACCGATCGTTTCTCTCTGCTGGTGACATCTCCTGCACCTGTCGTCTTTAGTTGTTGTGTCCTTGATAATGTGCTTTTGGTAGTTTCTAATTGCTCTGATTTTGTCCTGGATGGCAAGCAGGAAGCCTTTTGTTTCGGGAACAGCTTCCGTTCCTGTAACCACGTATATGAAAGCTTTTTATGTATGTGGTCTTGCTTTATGTCGTATCTGTGTCTTCCGTGAAGTGTTTATTCATACCAGGTGTTCATCATCTTTTCTAGTCGTGATTGGATGTGCGTCTGCTGCGTTACTCATTTGAGAGAGGTCGGGCGGTGTATAATTCTTGTCTGCCTTCAGTATTGCCTTATGGAGGTTAGTTTGTTTGTTGTGGAAGAATTTTCTGTCTTTCATTGCATGCGTTGCGATGTAACTTCATGTATTTAGTGAATTCAGAGCGTATGAGAATGTGAATGTTTTCTATGTCTGTGTGTGACCATTTAATGATACCAAACGAGTTCAGTTTTGTTTTTAGTAGTTTTGTGAGTCTCGTTTTAAATTCCGTCTTGAGCTCTGATTTGATATGTGTGTGGTTAATTTTGGCGCTTTGATGGAAGCCTAGGTATCTGTATGTTTCTTTTTAAACATGTTATCTTTAGTTTCATTGTTGGTTGTTACCGTCGTAGGGTGGTCTTTCTACTGTCCCTTGTTGACATGAAGTAGCTTGCATTTACTTATACCAAATTCCATGTTGATATCCAGTGTAAACGTTTCTGTAATTTTAAGCGATTCCTTTAGCTGTGCTTTTGTGCGTATAATTTTATGTCATCCATGTACAAGAGATGGTTTATTTTCTGTAGGTTATTTTTTTGATGTTTAAATTGGAATTTGGAAAGTTTGTGATATTCAGTGTGTTGAAGAGTGGATTAAGACAGAGGCAGTTTTTGCATCTGTCTTAATCCACTATCTGTTTGTTTCGATGTGTTCTTTTTGTGTTCTCAGGTTGATTTTAGTTTTCCACGTACTTATGATTTGCGTACGAAATTGCAAAAGAAATGTTTTTATTGACTTTGTATAATTCTAGCACTCTGATTAGCCAACTGTGGGATATCGAATCAAAGGCTTTTTTGTAATCTATGTAATCAGTATGTAGGTTTCTATAATTTTTCCTGGTTTGTTCAATGATGACGCTGTCTATAATTACCTGCATCCTCGGCTGTTTTTCCTGCACCCTTTTTGCTCTTCCGGTAGAATATTTTTGTGTGCTATTATTATTATTATTATTATTATCTCGACCTGTTGTCTAACGGTATTTCTATAGTTGGATTTTATACTGACGAGATTATACCAAGTCAGTACAAAAAAAAAACAAAAAAAAAGGAAAAGGAAAAAAAAACAACTATTGTGTATTAAGAAATGATCTAACGATGCTACATGTTTTTAAAATGACCGATTTCTGAATGTTCCTGTGAATGTCTGTATTAAGTCCTAATTGAGCCAAATGCGGTGCAAAACGTTTTTGGGGTGAGGTCTGTTACTGAGATGACGAGAGGAACAATAATTACTCTTTCCTGTTTCCACAGCCTTTTTATTTCCATTGGCAAGTCAGTGTATTTAGCGATCTTCTCACTCTATTTCGCTTGGATGATCTCGTCATTGCGGAGAGCCATACCAATTAAATAAGTGATCTTTATTATTATTATCATTATTATTGTTATTAATATAGTGTGTGTCAAGTTTGAATGAATTATCTCTAGAAACGTCCATGAAAAAAACTATAAAAAAAAAAAAAATTTGACACCCTGTGTCTTAAAAAAACGAAACCGGACTCTCAACGTTAATTAGGGTTAGCGGAACACTAAGAATCTATTAAAGAAAGAAATTTTTTATTTTACTGTAACTTAATAATTCCTACAACTGGGCATATCTCAAACGTCACAAACCTAGGTCTAGCAATGGTTTCAGGACCCCATGAAAGAAAAACTACAGTATCTATTTCAATTTTTGAACCTAGTAACATATCAATAGAGATATGGATTATCATTGAAGAATCTTCGTACAATCGAATACAAGGTGTTGCGTACTAATTCCGGTTTTACACAATTTAATACATGATTTCTTTGTTACTTATGTCTACTTTAATCCGTCCAAATTAGGGAGAGAAGTAATGGACGACTGAAAGTGATTAAATTATAGTAAAAAAACTGACCCGTCCGATAATCGTAACTAAAAAGTAGGCCAAATGAAAGACTGAAAATCCTATTTAATCATTTTCGATCTACAATAATTCGCTTACCGCATAGCAGCTTCCGAAAGCTTCGGACGAAAGCTCGAAAATTGAAAATCCAGTATGAAATCACGATTTATGCGTCCATCGTGTCTATAACGTACCACTCAATATGCAGTTTCACGAACGGAAAATATGAAAAAACTATATTTCGGAGCTTTTAGTTCCATCCGTATTTTGGAATAATCCCACAATATATTGACGCTGATTTAATATTTATTTGCTGTTTATGATAAGAGTAGTGAAATGAAGCTGTTTAAGGAAAGCAATTTCAGAACTGACTACTGTATTTAGAGAGTAGTGTATCAAATTAAATTATATTTACCCAACGGTCATACCGATGACATTAAGAAAAAAAAATTGGACAGGCCGTTTAGTGGTGCACTATTTTATACAGGGTGATTCAAAAAACTTGTGCTATCTCTCGGGGGAGATCCTCACCCTAAAATAAAACTAAAAGTCCATATCAACATGGGTCCGATCTCGCTTAGCTTTTGAGATACATGGTGTTAAAGATTTTTTTTTGGTTTATTCCAAATTTCTTCAAAACGTAGCAATCCCAATGAAATTTGGAGGTGGAAAGTCATTTAAATTAGCACTATTTCACTGACAAAAATGCGTGGACAGCTTCACTAGGGGCGGGCGTGTGGGTTGTTGCTTTTTGACTGACTTTTTATCTTTTGTTAGCATACTTGTGTAGGCTTTTTTTAATATAAATTTTAAAGGTCCTTATTTTAAATTATTTACCTGAATGGGATCACATGAAGTGCTGAAAATGGCCACCATCAACTTCATTGCAAGCCCTCACTCGTCGGTGCAAAGATTGTCTTACTATGGCACAAATATGAGGATTTTTCCGAATTGTTACAAATGTCATTTGGATGAGTTGTAAAAGTTCTTCAAATATATGTACTGGCATCTTGTATACGAGCTCTTTTAAATGGCCCTACAGATAAAAATCCAAAGGATTGAAGTCAGGAGATCTTGGTGGCCATACTTTTCGACCACCATGCTAATCCATCGTTGCCCATGTGTTCCCTTACATCAACAGCAAAATACGCCGGTACTTCATTGTATTGAAACTGTATTCTATTTCTCATTAGTGATAGCTCGGGCAGATCCTTCATCAAAACATTTAAATATGACACATGATTCAGTCTATGTAACAGAATAATTCGACCAATCATTTCATGTTCAATAATACCAGCGCAAATATTTAAAGAAAACTCATACCGCGAATTTGTTACTCTTGACAACTTAGGGTTTTCCTCAGACCAATTATTAAAATTTCTTGTAAAAATGTTGTTTCGAATGTAAAAAGAACACGGCGAGAGAAATGTTGGTAGTTTTCCAACTTTTTTAGAAACCGCTGACAACATTCTTGTATAGGCCCATAATCTCTCTGTAAAAGTTCTTGAACTCGTGTGCAGTGGTATGGTTTTAATTCTTGTTCTTTCGAATTCTGTGTAAAGACGATGCAGAAATATTTCTTATTTCGTTACAAACGCCTCTGGTACTTGTAGTGCAGGTACGCTCCACTGCATAAAGACTTGCGACACACGTGGATTCGAAGAAGCTATAATGGGAAACAAGTACCTTTAATTGTTAAAACAATAATGTTGAACCTCGAAAATATCTAAAACGTGAAAGTTTAAATCACACAATTTTATTGCAACAATGTAGAATTGAAAGTTTGTTACAGGATATAAATATTAGATAAAAAATAACAAGATCCATAAAACATCGAAAGGTTGCTATATATTTCTGAAGAACAGTGAATTTGTACAATTTATTTTTAAATCAGTTTTATCGCTATTTTCCGAATTTTTATTACAGTCTGTATGTATTCTGGGTGATGTTTTATATTTAAACATACGTATTCCGCACTTTTTTAACAGATACCAACACATTTTGAATACAAAAGTTGACAAAACCATTCATAGGAGACAACTAACGTTGCCATGGTTAAAGTAAAAGTAAAACAATAAAAATATTTATACATAGTTGTCAAATTAAGTCATCAAATGGAGCATAATAACAGGAGAGCTTATGACAGCAAACTCCAAGAATTTTGTAATTGCTCGTATTTCAACATGATATAGTGACAGCTTACTAGTTGTCATACAGTATTAAGAGTGTACATGAATCAGCACCCACTCTCAAGGTCAAATAGTAGAACGCAGAGGCGTGCGCCCGGTATACGCCTTTCGAACTACTGCTGACTGCGTCTGTTTCATTAAAGTAAGATCTGACTGTTTTTTTCCTTAATTTTATATAATAGTTCAGTAACAAGTAAATGTTTAGTCATTACAAAACTCTTGTTCTGACATCATAACTTTTTCGACGTGCTGACTAGCTCCGTTCCACAACTTCGCGGTCTGACCGCTTCGTCACGATGTTTAATAAGTTTAGTGCCCGTTTCCAACTATTACGGGACACTTTTAGTGATGTATGTAATAATTTCACGTACTTCAAAGCGCACCGTCGTCAGATATCCCGCCTGGGAGTGGGTGCTGAGCTATTACAAAACTCTTACAGTTTTTTTTCATGAGCTCTTGGTCTATAAGAATTGAAAATATGGCTATATTTTCAAAGTAAGCTAAAATTAAAACTTATGATTAAGATAAATAAAAATATTTTTAATTTTCTTGAAAATCCATGACAATGAACTATAGATTCCAGTAGGTATTTTGGAAAATCAGTAACAACATACAAACAAAATTAAATATACATAGATATCACTAATTTAGAATAATGTCTGTCTAGAAACTTAAAGAAAACTAAATTTCTGTGAGCAAATTATTTTACAGGATATGATGATATTCATTCTTTGCAAAAATACTCATATATCGGCACTTAGAAATCCATATGCGCTTGCAGAAATTGAACGATAAGGTCGTAGATTTTTTTTGTTTGTGTGGTATTTTGCGAAGTGAAGTTATTGTTTAATTTTTTGTACTTGGTTATACCGAAAGATATTTTAATTTGTTACAAAATTAAATTGAGAATATTCCAGAAAATAAACTCTTTCAAAATTATAATAGACAGCAAGATGGGGCCCCGTCACATAAGGGTGCTCCCACAATACTCATATTAGGTGAATTGGCAGAGACGGAGTTATGTATTGGTCATCTAATAGCCCAGATCTTACTCTGTTAGTTAATCTTTTATGAGTTCATTTAAAACCAAAGAAGGACATATTTAGAAATTTTAAGAGAAAGAGTATTGGAGAGAACAGGGTGTTCCAGCGAGGACTGAACAGGGGCCTATTTTCGACCTTCCTTGTATTTTGGAAAAATTCAAAATAGCCAATCGATGTATTTTTTCTTGTAGAATCCAAAAATATCATCGAAAAAATATTTGAACCAGAAACAAAAGAGTTACGCTATGCATCAGGTGTTTTTTAAATGGAATGTATCGTTTTTTTATACGATTTTTGGAAAGAGTGATTTTTTAAGTCCGTTCTGATTAAAAGATTTGATTTTGCGATAGCTGTTTATATTACATTTTAATGTTTTACAAACTAAAATTTTAGCTTCACCTGTTTAAAATATACGATAGGTTGGTATAGGTGATCAAGGTAAAATGACGTTTGAATGCTTTGTCAATAAAAATTGACATTATTTTAATAATTGTCGAAGTCTTCACCTAAAAAATATATATTTGACTCTGATCGAAATGAAATACTCTTTGGACGAGAGACTACAGATTGTTATGCTATTTTACAAGTGCCAAGAAAATGCAAGAGAAGAAAGAAGAAGATTTATTGCAAATTTTCATAGAAATATATCCATACAATACAAGGATAAAAAACCTCTTTGAGGAAAATAAAACTTTACATGATAGAAAAAGAAATATACAAAGAAGAAGAAATCGAGACCAGGCCATTATAAATTATTTTCAACTTAATCCAACCAAATCTATTTCGGATGCAGTTCGGGAAGTTCAGTACGGTGGCGTTGTAAGGCGCAGAAGAGTTACCGAGGGACTGTTCACAGGACTCTGAAAATTCATAAATTTAGGCCTTTTCGTATCCTTCCACTTCAGCACCTAACACCGGCACAAAAAGAATTTCGCTTCCAATTTGTTTCTCAAATGGTAATTCGGCAAGAAAACGAAGACCCTGATTTATTCAAAAATATTGTGTGGACCGACGAAGCTACTTTCACAACATCAGGAGTATTCAACAGACATAATAGTCACCACTGGGCCGTTGAAAATCCAAAAAAGTTCCAGACTATTAAATTTCAAGGGAGGAATTCTATTCATGTTTGGTGTGGGATAAAAAACAATAAAATTTTGGGACCAATATTTTTTAACGGGACTTTAAATGGGCACAGATATTATGAGTTTTTAGAAAACGAAATTGAAAATTTTTTGGAAGACTTACCATTGGCAGAATATCAGAATTTAATTTGGCAACATTATGGGGCGCCTCCTCATGTCGTGTATGAGGTGGTTCAATTTTTAAATCGGCGCCATAACGAATGGATAGGGCCAAATGGAACATATGCTTGGCCGCCCAATAGCCCCGACCTCTCAGTTTTGGATACATTTCTTTGGGGCCATTTGAAGAACGTCGTATACAGACAACGAAACGAAAATATTCAAGAGATCATGGGAAAAATTGTCGATGAAATAAACCGCCTTAACCAGGAAAATCATATTGTAACAGCAAGTTTAGAAAGGCTACAAAGGGGTTATCGATGTTGTTTCGAGAAAAACGGCGGCGGTCACATTGAAAACTTATGTTATTAGTAGTTTTATTTTATTATTTAATAATTATTTTTTATTGAATTTCTTTTTCTATCATGTAAAGTTTTATTTTCCTCAAATAGGTTTTTTATCCTTAGAATTGTATTGATGAATATATTTCTATGAAAATTTGCAATAAATCTTCTTCTTGCTTCTCTTGCATTTTCTTGGCACTTGTAAAATAGCATAACAATCTGTAGTCTCTCGTCCAAATAGTATTTCATTTCGATCAGAGTCAAATATATATTTTTTAGGTGAAGACTTCGACAATAATTAAAATAATGTCAATTTTTATTGACAAAACATTCAAACGTCATTTTACCTTGATCACCTATACCAACCTATCGTATATTTTAAACAGGTGAAGCTAAAATTTTAGTTTGTAAAACATTAAAATGTAATATAAACAGCTATCGCAAAATCAAATCTTTTAATCAGAACGGACATAAAAAAATCACTCTTTCCAAAAATCGTATAAAAAACGGAACATTCCATTTAAAAAACACCTGATGCATAGCGTAACTCTTTTGTTTCTGGTTCAAATATTTTTTCGATGACATTTTTGGATTCTACAAGAAAAAATACATCGATTGGCTATTTTGAATTTTTCCAAAATACAAGGAAGGTCGAAAATAGGTCCCTGTTCAGTCCTCGCTGGAACACCCTGTACAGATACACTGGCCAACAAGATTTTTCCAACACAGGTCAGCTCATTATTTTCACAATGGAAATACCCTCCCAATAATAAAAAAAATATTCGGAAAGCCTTAATACGTACCATTTTTTAATAGCCTAATTAGAACCTTTTATATTGGCAGGTAAACAATTTTATTGTGGGGCGGATAAAATGGGTCCATTTTACAACGGAAAAATTACCTAGACTGGGTTGTTTACAACATTAGACATAAAATAAACGTTAAACATCACTCTTCTGTTGAGTTTCGAATTGAGTGGTTCTCTGTGTATCGATAAGCAAGTGTATGTGAAGACGAGAATGTCGAGTCAAATGCGCCGAAGTTGCAAAATTTCTCCTGACAAATTTTGTTATATTTGTGGAGAATTTCTGGTGAAATCGCAAGCCAGGCCATTTTCCGAAAATGTAAAAAAAAGCCTACTTTAAATATTTTGGTCTGTTAATTGGGCATCAAGATAAGCGGTGGGCTCCCCATGTGTGCTGTGTAAGTTGGAGTGTATCATAGGTGCAGTGGATGAAGTGAAAGAGAAAAAGTATGCCTTTTGCAGTTGCAATGGTATGGCGAGAACCCACCAATCATTCTGACGATTGTTATTTTTGCCTGACAAATACTGAAGGTTATTCCAAAAAGGGAAAGCATAATATAGAATATCTAAATTTGCAATCTGCTATACGACCTGTTCCTCATAATGAAAATATGCCAGTGCCGATTGCGTCTTTAAATTGGCAAGCTATTGATTTGGGAGATAATAGAGATAACGTATCATCAGGCAGCTCAGAAGAACAGTGCACCGGTTCCACTTTTACCAGAGGTCCCAGTTCCGGCGAGCCACATTTGATTGTTCAAAGTGAATTAAATGATTTAGTACGTGATTTGGGGTTATCCAAGCAACAGTCAAAACTTCTGGGTTCCCGTCTTAAGGAATGGAACCCATTGGCCAAAGAAACAAAAATTAGGAATTTCAGAAAAAGAAATGCTATGTTTTCTGAATTCCACAGTATGGAAAATTCGTTGTGCGCGTGTACTAATATAGACAGTTTAATGCAGGAACTTGATATTAAACATTCTCCCCGTGAGTCGCGCTTATTCATAGACTCATCTAAATATAGCTTAAAAGCTGTGTTATTGCATAATGGAAATTTAAAACCCTCTATACCAGTTGCCCATTCAGTTGCAATGAAAGAAAATTATAAAAATATGCGCACGATTTTGGATTAAATAAACTACAATAGGTATAAATGGCAAATATGTGGGGACTTAAAATTATAGCGATTTTAGTGAGACTTCAGGGGGGATTTACAAAATATTGCTGTTTTCTTTGTTTATGGGACAGTCGTGCGATAAACCAGCATTATGTAACAAAAATTTGGCCAGAAAGAAGCGAAATTCAACAGGGAACTCAAAATGTTAAATGTATACCTCTTGTTGATCCCAAAAATGTCCTTTTGCCTCCTCTTGACATTAAACTTGGGCTGATGAAAAACTTTGTGAAGGCTTTGAATAAAGATGGTGATGGATTTAAATACCTAAGACAAGTCTTTCTCCAGTTTAGTGATGCCAAATTAAAAGAAGGCATTTTTATTGGGCCACAAATCAGAAAATTGCTGGACGTTGTCAATTTTACGGAAAAGCTCACCAGGCCGGAACTCGGAGCATGGAATTCATTTGTTAATGTAGTAAGAGAATTTTTAGACAATTCACTTCCTCCATTCCCATCTGTCACTTTTTCCTAAAAATTTGGGAGCTGTTAGTGACGAGCAGGGTGAAAAGTTCCACCAAGATATCAGAACAATAAAAATTCGGTACCAAGGACGATGGGATCCAGCCATGATGGGTGACTACTGTTGGTTTTTGAAGAGAGAATATAGGACACCTCATAAATAGAAAAAATAAAGTTTAATTAGTGTTTTAAGTTAATATTTTTCTCGTTTGCTTTTCTTTTAGATGTATGGTATGTTTAATAGGCGAAAATAGGGGTTCCCGAGACCGAGAAAATGTTTACGGTCTCGGTATCGGTCTCGATGCTTCGAGACCGAGACCTACTTAGTCTCGGTATCGGTCTCGAAAGTCTCGGTGGTCTCGAAACCAAAATTTTAAAAATGTTCGCCGAGATGATATTTAGACAAAAATACATGGAAGCCTACGTTCGAAACCCAAAGTTTTTCCAATCTTAAGAATTTAATGTAAAAAAACCCAATGTTTGAACATTTCAGTAAATTTGAAAAAATGTAGATATATTTATATAAAAAATTATTCCAAAAATCTATAATTCGGAGTGATGTTGCCAACAGATAGAATCAGTAAATGAAGATATACGGACAATAGTAGGTGTATCAAAATAAATATCATATATCCCTTGTTCTTTGGACATCAACAGAAAGGCCACACATCACTAGAGTTACTTAAACAACCATCCACAGAACAATAATTATTTGACATTTCGAAAGATATACAAATGGAATAAGATATATTAAACACAAAATAAAGACACAACGTGTTGAGCATTCTAGGGACAGATGTTATAATTCAATAGGTAGAAAACGATCGATGGCCAAGTAAAGCACCCTTAGGTATTCTGTAATCTTTGCTATTTTGAACCAAACTTTTATTACTTTGATTTTTACTTTCCTAACCAGGATCGTTTTTAGGGGTCTGCACGTTGTGCTTACACAAAGGCGGCTATGGTTGATAATACTACTTGTGAATCAACTATTTTTGTTCTTTGGTAAATTAACTATAAATTTTAAAAGTGGAGTAGATTTAAAAGTACATTTATTTATTAAACAAATATCTACTTGTTCAATTTTTCGCCTGAAAGATCAATCTAGGTATAACCTTTTTTGAGAAAATGTACAGGGATAAATATTATATTGTGCCTGCTGAATCACCAATAATATCAAGTTTCTCAAGCGATGATAACTATGACATCGATTATACATCACTATTTGAAAAAAAAAAACTGACTTATTTTCACAAGCAGGGTTAATTAATACAAAACTAAGAAACTTGTTAAATGAAACTTCAAACAAATGCTTATTATGTAATCATTCATGGTATAAAAGTAACTTGAAAAATGAAATTATAAAATATTAGTTTAAATTTTCTGTAATATTTTTAGGTTTATTATATAGGTTGTTATAAAGTTTTACTTTGTTATTAGAACAGTTCGTTATTTTTTAAGCGTAATAGTTGAATTAGCTTTATTGATCATCTATTTAAAATCCTAAGCCAAATTCTACTTTCTGTTTTGTTTGTTGAAAATCTTGTCCGTTTGTATATGTATTATTTTTATTATACACATATAGTTAAAAATTTTATATCGTCCATTACTTTCAAATACAAACAAAATCAGTACAAAAATATTGTTCTATAAAACACGTACCTTCTTTAATTAGCAAGCCACCGAAGCGAATAAAGAAGAAAATGTTAAGAAAAATTTTCACTGATTTTTTTAACAATTTTTTGTTTATTTTAAGTCGGAAAATTTTTAAACAAAAATCACCACAATTACTTCGTCTTTTGGAGACTTTACCGTATCTATACTATGTAAGAATATGATATTGCGATGTTTTTGTTGTTACAGTCTATTAATTATTAATTATTGAACCAAAAAACTAAAAATTTTTGGATTTTAGTTACTTTCAATAATTAAACATAAAAACCCATTATAAATTTATAAAGATCACAATATCAAAATCCTATATAGTATAGTTGTGATAAAGTGTCTCTTTTTGAGAACAGGGTAGCAATTTATGGTTTTCGACATGTGCAGTGGAATTTCGCTATTAGAATTTCTAAATTTGAGAAATTCTCTTTTTGTGGTTATTTATATGGTTTTTAAATGACTATTTCACTAGTATCATTGTTATAAGAACATATACAATTCTAGTATAACATAATTGTTTATGGAAAAATTATTTTTTGCGTCAATTAATTTGCCCCCAAACATATATTTTTTGAATTATTTTGTCAAAACAAATAATTTACGAGCATTAGTTATTTTGCTACTTCACTTTGAGATCGAGACCGAGAGTCTCGATAGGTAAGTCTCGGTATCGGTCTCGGTTTCGAACACCAACTATCGGTCTCGGTCTCGAAATACTTTTTCAAGTCTCGGTCTCGTTTCGAGACCGAGACCGAGACTAGTCTCATCGTCTCGCGAACCCCTAGGCAAAAACTGTAAGCATAGTCAATAAACAGGGTTAAGAATTTTCTGAAATCATTTTTTCTATAGATATTAAGTATCATAACACTCTATATGGTTCTACAACTCTAACAAGAAAACCCTACATGCTACAACTTTCTATTTGTCATTTTCGTATTTTGATAGGTCCATTCATTAGATTATGCTATTCTGATTTGTGTTACAACAAAAAAAATTTTTTTGTCTGCCAGTGTAATTTAAACCATAATTATCCAAATTTTATTGATACTTCTACAAATAAACTAGAAGATTATTATGGAAATTTTAAATAAGGGCGGTCATATTCAACATCTGTGAAAATACATTATTTCAATTTAATGGTAAATTGAAAATTAATTCAATTTTAATTAATTGTTAATTTGCAAAAATAGTGTAATTTGTATATAAATAAAACATAATTCCTTTTTAAATCAAAACATTTAAATGTTTTTATTGAAAATTACATTTATACTGCGCGTACTAGGTTAAATACACAAGTTGTTTTCGTCTATGATTTAAAGAAATATTAAAAGCATATAATTTTACGATCTTTAAAATAGCTAAAACAAACAAAATTACTTTTGTATTTAAGGTTTTTATGTACTTTTTAAAACGACTGGTTAATTGGAAGTGGTTTAAATTAAATTAATTAAATTGATCAAGGGCCCGGTTAAGGTTAATAACGTCATCTAATGATTCTAGTCAACGTACCTTTACATTTTACATATATAGATGAAATGCAAGTGGTTCAAAAGATAATTAAAAGAGTTGATCTAGATTGACAGACAGACAGGCAAAAAGTAAATTTAAATAAAAACTTGTAAAAGAGCACTGCATGTATCGCTTTTCTTGATGAACAATTTAATTAAATTGTTCATTTTTAGAAATATTTTACTTTTACGAATTTAAGCCAAACCATGTTACTCCGATAAGATAACGGCCGTAAAAAACTACAGTCGAAAATCATTCCAGAAAAAGGAATTGTACCTAAATCAAACTAAATGCAAATCAGATATTTCAAAATGTAAAATCGAACTAGAGATCCGCGCTGTCATGTTCAGTTCGCATACGAATTCATCACATTCTTATTAAATATCATCTGTGGAAACTCGAGCATGGATAAATTCGAGAAAAATGTCTTAACTCCGATTTCGCCTGCAGCATATTGAACATTTCTGCGGTTCATCGGGTCTCGGTCGAATCCGCAGCGAGGCATCTGCTGCCAGATATCAGTTCTGTTGCGACACCAGAGCAGTTTATGCAATTTACAGCACTTGATCAATGTCTGGCGTTTGAAGAGCATTAGTTAAATCTCTTTTCATATATTACAAGGATGTACAACACGGGCCAGAAAATTAATAATCGTAAGGAGACTTTAAAAAACTTCTATGCTATGCATTCTATAGTCCAGCCATACTTTGACCCATTTTGACGTTAAATAACAATACATTGTCGCACTAACATTGTAACAATCTTATGGACAAAGCAGGGCCGTTCCTAGCCCCTCGGCCGCCTTTGTGCAGAAATAAAACGGCCGCCCTTTTATAACAAAAAAAAAACAATATTTATTGAACAGAAAAATATATTTAAGTTCCTACGTATACATTAACAAGTAACATTGTATCATAACATAAGGTAATAATCTATTAAACGAAACAATAAACAACATAAAACAAAATACAAATGTTTAAACTATTAAATATTTAAATATCAAATAATATAAAAGCCAAACAAACAAAAATTGGTATCTTTTATATTGTATCTAAGTATAAAACTAAGCAAGTCCCAATAAAAAAACAACCTCTTCATTTCAAAAATATTTTTCTGGCTTTTGTACTTGCGAACTCGTCTATTATTTTATTATGGTCTAAATTTTCACAAATTTCATTTTCAATGGCAATTATACCTAAATTTGTAAGCCTTTCCTGTGACATAGAAGATCTTAAATAGTTTTTTATTATTTTTAATTTTGAGAATGACCGTTCACCAGATACAACCGTTACTGGTATTGTTAAAAAAATTCTCAAGCTTATACATAAATTAGGAAAAGATGAGACCAAATTATTACTATAAATAAATTTTAGAATCTCAGTAGGTTTGATTTGAACTGTTAGAGATTTAAATATAACAATTTCTTCAAATAGTTCTACGCCACTTATATCCCTCGATTCGTCTTCGGTTAATGCGATTTCAAGTTCAACGCATTTTTGTTTTAAATCATCCGATGTCACATCATGAAACCGTGTTAAAAAGTTAAAAATATTACTGCAATACGAAAGAGAATTAAACCTTTCTTCTACTGATATTCTAGCTCGGTCAATAACAGTATAATAAAAATTTATTTTAAATTTCTCTCGTTCGTTAGTTAATACATTGTACTTTCATAACTAAATTGGGATTTTTTCCGCCTTATACGAACTTCTGGAAAATCTGGTTCCACATCAATTTCATTTGCTAAATTGGATGAAATTTCTATGTAAGTGTTAAAACTTTGGTCCGATCGCATTTCGTTAATAAAGTTAAGTACATGTTTTAATGATGTGACACACTGAGTCAGATCAATATTAATTTTTTGCAATAATTTACTGACTACGTCAATTTTAACTAATAACTCGTACCATATGACTAAGCTACAGATAAAAGTAAATGATTTTATTTTTTCTAATAATGAATTGGCACTTAGTTTTGTTTTTGAGTCTCTTGTAACATCTTCTGAAAGCTCAACCAAAGCTTTACAAATATTTCCTAGTTGATTCCGAAGTAGTCTAAGCGCTTTAACTCTACTTTCCCATCGGGTGTCACTTACCGATGTAAGATTTAAATTACTAACATTTTTTTTTAAAACATCCCAACGAAAAGGAGAAGAAGAAAAGAATACATACAGTTCCTGCACGATGTTAAAAAAATTTATTGTTTCGTGGGAGATTTTAGCGGAATCGTTTATTACTAGATTTAGTGTGTGAGCGGTGCAAGGAACAAATATAGCCCTGGAATTAACATTTTTTACCCTTTGTTGAAGTCCGATATGTTTTCCGGACATATTGGCCCCATTATCATAGCCCTGACCTCTTATATCCCTAATATCTAATTCAAACTTAGGCAAAATATCATTAACCAATAGGTTAAAAATCCCTTCCCCAGTTGTATATAAAATAGGAAAAAAACCCAAAAAACACTCTTTTATGACAACATTTTCTTCGTTACAGTCTACATATCTGACTACAAATGTAATTTGATCTGTATGACTTGCATCTGGAGTAGAATCTAAAATTATGGAAAAATATTTGGATTTTTTTAAGAGTGTCGTAAAATGATGGCAAATATTTTTTGCTAGCAAAGTAATTATTTCGTTTTGAAAATGAATTCCCAAATAGTGAGTTATTTTACTTTTTGATTCTTGGGTCTTTGTAATTTTTTTTAGATGATCGGATAACACTGGGTCAAATTTTGCCACCATTTCAACAGCTTTTAAAAAATTGCCATTATTTTGTTCGTATAAGACGGAACTTTTTCCACGAAATGCCAATGATTGTCCAGCTAAAAATTGAATAATTGCAATAACTCTTTTTAAGATAGAGCGCCAGCGTTCCCTTTCAAGTTCAAAATAATTTTGCCGTTCTTTGTCAATAGTTAATTTTTTATTTAATAACATTTTTAACTCAACCCATTTTTGATTAGCTTGCAAGTGATGTACAGAAGATTCATGCTTGGATAAAATATGTGAAAGATGTCGCCAATCAGAATACCCCATTTTGCTATTTAACTTAAACACTTCCTTACAAAATATTTTACAACAAAGACAAAAAATGCTATTTGCTCTACAAGAGTATACCAACCAAGCTCTTTTAATTTTTTCACCATTTGGCAAAATTCGAAAATATTGAGTTGAAAAAAATTTCCTTCCCGATTCATCAGAAGGAAATTTTTTTCTATATGCTGAAAATCGTTTTGTACTATTTGCTCAATAACTTGATTTTGTAAAATATCCGGCCAGGTGAATGGGTCGCTGACATCAAAATCATCATTAGTTTCAGGGATAACTTCGTTTAAGTTAGGATTATCATCGGTTAAGAGCATCTTTTCTTCATTATCTATTTCTGTATTTGATTCAGGGTGTTTTTTTTCTTCAGGGTCGCTTACTTTATGTGCATCCTTTAAATTTTCATCCTCAATTGTATCTGTACCCTGTGACGATGCTGATGGAACTAAATATTTTTGCAAAGATCCACTTAATTTTCTTTTGTTTTCTTCCTTTTCTAATTTTCTTTTTTTATATTGAGCTCCAGATAAACGTTTTGTTTTTCTATCGGACATCTGGAAATAAAATTGAAAGGTAATTAAAGTTAGAAAATTTAGTTTATGTAATAGTTCTGAATCTGCGAAGATATACTTTTATAGTATCCCCAATTAAGTTCGCACCAAATGGAATTTTTTATAAATAATAAGTAAAATTGTAATCTAGCATCAGATTTTGTTTTTAAAATGACCCAAAAAATAAATATAATTATTATATTTTTATTAGATAAGTAAATTAGTAAAACTACTTTATACATTTTTTAAAACTTGAAATATAGAAAATTAATCTAGACATAAAATTAACAATAAACCACTTTTTGATCTCAAGCTAAAAAAAATTTTTTTTCACATGTTTAATATTAAATCCAAAACGTAAGATGCGGATTTGGATGGTAATATTAAGTAAAGTAATATCTATCCGAAGAACTTACCTTTTTAAATTAGGAAAATTTGTTTTATCCTTATCTATCATTTTTATTGCTTTTCCAAGGAACGCTGCTATAAATAGTTCTATTGTAATTTCAGCAACTCATGCACAGCAAAAAAAGAAATGACCGGTAATAAATTTCTTATGAATGTTTTATCTTAAAAGCCTAACAAAATGTAATTTAATTTTTCTTTATTTTGAAAACAAAAATATAGGTATATTTTTGTAATCAAATGGCTAATTTTGTGCTTTTGGCGGGCGGCCTGCGGCCGCCCCAATAATTTGGCCGCCTTTGTGCCGGCACACCGTGCACACCTCTAAAAATGGCCCTGGGACAAAGCGAGATTTGAGATTGAACCTCTGATGGAGAAAAATCAGACGTTACGTAATCAATGATAAAAGAAGAGTATTTTGAAATTCTAGTTGGAGACGATACACGCATTGCAAGACCGAAAGGGTCGAATATAGAAATTATAATATAATCTGGGTGCCACAAACGGTAGCATAGTCAATATTAAGGTCCCCACATAGAATTTTCCTGTCTTTTACTGGGTAAGGTAATTAAAGAAAGATTGTACATCAGAATTTGGTGATCTATAAATACAGATTACATACAGATTTGAAACATGTCATTTTGTTTTGTCACCTGGAAGTACCCATGGTGGGAAGAAAACAAGGTGTGCCTATGCGCAAGTTTTGATGACATATATTGTGAGGCGAACCTAGGGCTGATAAAAATTACAGGTTCGACATGCTTTTATTGATTAAAGGCCTCAAAAGCTAACAGTACACCTTTGCCAAAATTTGTTAACGGAATTCATGACCGGTCATAGTTCTATCTTCTTTTATGATTACAGTGAAAACAGAGACGGAAATACGTCTAACGCTTCAAGAGCTGCTAATTATAAAATCATTCTAGACCTTGTTTATCAGTTTCGTTTTTTTGTGGTTACGAGCGGACATTAATTTGACAGGTAGAGGTTAAATATATTTCTCTGATTTCTTACTTCCCTCATAAAAGGGACTATTGTAATCGTGAAAAAATCACTCTCCGAGATTTTTTTAGAGCTTCAGGTTTCAGGGTTCCTAGATGACGAAAAACATGTTTGTTTGACTTTAAATTTTGGTCAAAAATTAAGGGTCAGATGGGGATGGCCTGGTATGATTTTGGTAAAAATCCAATGTGGCAAAACAAAATGGAAGCCTAGTGAAATGTTAAAAAAATATATTATTAAAAAACTACTTATCCAATTTATCTAAAATTTTGCAAAAAACATCAAGTGTTATGTTAGAATAAACTGACAACATTTTGGTATGAATCCAGGATGACGGGACAAAATGGCGGCTTAATAAAATATTTAAACATTCAGCCTGAATAACTACTTAAGGAATTGATTTCAAATTGTGTGCCATAGCTAACTGTTATAGATGTCAACTAGTAAAACTGTGTGTCGGAACTTATTGTGGTATAGGGGTATTAGTATTACAGTAAAACTGTAATACTAATTCAAGATGGCGGCACAAAATGGCGGCCAAATAAAATTGTAAAAAAATAATCGTAAAAAAAATTAATTTCTCAGGTTTTACATATTCTCACGTTTTAGCTTCCCTAGATCCCAAAAATTATGTTTCATCAGTTCCGTAGGCCCGTCTGTCGGTCTGTCTGTCAGTTCGCGGCATAGGAGTAACCCGATTGATTTCAAATTTTGATAAAAAATTAAGAGTCATATGAAGATGATCTGGTAATATTTTGGTAAAAATCGAATATGACAAAAACAAAATGGCGACCTAGTGAAATGTTAAGAAAAATATTACGAAAAAGCTACTACTACGAATTTATTTCAAATTTTTGCATAAACATGAAGTATTATGTTGGAATCAACTCGTAAGATTTTGGTACGAATCCAAGATGGCGGCACAAAACAAAAAACAAGAAACTACTTAATGATTTCAAATTGTGTGCCATAACTAATTGTGGTATAGGGCTCAACTAGTAAAACTAATTTCTAATTCAAGATGGCGGGACAAAATTGCGGCCAAATAAAAATTTTGTGATAGTGAAAAACTCACCCTCTAGATTTTACATATACAGTGTGTCCCAGATTCGCTTCTCTATACAGGGATCTCTGCTCCTATTATACCTACAGCAAAGGTTAAATGGGAAAAGTTTTACAAGAAACTTATTGCATTCGATATCCGGCTTCAGATTTACGATCGATCAGTTATTTTTGGAAATATCGGGGAAAAACCGAAAATGGCGGATTTCGTTTTTGGCCAGTATATCCAGAACGGTAAATTTGAGAGCGGCCAAAATGTGACATTATTCGGACACATTTTTAAGACAAATAAGATGGCGTATACGACACGTCTTCATTGTTTTTTGTTAACCCGCAACCCGCCTCAACTTTCATTTTTCTTATGGCCGCCATATTGGATTTTTCAATTTTTGGAAAGAGCCTAAAATTTCCAGTCAAGTGATATCTCACAAGTGCATTAAAGATTTTAGTATCATCGAAATATTACACTTCGTAAAGTTAGGTTTCAGTTTTCTCTAAGGAGGCCAAGATTTAAAGTAATGTTAGCTCTCAATGCTTTTTTGAGGAGGCCATGATTTATCTGTAATAAAATTGGATTTTGACTTTTAGGTTAAGTTAAATAGTTGAAAGTATCAAAGCTGTGTTTTAATAAGTAGTAGGTACGCTTTTATCCCAATAAAATCATAAATCTGACACATAAATTGTCAAAACCTATAGAAAATGGCCGGCATTCCGTATTCAAATGAAGAAAAGCTTGACATGTTAGCTCTGTACTTTCAGTCATACAGAAACGTCGACGTTACCTCAGCAAGGTATTTGGAGATGTACCCCGAACGACGGCAGCCTCATAAAACCCAATTCAGGAAAATTGTAGTTAATTTAATTAACCAAGGTACCTTCGTACCATCAATACACACCCATAATAGTACAAGGACTTAAGGAAACCGTTTTTCCAAGACGACTACAGTTCTGTGAGTGGACTTCTGGGAAATGTAATGAAAATCCTAATTTTGTAAATCATGTCTTGTGGTCTGATGAGAGCAGGTTCACAAATTGTGGAGTCTTTTATAGGCACAACCGTCATCATTGCGCTGTGCAAAATCCTCACGAAGTGGCAGAGAGACGACTACAGATCAGATTTGGAAGTAACGTTTGGTGTGGGATCATTGGTAAGTTAATCTAACCAATCTTTTTTAAATAGGCACCAAATGCTGGTCAAATAATAATCTTTTATTTTCGTTTAGTTCTTTAATGATACTAAAAGAGTATAATTTAATAAAAAAAAAGTAAAACGGTCTACTCTAGTCAGTCAATTTACTTTTTTGATATTGTATTATATTTTTATTCAATCATTTTGTATTGTAGTTTGGAAGAACCTATAAAAATAGAATTGGGTTCTATAAATGTATTAACACTATCTAAATTTTCTGCAGATTTAGCTAATTCTCTAAAATTATTTTGATTGTCTGAATTTAATGATTTATTATTACCCGGGAAGCCTAGTTCTTGCGTTATGAAAAAAATACTGTTACTTCCCGCTAACCAAATATGTTTTTCTTTTTCATAATAAAGCTGAATAGGTTTCAACTGTATACAAGCTCATTCATTACGGGATATTTCGATAATTATTTTTGGAAAGAAAATATCTACTTTTTAATAAAGATAATTTTCCCTTTATAATTTATAGTTTCTAGTACCACCCGGCCGACCCTGCCGCCCTTGACTATTGGGTACCTATTTATAAATTATTAATCATTTCAGGAAATCGACTTATTGGACCATTTTTGTTTGACTACAACCTAAACGGCCAGAGGTACCTAGAGCTTTTGCGAAACCAGGTTGTACCAGCCTTACGAGCTATTCTAACGGAAGGTGAATTAAGAAGAACTTGGTTTCAACAAGACGGATGTCCGGCTCACAATACCATTCAAGTCAGGAACTTCTTGAGAGAGCAGTTTGACAAAAGAATATTTTCTTTAAATGAGTAAATATCTTGGCCTCCTAGATCCCCTGACCTGTCGCCCTTGGATTTCTACCTCTGAGGTCACACGAAGAATGAAATCTATGAATTTGATCCCCCCGTGACCATAGAAATCCTGAGACAAAGAGTTCTGGACACATTTAGAAATATTAACCGAAATACACTTACCAGGGTTGTACGAAAAACAGTCACCAATTGTCAAAAATGTCGCGATGCAAATGGACGTCATTTTGCAGATTTGTAAATTAATGTTACCTACTTACAAAGTAGTTAAAGCTCATTCAGATTTTTTAAGTCGTAAGTTTACTTATTAATGTAATCTTGTGACAAATAAATCACGGCCTCCTTTAAAAACATTGAAACTTAATTTACGAAGTGTGATATTTTTATGACACTAAAATATTTAATACGCTTGTGAAATATCACTAGACTTGAAATTTTAGGCTCTTTCCAAAAATCGAAAAATCCAATGTGGCCGTCATAAGAAAAATGAAAGTTGAGGCGGGTTGCGGGTTAACAAAAAACAATGAAGACGTGTCGTATACGCCATCTTATTTGTCTTAAAAATTTGTTTGAATAATGTCACATTTTGACAGCTGTCAAATTTACCGTCCTGGATATACTGGCGAAGAACGAAATCCGCCATTTTCTGTTTTTCGCCGATATTTCCCAAACTTATTGATCGATCGTAAATCTGAAGTCAGATATCGAATG
The DNA here is from genome assembly GCA_030620095.1 of Kuschelorhynchus macadamiae. Classification (NCBI taxonomy): domain Eukaryota; kingdom Metazoa; phylum Arthropoda; class Insecta; order Coleoptera; family Curculionidae; genus Kuschelorhynchus; species Kuschelorhynchus macadamiae. Next base: position 222,383 of record JAUTXW010001652.1, on the reverse strand, counting down.
CAATAAGTTTCCTCTAAAACTTTCCCCATTTAACCTTTGCTGTAGGTATAATAGGAGCCGAGATCCCTATATAGAGAAGCGAATCTGGGACACATTGTATTTACGTTTTAGCGCCCCTAGACGCCAAAAAACATATTTTATCAATTACGTCGGTCTGTCTGTCAGTTTGCGACATAGCTTAAATACTACTTGCCCGATTGACTTCAAATTTTAACCAAATATTAAGGGTCATATGAGGATGATCTGGTAATATTTTGGTAAAAATCCAATACTGCTGAACAATGTTAAAAAAATTGTTAGAGTGATATATTGTTTGGGGTTAAATTCAAGTACAAAAAACTTTTTTTTTTTAATTATCGACGTTTCGGAACTTAATTTGTGCATCCTCAAGACACATATATACATCCTATATCCTGCAGAATTTCCTAGATATTAAGTTTCTAAATGGTTTTCGTTAACAAACCTCTTGTTGTTATGTTACAGCGGTGTATTATTTGTGGTAGAGTCCAGAATATGTTTGTTAAAAAAAAAAAAAAACTCGATGATAACAGTAACGGCATACTTCTATAAAATTATACAAATTCGATATTTGATGGTATGTTTTAAGAGACTGAAACGAAAAGAAAAACATTCATATAATGCCTAAACCAATAAAGTTTTTCTTGTCTTCCCCTTGTTTGCTTGACAGGAAACGACACGGTTTACTTTTAATATGCCATCCGTTGCGGTAGACTCAATGATCACTTAAGAAAAGTTTTTCGTTCGTTTGTCACGTGTCAGTTTTCCAGGCCTCGGTACAGATTCGAACGTGACAGTGAATTAATTCAGTCGTAAGCGGTTACGTCAGCTGAAGAAAGTGATTGGAAATCGTGCTTTTTGGAAAGTGGGGCAGTTTTGAGTCCAGGCGATGGGTTAAAAAATCGTGTGAAAATGGAAAAGTTAAGAGGTATAGATTTTTCATAGTTAGATTTGAGGGTCACGAAAAACATATCAAACATTCTACCACCCTCAGTCTATGCATGAGGCCCTAAAAATGCCAGTTAGATGGAAGAGGTTGGTTTGTTGTGCGATAACCCGGTAACTGCGACAAAATACGAAATAAAAACCTATAGAATTCTGTACAAAAAATGTTCTATATAGTTTTTACGTAACCCGAAGACAAGCATACTTATTGCTTATACTATTTGCAGGTATCCCACGATGGATGGCGTATTAGACGTTTATAGAGAACTAAGTAACCGATCATTTTGAAAATTTGGTTACTGGAATAAACAACAATAATCTACAGTTTAAAAATACTTTTGACCATGTGGTGTTGCCGCTTCTATTGTAAACGATTGACAACAATCGCTATTTTAAATGGAACACCCTGTATATTTTTCAATTTTCGAATTTCGCGGATGATTCTGAGCAATTTTTCTTTATATTTCTTTATACCTACCTGTAGCCGTTTTTCGGGAATTAATTAATTTCAATTTTTTTTACGAAAACAGGATTTCCTATAAATCTTAATATATCCCTCTTATAAATCAATTTTGAGCTGAAGTTTGGGTTATGCCTGTTAAATGCCTCTAGAAATTCGATTCTTAGGTCACATCTTAGTTGAAGTATACAGGGTGGTCCAGAAATAAAGTTTTGTGGGTAACTTATAGAAATACCAAAAAAAAAATTTAAAATGGAAAACCATGTAGAACAATAAGGATTTGAAAAGCTGATAAAAAGAGCTTCTAGGCTATTATACATTGCCTGTACCTAACTCTTCAAACTTTCGATTTATTGGCATTTATTCATAAAATTTCGAAAATCAACAAATTTTCAACTGTTTTATTGGTATAGTGGGTTATGAAAACAATTTTATTGTTACACAGTTACCATGGCGGCTTGTTCTATAGCAGGGGCGTGCGGCGAAATGTTATAAAAGGGAAGCGATTTTTAAAAACTTACCTATTTGTAATGTAATTCGATTCTTCGATAATTTTCTGCAAATTTGTCAATGACGTCATCATAAAAACGTCGATTCCCCGACATATTTTGGAGAAGTTTATTTTCAATGGACAACAGCGATGTATGAGAAAATCTCTCTTGCCCCGTTTCTCACGACATTTTTTATACGTTTAAGTGTTGAAAAATTGCGTTCTACTGAAGAACTTGTGGCAGGTATTGTCAATACTAATTCACACAATTTTGACACTCCGGTGTAGGCATCTCCCAGCTCCTTGTCTTTTAAAAATTGCATTAGTTCCTTAGTGTTATTTTTTGCACTAATGTCATCAGTTTCGTAAATCACTTTCAGTTCAGATCGCAGTAACACTCGGTCGAAGAACCGGCCATAATGAAGAAGGAGGGATTTAAACGCATCTTCTGGAAAAGTTTTTTCTTTAAATGCATCAAAATTGCAGAGCTCGAGGAATTTAAAATCATTTAAACCGTTAAATCTATAATTTATTTGTTCCTGAATTTGACCGATTATTTCATAAAAGAGGCGTCTGTATGATGTTAGAACATCTCCCACCTTGTCTGTTCGAAGACGCTTGGCTTGTGGCTCTACATTTAACGTCATCGTTTTCTCCCAAAAAAGGTCAAAGTCATCTCTTTTTTGGCTTAACATGGACTTAAAATCATCCAATTTTTTTAGGCAAAAAGCAATATCATTTGTTTTAGTTTGTAATATATTAAAAACATTGTCCGAGAATGGAAATATTTCCAAAAATATGTTCAACAAATAATTGAAATTAAAATCTTGTTTCAAAAACCCCCTCGAACTATTTATTGCTTCTGAGTCCCACGTTGCATTATTTTCTATTATATTCTCAAATAGTTCTCAATTTATATCATCTGTTGATGATGCTAACTTGGTTAGCGAAACGCGCGTCCAGAATGTAACAAGTTGTGGTGTAGTGTGGTTAGAACTCTTGTATTTTGAATTACTATTATGTCACGAAAAAGAAATGACGACCTTGTAGTAACAAATACATATATAATACTTAAAAACGTGTAACCCAAAGTGTTTGTTGATATATAGTAGGATTATTAGTAATAAATACATAAAAACTCTTAAAGAGTTATACATATATTATACTAAAAAGCACGATTTCCAATCACTTTCTCCAGCTGACGAAACCGCTTACGACCTTGTAGTAACAAATACAAATGTAATACTTAAAAACGTGTAACCCAAAGTGTTTGTTGATATATAGTAGGATTATTAGTAATAAATACATAAAAACTCTTTAAGAGTAGTAGTGGAAACAGTTGTAACTACTTTAGTGCTAGCTGGGAGGTAGAACACATTAAAACTAAATTTATAGTGAAAACCTGCCTGTTTTGTAACATCAAGATTTTCATTCTCCCAAAAGTGGCGATTGTGACGATTGGAAATGTCATCCCTCGAAAATTTGGATTTGTCAGTCCATATAATTTTACTTAAGAAATTAGCATAATTTCGCAAAATTCGAATCTCTTTTGACTATCTCCCGGCTTAAGAGTTTGAACCTTGTTAAATTTATAATCATGCATCCCATGTTTCCTTAGAATTCCCTGTACTACTGAATGTGGAATATCCAGGTCTTCTTCGCTGCTACGTATGAAAGCGTGAGGATATGCGTAAAAGTATGCCAGTGCATTGATTTAATTATCTTCATTAGAAGCCACGGGTCTGGGCAAATTTCTTAGTGCCTTTAAAATTGATCCAAACCCCATAAAATTGTTCTGGAGTAGAAGCATTTTTTTTTGTTCATCTGCGGCAATATCTCATTGGATTTTCTGCAAGTTCTACTAACTATTTGATCACACTGTCCATGTAAATTAAATAAATTAAAATTGTTTTTGAAACTATTATTTACTACCATTTTAACTTCAACCTAAAATTAGAAGCACAGGAATGAAACTTCTATGCAAATAAACTATCATGGTTCCTTATAATAATTGTTTTCATGACACACTAGTACTAGAATCATTGAAAAATGATATGTTTTATGATATTTGATAAAAAGGGCATATAAATCGAAAACATGAAGAGTTAGGTACAAGCAAAGTGTACATAGCCTGAAAGATAATTTTATCAGCTTTTCAAATCCGTATTGTTGTACAGAGTGTTCCATTTAAACAAATATTTCGTTTTTTTTTTCTTTAACCATATATAAAAATTTTGTTATTATTTTCTTGGGCATAGGTTAACCCATTGAGAAGTAAAACTATAATTCAATCGACGTTTCGTTCATTATATTGAGCTTTCCCAAGATATTTATTTTCTACAATAAAAACATGTATAGTTAATATTTAAATTTTAAAATGGTTAAAAACATTACTGGAAAAATATCACTTAAAAAACATTACATTTAAAACAAACAATGATTAAAAATACGTTTAAAATAAAATTAATATTATACATAGTATGCACCTTGGAAACATGTCAGTTTGACGAATGTTTTCAGATAGCAATAATTTCTACAGGTCAGGAATTCAGGTAGATAAAAACGAGAAATTTTTTTTTATATATGTATTTTCTTACATTTTTATTGCTATACCGAGTTTGGGTTTATGCTGTTACAGAAATGTACAGGGTTTTATGTATGGAGTGGTTTATTTATATTTAGATTAATTTACTTAGATATAAGATTATGATAAATTTGGCTTAAGTTATTGATGTCTTTTTTATTGTTGACGGCATCTTTCTCCTTTTTAATTTGTATCATTTCTTTTATTGTGAGTTTTCGATAATTAGTTTCTTGCTCTAAAATTTTGGTTTGTTTAAAATCGAATTCATGTTTTTCTGATTGTTCGTGTTTGTGGAGTGCAGTAGATGCATTTTTTGTGTATTTGTGGCCGTTTAATCGACTATATAAGTATTGTGTTGTCATTCCTATGTACTTTTTGGGCAATTTAAACATGAATTGAGTAAACTAAGTTTGATTTCCTTTTTTTTTATTGCTTTTCAAGGGAGTGAAAAGACTGTTTAGTAAATTCTGTGCTTTATGACAGACAGTTATGTCGTGTTTAGACAAGATGTGATTTATTTTTTCCGATATACCGTCTGTGTAGGGCATTTTGCAACGTATTTAGTTTTAACATTTTTTTCTTTTATTGGTTTCTTTAAGTTATTATAAAAAACATGAGTTCGTTGTTTAAAAACTCGTAGTATGTTTTTTTTCCGCACTCATGTTTTTTATAATAACTTAAAGAAACCAACAAAAGAAAAAAATGTTTATATTAAATACGTTGCAATGCTCTACATAGATGCTCTATTAGAAAAAATAAATCACATCTTGTCTAAACACGACATAACTGTCTGTCATAAAGTACAGAATTTACTTAACAGTCTTTTCCCTCCCTTGAAAAGCAAACTAATAAAAAAAAGAAATCAAACTTAGCTTACTCAATTCCATTTAAATTGCCCAAAAAAGTACATAGGAATGACAACACAATACTTAGATAGTCGATTAAACGGCCACAAATACACAAAAAATGCATCTACTGCACTCCACAAACACGAACATTAAGAAAAACATGAATTCGATTTTAAACAAACCAAAATTTTAGAGCAAGAAACTAATTATCGAAAACTCACAATAAAAGAAATGATACAAATTAAAAAGGAGAAAGATGCCGTCAACGTTAAAAAAGACATCAATAACTTAAGCCAAATTTACCATAATTTGATATCTAAGTAAATTAATCTAAATATAAATAAACCACTCCATACATAAAACCCTGTACATTTCAGTGAGCATAAACCCTAACTCGGTATAGCAATAAAAATCTAAGAAAATATAATTGTCTCGTTTTTATCTAGCTGAATTCCTGACCTGTCGAAATTATTGCTATCTCAAAACATTGGTAAAACTGACATATTTTCAAGGTGCGAACTATGTATAATATTAATTTTGTTTTAAATGTATTTTTGATCATTGTATATTTTAAATGAAATGTTTTTTGAGTGATGTTTCTTCTGTAATGTTTTTAACCATTTTAAAATTTAAATATTAACTATACATGTTTTTATTGTAGAAAATAAATATCTTGAGAAAGCTCAATATAATGAGCGAAACGTCGATTGAATTATAGTTTTACTTCTCTATAAGTTAACCTATGCCCAGGAAAATAAATAACAAAAAAAAAAAATATTTATATATATATATATATATATATATATATACTATAAATATATATATATATATATATATATACTTAGATAAATATATATATATATATATATATATATATATATATATATATATATATATATATATAAATACTAAAAATCGATAAAAATGCGCTCTCACACAACTTTATCAAAAGTTCTTGGCCGGAAAAGATATATGTATAATAGCAGAAATATATAATTTCTGCAGGTGCAAAACGGTCTAAAAGAATTTTAGGCATTTTTATCGATTTTTAGTATCTACTCTCCGCATGATGGTGCTAGTGCATGCTTTTTAAATTACCTACGGGTTTGCAGCCGGAAATCACCGGAGCCCCGATAGGTGGTGCTAAATGTTACATTTGACTTGTAGTACTGTTTCAGTATGATAGACGTTTCTATTTTGTCATATCGAGCAATCTGTTATTTCAGATCTCCCTGGGTACAAGCCTGCCTGATGAGGGTAGAGGCCCAGAAATCATGATCGCAAGAGGGTACCCTGTGACATAATCGAAAGCAGAAGGCGTAACAGTAACTGAAAAATGGAAATGCCGATTTTCTCTTGAATTTTTTTCTAATTAAGGTTTGTCTAAAACTAAACAAAACACAAAAAAATAACTTTAATGGTTTTTCTATGATTGTAGGCTTAGTTCAAATGACAGATGAAAATAATTTTTACTTCATCATTGTCACTTCCTCTCCCCTACAAATTGGTGAGGTTAGTTTTTCAATCCGACGTTTCGGATTCGAACGACCATCAACAACTTTTTTAATTTAAATGTGGACCTGGATTTTTTATTTCACCATTCGATACCTTTTATAACTTTAAATTAGATTATAACAAAAAGTCATATCATAATATTTTATTTTTTTGAGAAAATCCGTATTATTTGAAGAATTACGAAAAAACGTCATTTAGTGACCACTAATAGAATCATTATGACACAGTTAATAGCTCCAAATTAAGAGCAAAGAAGCTTTTTTTCTAACATCAAGTTCAATGTAATCGGATCATCTAAAAGAGAGATATAGACGTTTGAAACTTAAAAGTTTAACCTTCCCCCACCACTTTATTGCTGAACATAGAAAAAAAATGATAAATAGGAAAATGTTGCACAATTGCCAACCTTAATTAGTAAAATTTAGGAAAAAATCGGCATTTCCATTTTTGAGTTACTGTTATGCCCCCTAAACTAACACTCATTTAAACAAATATATTGTTAGCAATTTTACTAAAAAAATCGCAACTTTATCAATATACATGGAGATTTCTTTCATGTCGGACATCTAAAACGTTCGTTGGCCCAAATATTACAACCAAGCCAATAATAGGATTTTTTATAGTTTTTATATTTTTAAAAGTGGCCTAATTGAAACTGAATGGATATAAAACGAAAAATTATAATTAACATTTCAATTATTCCATTACAGCTGTCAGTTCAGTCATTTGACATATTAAAATACCAGTTTTTGTGTCCCAGCTCATGCCTCAGAATGAAGTGATATTACATAGGAATGAGAAAACAAATTTATATTCTATATATTCAGGTTTTCAATCTATGAGCAAATTGTGTTAAAAATTCAGGAACAACTAATTAAATAAAAAGTGAAATTAGAAATTGGTTGACTTATTATCGAAAGAATATTAATTTTAAAAAAAAATACTATGAACAGTTCTTTGCTACCATAATTATTATAAAAGTAATTCAAATATTTATATACAGTTACCATAAAAATCACGAAGCAATAGTTTGTATAGTTATTTAATTTTAGGCATATTTTTAATTTTATTACATTTTGTTCTAATATTAGTTATATGGTTTACTTTAGTATTATTAATTAAAATACGCAGGAACCTATTTTCACGTAAATTATTCAATACATAATTTTCAAGTGTCGTGTCACTAAACTCATATTTAAAGGACATAACACACGTTTTATTTACGTTTAAAGTAAATAGGTTGCCAATGTTTGCATCACACTAGTTTTTAAAATGAATCAAATCTGATCCACTTTTCCTCTTGTAATTCTAACTATCCCACAAAACCGTAGCATCATATGCGAACACTGTAATTTTTTATTAACATTGCGGTTTTATGCACAGAAGAAACAGAATGGGCCCCAAGACAGAGCCTTGTGTAACGCCATACTCAACAATTAGTGGTAAAGTCTCATTTTTTTGTGCCATGTCATTTAAGAAAATACTTGTTACCAGCTTTTTTAATGTAAATTTGAAAAGACGTGAAGCGTCCAGCCAGAAGGATTCTGATTGTAAGTGTTTCTTTGTACAACTCGATAAAACCGACCATTCTTTTCAGACCCATATTTATGTGTAAATATGCAAAAAAGGGTTCATTCCAAAGATCTAGTTATTGTAGATGCTTTCATAAGTATATGCCTCCTTTTGCTCTTCCACGTCAAGACTTGAAGAACATGATTTCTAGTCTGCAAGGATGGTGCTAATGCGTTTGAGAGAATAATGAAATCAACAATAAACATTTAATGATGCTTTAAATTTTTACTTCCCTCGTAAAAGGTAAGTATTGTAATAGTGAAAAAATTAAGGATCATATGGGGATGACCTGGTACAAAATGGCAGCTTAATGAATGTTAAAAAAGTATTACTTAGAAATGAACTGGTAAAATTTTTGTAGTCCAAGATGGCGAAATAAAATGGCGGATTAATTGTTTTTTTAAATCAGCCCAAAAAGACTACTCATTAGATTGACCTCAATTTTTATGCAAGAATTAAGTATTATATAGAAATGAATTGATAAATTTGTGGTCAGTGGCGCAACTAGACATCGACTTTAGGAGGGGCTCAACCCCTGACACTTATAAGATTTTGATTATTGATAATTAGGATGATGATTTTGTGTACATGATATTTTTCCTTCAAATTAATAATGACATGAACATTTCAATAGTTTTTCTTAATTTTAACACTATGTATACAAAAAATTAAATAAATTTGCCTTATTTCACCGTTTTTCGAAATATTACATTTTTTTTATTTTAAATATTTATAATCGAAAAAAAAATCTACGCCAATGACTTCAGCAATTTCTTAGTGTTACATGTACCCAAATATATCTATTTTCAATTTAACTATAATCGACTAATTCATCTAGTTTTTAGTAATATTTTTTTTTACATTTTATTAGGTCGCATTTTTCGTACGGCTATGATTTAACTATAAACTCTCGATATTGTTTAAGTTTAATTTTTCTTATTATTTTTTACGTAGAGTAAGTTCGGGTAATATGGAATACCATTTATTTTTTTTCACATAACTGAAAAAATAATACAGTTTTTATTCTCAAACTATGAAAATAAAATCTTTGGGGTATTTCTTATAAGTACTTTATAACCATTTTTGAATAGAAAAAAAACATTCTGATTAAGGAAGGAAAATTAAGAATTAGTCATTTCTATCGGTCAAATAAAAGTGGAGGGTAATATGGGATTAGCATATGGGGTAATATGGGATAGGGTAAATATTAAAGAAAACTAAACGAACATGATTTTAATTCTTAAACGTATACATTTTTATAAAAAAACAACTAATCATATAATTAATTATTTGCAAAAGTCGCATACAAACACATCAGCTTCCATAAGTGAGCACGCTTCATGCGCCCAGCCGTTGTAAATTGCACATTGCACCAATATCTCTCTGCTCTTGCTAGTTGCGAACTGTTCTTGACAAAAAATACACTCTGTGTCATCACCGGCCGACTTTTTTCTGACAAAAGATGATAGTGGTATATCATCATCAGAGGAGGTTTCCAAATCAACCTCTTTCTGGCTAACTAGGGATGATAAGAGTAAATCATCATCAGATGATGCGGGTGATAAAGTTGATGGTAAATCCTGCTTCTTTCTGACAGAACGGGAACTTGGACCAGTTTTCTTGATTATTTTTCGCTTTTCCTTGATAGAACAGGAACTAGGACCAGCTTTATCAACAATATTTCTTTTAACTTTATCACGCGATGTGCTCATAGATTCCTCTAATTCGTCCTTATTGGGTGTTGAGGTAATCACCTTTGCCCGAGCAGGTTTTCTTCCCCTAGTGCCAATTTTCTTTTTAAGTTCTGGTATGGGCTCGATATCCTTGGGAAGAATACTTGGTTGTAAATCGAAGTCTGGTCCCTCGTTTACAGACGAATCTCCTGTTACATGATGTGCGCCATGGTGTTTTTGGGCTTCGTGAAGAAATTCTTCGTCAGAAAAAATATCCCGGCGAATCGGATATATCCCAGTTGTGCTAAATCCTTTTATTGATCTTTCTGCAGTCTGGATTTTTAAAAAGGCCCTTCCAAATAGCTCGCTCATATCATAATGTGTCACGGCTCTATTATGGTCACGCATAAAGATTCTGATTTCCTCATTGTAAAACGTTTTTAGGGCACCCATAACGGTTTTATCGAGTGGCTGCATTTTGTGGGAAGTATGCGGTGGCAAGCATAAAATCGTTATAAAACTCTCTCGAGCTTTTATAACCACATCCAAATTTCTCGTATGAGTGTGATGGCCATCTAATATAAGAACTGGATTACCTTCGCTGGGTTTTACTTTTTCCAAGAAATGTTGGAACCACTTAGTAAATAAGTCGGTTTGTATCCATCCTGAAGGGTGAAAGGCAAATAGCGTTCCTGGAGGAGCTCCCTTCTTCAGCTGCTCACTTGCATTTTTACGAGGGAAAATAATCATGGGTGGCACGAACCCACCTGCAGCATTCATACATAAAACTGCTGTCACTAAAGAGCTTCGTTCAGCCGATGTTAGTGCACCCACTTGTCGTTTGCCCTTCTTTGAAATAACCACGGGACATTTTGATTGTACAATGCATAGTCCCGTTTCATCAACGTTGTAAATTCTATCAGCGGGAAAATTATTTTCTTCCATAACTTGCTCAAGAAGGTCAAAAAACTCGTTGACACTTTCCTTGTTGAAACCAAGAGCTCTATTCAAAGAAGTTCCAGTTGGTTTTCGAAAACTTAATTTATTTTTATGTCTTTTCATAAAAGAGTATAGCCAATCTTTTCCGGCGGACTCGCGTAATAATGAAAACGGATGTGCCAGATTGTTACGGCGAGCCAGCTGAAAAGCCATAGTTCTTAAATCGTTTCGAGTTAAACCAAAATACTTCTGATCCATAAGCAACAAATATTCTACAAGTTCTCTTTCCAATTCCGGTGGCAACACTGGTTTCCTGCCCAAAGTAGTTTTACAAACTGTGTCAGGAGAACCCTCCTTCTTACACAAACGGTGAAGTGTAGCACGAGGGACATTATAACGTTTTGCAGCAGACAAATAGCCTAAACTGTTGCTCTTAACCGCTTCTATGGCTTTTTGCATATTGTCAGAATCCCATTGTTTTCTTTTTTTTGCAGACATAGTGCCTACAAAAAAAAATTACACTTTAGAACTTTAACTAAAACCATCGGGTAATATGGGACACCCCAATATGAGGATAATATGGAATATTCCATAATACCCGAAACACCTGTTACAAAAAAAAATACACGCTAACCATTTGTTTTGAAAAATAATTTTCTCACAACCCTATCAAAAATTAGCTTTAACATTAGGATAGACTTACCTGACAGAATAAACAATAATTTTGAAAAATTAACAGCACTGCAGAAACTTGAACATCTATTCTACAAAATTTTGCATAAACGATTAATAAAGTATGGCGTTTTGCATGCACCAGAACGGCAACTGTTGAAACCTGTTGACGTTATTTTTCGTTTAGGGTTATATTGAAATTAGTGTGGCCTTAAAGGCACCTACAAGAAATTAAAGAGCTATTCCATATTAGCCATACTATTCCATATTACCCGAAATTACTCTACGGCTATATTTGATTGGATTAATATCTATGACAACTGTTGATATATATATATATATATATATATATATATATATATATATATATATATATATATATATATATATGTTGATTCTTAATCCTTCACGGATGGAAAAATACAATGTTTTTTCATACCGGGTGTACATCCGTTCACTACTGTCATTCTGAAGAGAACAGTTGTGCTGACGTTTCGCCAAAATCACATTTGGCATTTTCGAAACTTTCTCGCGTCGAAATAGAAGTGAAATTCACAGCTGTCTTGTCACCTTGAACGAAAACTCGTAACCTGGTCCCCATATACGAACATATACGTTCCCATTTCCAATGTTAAAAATGATTCAAACACCCTCACACCTGCATGATTTTGTACACTCCAAGAGTAATTTTTGTTTTCGTAAGCACAGACAGTGTCCAATTCAATTGGTCAAAAGTATACAAGTGGTAAGTTAGAAAAAAAAAAACATACCTATGTTTATTTCTTAACTACAAATAGATGCAAAGGAAAAATAAACTACGCTACGAAAGAATACCTTTTTATCCATTTTTACGAACTAAATTACGGAAGCGTATAAGGGCCACAATTTTTTTATTTTTAAATTCTGACTTTAAAGTCGGTCTTTAACAAAATTCTGAGTTTAAAGTCAGAATTTAATAAAATTGTGAGTTTAAAGTAAGAATTTAACAAAATTCTGAGTTTTAAGTCGAAATTTAACTAAATTCTGAGTTCAAAGTCAAAAATTAGTCCGTACGATTGCATAATAAACTGGAACAAAAAAAAAGTTCAATATTCTTGTTTGAATAATGGTAAATGCGCTATGAATTGTTAAAGTCATTAGTTAACTAAATTCTGAGTTTAAAGTCGGAGTTTAACTAAATTCTGAGTTTAAAGTCAGAATTTAAAAAAAATCTGAATTTAAAGTCAGAATTTGATAAAATTCTGAGTTTAAAGTCAGAATTTAACGAAATGCATTTTTGACATCTCCTGTCAAACCTGAGACATTGTTTTCAGGAGATAGATAACAAATATTAAGACAGATAAGTGATCCATTTTGTTGCAAGTAAACTCGTTTGAGATTTACCGAGCTTCGGAGGATCAAAATTTTCATCTTCGCGAAAACAGTTAAATTTAGGCATGAGAAAAGTAACTCAATAAGTGCTTGGATTTTTCAGAAAAATATAAAAATGTAATAAAACATGGGGCATTTTATTTAAAAAACGGACGATGCCTCCGGTTTGTGGTAGAAGCGGCAACACCCCGCAATTTAAAATATTTTATAACGAGTGTATAGTTGATCTATGGCCCAAGCCAAATTCTCGAAACATCCTATTCTTTGGTTCTATAGATATTTCTAATAGGACACTCAACTTGAATCACCCTGAAACAGAGGCGGAGATCTGTCAGTATGCTTCGTTTTTACTTCTAAAAGCGAGACACCCTTACATCGTTGAAACATATTTGAACCGTTTCCTAAGACTTATTTATCGTTTTGTATTACCTTTTTTATTTTGTGAGCATTTTAATGTATATGCTTTCTTGTAAGTATATGCTGTTTTTTATTCTTCTATGTACCTTTTGGTGTATATGTATTATATATGTGGTTTTTTTAATAAAAAGTTCATTTTGGCTTTTTTTTCAGCAATAGAAATAAATAAAAATATATATATAAAATGAACTAATTAAACATATGTTTAATTTATCAGAGACTTATTTAACACTCAAAAATTAAAATAGGAAACTTTTATTGTGTACCCTGCCCCTTCTATCTTTTTTTAACTGTCTGTAGTTTGGTGGAACAATTCATAGCGCATTTACCATTATTCAACAAGAATATTGAACTTTTTTTTTGTTCCAGTTTATTATGCAATCGTACGGACTAATTTCTGACTTTGAACTCAGAATTTTTTTTTAAATTCCGACTTTAAACTCAGAATTTTGTTGAATTTTGACTTTAAACTCAGAATTTTAATGAATTCTGACTTTAAACTCAGAATTTAGTTAAATTCTTACTTTAAACTCAGAATTTTATTAAATTTCGACTTTAAACTCAGAATTTAGTTAAATTCTGAGAGCAAGAGAAAATCTTTTCAAGTTTTTATCTTACTATATTGTAACTATTAACTATTGTAACTACAGAATCAAAAAAGAGAAAAACTAATTTTATCATCCAGTTTACCTCAAATTTTGCACAAAAATTAAGTGTTACGTAGGAATGAACTGATAACATTTTGGTAAAAATCTAAGATAGCCAACCAAAATGGCAGCCTAATAAAATATTTAAAAAATCCGCTTAAAATAACTATTTATTAGATTAATTGCAAATGTTGTGCCAGTATTAAGTCTGATATGAGATAAAATTGTGACACGAGTTCAAGGCCTATGTTTAAAAAATTAACACTAAAAAAATCGTATTCAATTAACTAATCTAATTCAATTTATTTTAAAAAATTTTAATTATTAGATAGAAACTAATAAAATGTTGGTGCAAATCCAATACGGTGAAGTAAAATGGTGCTGAATAAAATGAATGAAAAACACGTAACCGATTTTTTTGTAGTTATACAGGGTCTGTAGAAATTTAGTTAACAAACGGAACAGTTTTTTACTATCGGATTTAGCAAAAAAAGTTATTCTTCGTAAAAAGTTTTGCTTATTAAAAAATAAGTGAGGCTAGAAAAAATTTCCCATGTAATATATAAGATGCGCAACATATGTAAACCCATGTAAGCAAAACAAAAAGTGTAAAATCAAAATTTCAGAGATGAGCAAAGAGTACAAAATTAGAGTCGATTAATTTTACTTATTATGTATTAACTTCTCAAAACTTTTTTTGTAAACTAGAATTTTTGGAGGCTCTTTAATTTAGTGTTTCAAAATTTGAATTTCAGTTTTTTTTTTAGTTCGCAAACTTTCATATTTGTATTTATTTTCTACCTGTATAACGAAGGAGATATATTTTTTAATAAATCTTATTTTTAAAATATGCAATTTTTTTTTATGCTAAAGTCAATAATTAAAAAGTTTTCCGAGGATAACATAGAATAATATTAGGAAACGTCAAACAATTACGTTACAAACCATTGTTTGAATTGGTAAGTCATTGGCGTAAAGCTTTTTATTTTCCTGGGAATCTATAATTAAGGTTTAACTTTAAAAAATTCAGGTCTAAACAAAATGTGGATTGATTTTCACCAAGTTTAACAAAAGTGGAAAATTGCGATTTGATAAGAGTCTAATAAATATATTGGACAAATAAAGACTTAATATTTTTTTTATTTTTTATAGATAATATAATAATATTTACGAAAAGGTGAGTTTACAGAAGTACTTAACACATTTTTTTTCTTTCAGAGGCCAGAACGCTGGAACTGCATTCT
The DNA here is from genome assembly GCA_030620095.1 of Kuschelorhynchus macadamiae. NCBI lineage: Eukaryota > Metazoa > Arthropoda > Insecta > Coleoptera > Curculionidae > Kuschelorhynchus > Kuschelorhynchus macadamiae. The sequence goes on along the minus strand of JAUTXW010001652.1, from coordinate 206,988 downwards.
CCCGATGCCGTTCACAGCTGTGTTCTACGGGCGGCCGACCCAGCTGAGGCCGTTGCTTGGTTCAACACGCTCCACTCGGCGCTATCAGTACTGACGACTTCGGCATTACATGAAGCCTCGAGAGCGATTCCCGATCTTAGGCATATAGGATGGCTGTTGAGGAAACCCAGATTGGAAGTAAGTAGACGCTTTTTTGTTTCTCTAATATACAATACATTTTGCGATTAAAATTACACCACAGGCCTTTCTTATGAATCTAAATATTTCCAAAATGGGCTTCTTCTTTGAGTTAAGAGCAATATCCATTTCTGTCAAACTTAAGCACAATTTAGGTTCACACAATATCTATTGATGGTATATCTACATATTAAAAAAACAGGTACCTACCAAAATATCAACAAAAAATACTTTTTTTTTTAATTAAATCGGTTTAAATCGGAATAAATAAGTGGAAGATTTATGGGAGGACTGTTAGAGCTAAACCACCCTCCCCAAACGGTGAATTGAAAAGTTGTACAAAATAGGTTATAGTTATTTAATTTGCGTCGCTTGTGTGAAATAAGTAAATAACTTTGGTTTTTTCAAAAAATCTTAACTTTTATACATTTTATTCGATATGGTCGGTTTTTTGGTAGTACCTCGAGGAATCGATGTACTTTTTAAAAAAAATGTTCCAGAACTTCAAAGGATACAGCTAAATTTTAACAGAATTAAAGGTTGGTCAGTGGCTGGCAAAGTTTACAGGCGGGAAGAACATAAAAAATTTCCCACGCAGGTAGCTTTTTTCGTGATATTTAGCCCCAAACTTTAAAGACAGTTTTATAGTTTTGACGTCTTAATTATTTTCGCTTCATGTTGTAATAGAACGAGAACATAGAAACGAATGATAGAAAAAAAATTAAGATTGAATTCTTGTCAAACACGCTGCGATAATCGGAATTAACTTAGACTTTTAAAAACATAAAACTTTATATATGAATATGTTTTCGTATCTATGTTTTTTATTTTTGTCCAACGCTTGAACTGTTTAGAGTTTTTGCGAAAACTTAAACTGCAGGGGGTGTTAAATTGATCCTTCTTTTTGATCTAAGAGTTTTAAAAATAAAAAGAAATACTTTCCGATTTCTCCCATTTAAAAAGGGTTCGAAATATTGTAGAAAGGAACGTTTTTTTGTAGAATTTTGATTTCAAATTTCAATTTTTTCAACAGTATCCTATTCAAACCACACTCAGAAAAATTCGAAATGTTTTTCCATTAATAGGCGCAAATCCAAGGTATAGCCACACAGCAGAATTTCGATACCGATAAGAGGGGTCAGCTTTGTCGGCTTCTTTGATGTTTGCGCCGATAAATTTTGTCGGTAGTCTCTTAGTTTGTATTACTGAGAAAACAGAATTCTTATCGATAACAAAATATTAAAGAACTAAAAAGACTGAATTCAAAATTTTTATTGTTTTATAGAAATAATATTTTTTGATTCATTGATGTCAAACGGCTTGATTTGTGACAACCAAATAATTGATTGCACTGTACTTCTACTATGCAGCTTATTATATTTTCTAAAACATAACATATTTTTACAGATTCGATGTTGCCAATTCTGCTCAAAACTAGAGGCTATATTGTTATGTTAAATGGAATATTTTGTGTGTTCACAATAATTCTTGTTGCCAAATTTAAGTTTTCGAGAAAACAGCATCTGAAAGTTGATAACTTTGACAATTAGAAGTACTCTTAATTTGGGAATATTTCACTGAGATTGAATTAAATTACTCTTTGATATTTTAGTTTTTTCAAGACCTATTGCATATATGACACCAACTTGAGCGATACATTTAGAAAAACTGTAAGAATATAAAATGCGTTTTGTTCTTTTCCAAGTTTAGGTTAGTGTAGATGACACAAAAAATGTCTAGGATGTGGAGAAAAATGCCATAATATACAGGGCATTCACATATTTTGTCTAATTAATAGTTAATGTGTTTAACATATTTAGTCAAAGTCAAAGTCAAAATAAGCTTTATTGTCTAAGATACAAGAATCTTGTTGACAAAGCGTGATATAATAATTTATGTAGCATTGAATATACAAATTAGAAAGAAGATACAAACAAAATACAAAATACAAAATAAAACTTACCTAAAGATTATGTATAAAAAGAAAAGAATACAATTCAAAACATCTAAATGGTAAGTAAAAAAAATTTAATTTACAGTACTCTTTACCAATTAATGTTTAGTTTACAAGGTCAAAGTCAAATAAACTTTATTTCCTAAAATGAAAAAAATAAGAACACACATATTTACAACACAAAACTTTGTAAAAAACTAAAAATGCTAATTCTTTGAGTAAAATATTAAGGGTATCTAAAAAAATCATTCAAACTATAATAAGCCTTACCAAGTAATGCTGTTTCTACAATTCTCCTAAACAACTTTAAGCTTTGCAAACATTTCATTCCAGTAGACAAATTGTTAAATATCATTTTGCTTTCGTAAAATATTGATTTTTTGGTCAGAGCAGAGGTGGGCAACGGCAGACGAATATTAAAATTAGCATAACCTCTAGTTTCATAAGTGTTGGCTGGTTGAGCAAAACAGTTTCCAAAATTAGCAGTGATGGCAAAGTTAATATCTTTTTGGATATGAAAAGTGGGTTACAGCTGTCGCGAGAGTTAACTCCAGACAACAGTCTCGCTGCCCTCTTCTGCAGCACGAAGACAGATTTAAATAGCCCTAGTACACAAAAACCCCAAAAGGCAATACTATATCTGAGGCGTGAGTCCACCAGTGCAAAATAAATATCCTTAGCCACAGAAGGTCCAAGCTCAGAATAAACAGTACGCCTTGCATAGCAAGCAGCTGATATTTTTTTACAAAGTCCAGAAATATGGGGAATAAACTTCAGGTCGGAGTCGATATTAAGCCTAAGAAATTTTGTGTTAAAGACAATTAAAAGGGCAGTATCGCCGAGAATTAAGTGGTCAATTTCACAACCAAAACCAACGATGCTGGTCTTTCCGAGATTCAGAGAAAGACAATTACTGTCAAACCATTCTTTAACCTTGCAGAGATCCGCTGAAAGAGTGTCAAGCAGAGACTTTTTATCGCTATTGTGCCAAAGGATGGTCATCTGCAAAAAGTGTGAATTTACCCTGGAGGTCAAGAAAGGCCAGATCTTTAATATACAGGAGAAAGAGAAGGGGTCCAAGTACAGAACCCTGTGGTACACCAGATGCTATACTCAGACCTAAGATATCCAATACAGACTACCTGTTTCTGTTCTCCCAGGTATGACCTAAACTATTCCAGCGATGTGCCCCTAAAGCCATATTTTTTAAGCTTAAGCAGCAGTATTATGTGGTTGGTACAGTCAAAGGCTTTAGATAAGTCACAGAAAAGACACTACATAACATTCGAGGACCTTTTAAAATGTTTTAAAAGTTCCGACATGACCCGCAGCAGGATTATCATGGCAAAGATGTAACACTTCCTTTTACCTAGCTTTAAAAACGACAATTATCCAATAGCTGGAATGATCTGGAAAGAATTAGATTAGGATTGGCTGACTTGACAAATTTATATAAATTGCCGTTTTCTACTCACCAACAGGGATATTTTTCAGAATCATCTTCTAACCTTATCAACATTCCATGATATCATTTGTCTGATGTAGAAAACTCTATAAATGGCGTGACCTCATTGACACTAGCGACTGTGTCAGAACTAACTAGTCCAGAACGTGAAAGAAAATCAAGTACTCTATATTTTTTACCCTTGCCATGGATAAGTTGAAAGTCATAGGATTGAAGGCGGAGATCCCAATACGACCTTGCGTCTTTAAGATTATGTAGATTATGACTTTAAATGGACACCTTCCAAGTAATGTCTAATTTTCTCAAAATCCCAAATAACTTCAAGGTACTCTTTTTCCGTAACAGTAAGTTTCATCTCTTGTTTTGTGAGGGAACGGGAAAAATATGCAATGACCTTTTTATCATCGTCAAACTGTTGCATTAGGACAGCACCGAAGCCACAGAATGAAGTATCTGTCTACAAAGTAGAAGTTCTATGAAAATCTGCGCAAGTAAAACCTGGAGCTGTAACAAAGGCTTCTTTAGTAGTATTAAAAGACGTTGACAATGAGCTGTCCAATCCCGGTTAACTTTTTTTTTAGTTAGCCTAGCAAAATGGGCTAACATAGTCGAAAATTGGGTACAAATCGTCTGTACAAAGAAGCTGTCTGGATTTCTATGATGCTATGAAGAGGAGGTATGTTGACTATAGCCTGCACTTGGATCTGGTCATAATCCTCGAGCATCTTCGATGTAACCTAGATATTTAAGCTCAGGGTTACAGAAATGGCACTTTTCCTAAGATAGTATTAAACCAGCTTTCCTCAATGTGGCAAAAACAAGAACTAGGATTCTCAAATGTTCTTCAAAAGTCTTAGAAATGGTTACAAATGTCCGGATAGACCGTGACGTTGTTCTCCAAGTCTACTCCCAAACTAGTCAACAATGCGTTGCCAGGTGGCTAGCGCATCAGTTAGGTCAAAAAGCATGCGAAAGAACTGATAGAAGTTTCTGTCAGAGACAGTAAAAGTGGTAAGTTCTCGAAAAGACTCACTAAGAGGGACTTGCCAGATTTAATATCGATGGAACTGGAATCAAAAAACGCAACACAACATTCGCAACAGCAAGTTTAGAGATTATATTAATTATAAAACCAAACAAATCAACTGTCAACGATCAACTGGTACTTTTGACGTAGACGCGGCAAATCGATCGTTAAGCTCTTATTTGAAAATGGCCGTGTTTCTGGAGAGATAATTTATATCAGCTGTTCCCTCTTATCCGTATTCTGCTCTGTGATATAGCTGCAAAAAGTAAAAAACTACGTTTTCCCCCTCCCTGAATTGTAAGCAACCTATTTTGACACTGCTTTGACAGACGTAAGTGAAAGTTACTCAACAAAGTATTAGTTACCCTTAACGACAGGATGTAAGTCAACTTACATCCCTAGGGAAATAATAATCTAAAATTATTATAAGTAGCTTTAATTTTTGATTTCATCAACATATTACAAAAATCCGGTGATATTAATTAAAATGAATATTAATGGTACAATTATTATAATTATTCACATTATTAACAAAATTTGGAAACAAGTTTTCTCGTTTCTTCTCGATATGACAAACCTGAGTGTCGTCACTTTCTGTCACTGTAAATGTACGTGACATTCTATTTTTAGAGTCAGGAATGGTCACAATTATGACTTCTTGACTAATTTTAACATTGTCCATTTTCATTTCACAGAGTTCATTAGAACGGCACGCTCCAGCAACTCCCATTACCATTGCGACTTTTATCAATAAGTATATATCATCGGGGGCTTCAAGCATGAACTTATTCACATCTTACCTATTAAACACATTCGATTTTTTGGGTCTATAACCATCATTTTTTCTTTTCAAAAATGGTCGAAGTTTTGGATACTTAGAAATATCTATATTTTCCTCTATAAAAAGGGTGGACTTCAACATCCAATACTTACACCATAAGCTTGATGGGGACTTCAATATAGCATTTTTTTCGAGGAAATACGCCAAAAACAAGGTTTCTAAGACTGCAGTAGCGGTCTTGCTTTAGCACCAATTCTTAAAGGATTTATATGCTTCTTCATACCTTTTTTTCAATTTTTCCGGTAGTAGAGATAAACAAGCAATATTCGCTGATTCTTCTATGTCTGAAACATCCACTTTGTCCACACAGAATCAAACAATTCGACTTCTTCAAACTTTTCGCTATGAATTGTTAACTTGTTGAGAAAATAAAAACTGCTTATGTTGCTCTGGCAACGGATCACGGCTGCCTTCAGAATTTAATGAGAATGCTATCGAATGTAATGATAATGCAAATCCAAAAATATATCCAGCATTTTCTTGTAAACATACAATACAGGGAGGGAGAAAAATGTTATATACTATATAGGATGTAAGTACATCAACCAGTCTCGAACTTTTTTGCCAGCCCTCACTATCGCTCGGGCGCAAACTCGTCCTCGATTGATAAATGTTACTTGCATCCCTTATAGTATAAATAACTATTTGACACGACGACAACCACATGACTAGTAACGACCGGAAATACAACTCTTATAGAAACATTGTGATTAATTCAAATTAAAAACTATTCACTTCCGACAAGTACATTTTAACCATAAATACTCCTGTCGTGACAATACAATGTAGACAGGCAACTGTTTAACTTTCAATTAAAGACCGAAAATCTAATCCCGCAGCTCGCCTACTCGATTATCAAGTTTCAAACACGTCACGGATTTTCCGCGCTCCAAAACTTTATCGCAGCCACTGGGGGTAAAATAAAGTGCTTATGCGTCTAACGTTATAAGCTAAATGAATTGCTACAGTGCAGTGGCTATTATAGCGGAAACTCGCTTAATTTCGCTAAACTAAGCACTACTAATTGGCGGATATAGTTTTGTATTGGGGTTCCTAAAAATCGAGCAACTTTCTCATATGTTTTTTATACCTGTACAGGTGGCCCGAGATTAGAGGCTTTACTAGAAAATTATAAATTCAATATCAAAATCAAAAAATGCTTTATTGTTAAAGAAACAATGTCGAAAATTACATATAAAGATACAACAATATAAAAACCCTATGTGTGGATGGCTGTTGAAGAAACTTAGGTTTGAAGTAAGTAGATGATTTTTTAATTCCCAATCATCGTAATTTTAGACTTTGGGTAGTGTAATCGACTGGAAAATAACTCTGCACGTTCTGAAGATAATCCTCAACTAATCAGCAACAGAGTCTTTGAATGCTCCATTTATAATATATAAGGGGTTACATTAAAAACAAAATTATCAAAGCCCAAAACTTGTCGTCACTGCAACATTTCTTTTGTTAAGAAAATAGATTAACCTGATATTAGATAATAAATACACTAGACTTTTTTCAGTGCAAGCGATTATTTAAAAATCATTGCATCACTTTAAATATATATCAAACCTTGAAAATAAATTCCAATATATCAGAAGCGTATGATCTGAGATCCGTACTAGTATATATTGTTGGGCTTACCTATAGAAAGTTTACTAAAATATCTATAAAATTACATACTATGTAAAATAAGAAAGTTATTATCTGGTCAGAGCAATACAATCACCCTTTATACATGAAAATAATATCATTTAAAAACCCAAATTAAATCAAGACAGTTTTGTATTTGCCTTTTTTACGTCATATAACTTCTAAGTATACGTCCCAATTAGAAGTCTGAGTCGCCAGCGCCCCCTTGATTCAAATAGAGACCCTATAGAGTTGACTTGACAATATTTGAATCTCAGCTGATAGATGGCGGTACCAGTATCTAATTCTCAAGATGAGGTCCAACATAAGTTAAAGAGTTTAAATATGGACCTTATCAAAATCGGGTGATCTTTCTGACCGCTTCTCTCCACTTGTCTTAGTAATATATTCGTTTTCGCAGAACAATATGTCCAGTTCAGAGAGCTCAGATGATATGGAGAGGTGGCAGTCCGTTTTCGCAGCAGTGACAGATAGCGAGCTGAGGTTCTATGAGAGCGCCCCTTGGTCTAGCGAAGCGTGGAGGGCACCTGCAGAAGCTTATTCGTTGATTGCTACTAGGCTGGTGGGATCTGGTAAACGAGACGACTTTCCCGAATTTAGCATAAGGTAAGGATTTTTTTATATTACGAAAATACCTGAAATATTTAGTGTTTACCACTTGCACAGAAGATCCAACAGGAGGTATCATTGTCACACTATTATAGACATTCTTCAACAATTTGTATGAATAGCGAACGATTTTTTAACCTAAAGTTAAGTAACCGCTTAAGAAATCATGGTTCTTGTGATTAGACCGTGTCAAATTGGAATTACTATCCGACGTTTCCCCTTCGATTGCACGAGGCATCTTCTGGGATCTTTACTTCACGAGATCTGAACACTGAATGAGCTCGAATAGATTCAGGCGGGCTTTTATACCCGACTTGTGCTCGCTGAACCGTGACCCTGTGTTAAGATCGGTTTCCACGTGTGATGTAGACCGTAACCCGTGTCTCTATTGAAATTTTTTGTATGTTCAAATATTTCAATAGATTCTCTAACTTTTCGTTTATAAAAACCCGGAACCGATGCTAGAACCTTTGTTTCCTTTACATTTACGAAATGGCCAGTGTTATGCTGGTGTTCAGCTACGGCAGATTGAACAATTTGTTTCTTTTTAATACATCGTTCATGTTCCTTAAGTCTGGTTGATATTGAGCGTCCTGTTCCTCCCACATACACTTCTCCACAGGAGCAAGGAATTTTATATACTCCTTCTGTTTGGAAAGGTACTTATGTGTATTGAAGATTGTACGTATGTTGGACCGCCGAAGTAATCGTCCTATTTTGTCCGTAGTGCCATGTATGTAGGGAAGAACAACACTACCTAATGGTGGCTCTTTATCATTTTCCTTTGGCGGAGTTGGTTTACTATATCATTTAATTGAACGCGTAATATCTTCAGTGCAATAGCCATTCCCTCTGAGAGTTTCGGTCAGTTTCGATGTTTCCGATGTTAAAGAATCTTGATCAGAAATCGAAATAGCTCTGAATACTAGTGAGTTAATAATCGATTTCTTTTGTGCTGAAATTTACCGAAGCTCTCAGAGGGAATGGCTATTCCACTGAAGATATTACGCGTTCAATTAAAAGATATAGTAAACCAACTCCGCCAAAGGAAAATGATAAAGAGCCACCATTAGATAGTGTTGTTCTTCCCTACATACATGGCACTACGGACAAAATAGGACGATTACTTCAGCGGTCCAATATACGTACAATCTTCAATACACATAAGAAAGATCTTGTACTTTTTCAAACAGAAGGAGTATATAAAATTCCTTGCTCCTGTGGAGAAGTGTATGTAGAAGAAACAGGACGCTCAATATCAAATAGACTTAAGGAACATGAACGATGTATTAAAAAGAAACAAATTGTTCAATCTGCTGTAGCTGAACACCAGCATAACACTGGCCATTTCGTAAATGTAAAGGAAACCAAGGTTCTAGCATCGGTTCCAGGTTTTTATAAACGAAAAGTTAGAGAATCTATTTAAACATACGAAAAATTCACACGTTCACGATTCGGGTTACGGTCTACATCACACGTGGAAACCGTTCTTAACACATGGTCACGGTTCGGCGAGCACAAGTCGGGTATAAAAGCCCGCCTGAATCTCTTCGAACTAATTCAGTGTTCAGATCCCGTGAAGTAAAGATCCCTGAAGATGCCTCGTGCAATCGAAGACGAAACGTCGGAGAGTAATTTCAATTTGACACGGTCTAATCCCAAGAACCACGATTTCTTAATTGACGAAAACCGTGAAAGCTTCCGTTCTATTAAGTAACTGGCGTCTATGAAGAACTGTGATATTTTTACCAATTGTATTGTAAAAATATCTGCAATATTTCAACTGTAATATCTAGAATATATAGGTACGTATGAAAACAGAGAGCCTTAATTAAAAGTTTGATATAGAAGAAATATTGTTTTCGTCGCTTGCTTGATCATTGCGCCTACGGCAGTGCAGAGCATGTTCCAGACCGGGATCTTAGTATCTTTGTTATGACGTTGGCGTAACTCAATAGTACAATATATAACTAGGACCTAAAAGGACTCATTTAATGCGAATGCAGTTTGAAGAACCATTCAAGAGATTAAGCCACTTTAGTCCCACGATATATACATTATTTTTTGCACTTGGAACAATATTACTAAATAATATAATATATAGGTGCAAATTTAAAACACCATATAATGTGACAAGTTATTGCAGGTCACAGATACAAATTTTATTAGTGTTCTTTGAAATAATGATTGATTTCGTCATTATAAATCGAAATGGAAACTTTTGATTAAAAGAAACAGCTGAAGAGGCGCTAGAAAATATTTTGCAGTCCAAATCAAGGAAAATATATGAAGCGCAATATTAGACATTTGTAAGATGGTGGTGCGAATGAAATGTTGAAAATTTCAACGAAGATGCGCTACTTATATTTTTCGCGGAGAAATCGAGTAAAATATTATCTTCGACGCTTTGGGCACATTATTCTATGCTGAAGACTTTGTTCAACGTTAAAAATAATATCAACATTAGCATATTTCGTGAGCTATTTGCCCTGCTGAAAAGAAGAAACGAAGGATATCAGTCAAAAAAAGCCAAGATCTTGAATGGTGACCACGTTGATGAATTTTATAGAGAGTGGCTCGGCCAGCCGATTCCACCATCTCACATGCTAGACTTCAGCTACTAATTCACGCGGTACGTATTACGTTAGCATACATCCCCATGCTATAACCTCGGCTATAAAGTTGAATTTTTCCCAATTGAATACTACCATTTTACAGATATTAATTGTAATTAGTATAAAACGATACTATTTTTTTTTAAATTAATTTCTTAGTTCTTTACATTATTCATGACTTATTATTGGGATATCTCCTCGATATCTCCTAAGGAAATCCCTAAAGAAGAAATAATAGCTGGAGTGGAGGCTGTCCTTGATTCCTCTGAAGAAACAAAAGCGTAGGAGATTCGACAAGAACTGGCAAGAATTTTAGGATCAATTAAACCACGGGAACAAAACCTAAATGCCACTGAACAAAGGGCCCTAACAAACCTTAGAAAAAATAAAGACATAACAATCCTTCTAGCAGATAAAATAAATGCAGCCGTTATTATGAATACCCAGTGGCGCAACTAGACATCGACTTTTGGAGGGGCTCAAGTCCTGTTACTTATAAGATAATATTGATTATAGGATAAAACCAATTTTAATCATTTTTTCGTACGGCTATTAATTATAAACCCCCGATATTGTCTAAGTTTTTATGTATTGACTATATACGATTTGATTAATATTTATGACCGCTGTCAAAAAATATATATTTTTTTAATAAATTACGACACTTAAAGGTACATAGAACGATGAAACTCGTATATAAAAATTTTAGAGAGTTCAAAGTTATCACTTCTCCTGTATAACATAATATATGTTTTACTTCACCTGTTAACAGGAAACCTGCCAAAGTGCCTCCTTCTTTTTGGTCTACCCTGTATACCAGCCCAAGTAGCACATATAATCACTTATAGGCTAAAATGCTGTGATATTTGCTAATATCTCTGGCTAATTAGCTAAAATTGCTAGCCAAAATAACAGTTCTATTACAGTATAAAGACGGAAATATGGCTAAAGAGGGGAATAATAATTTGGCCATAATGGGATAAAAATGGCGAATTGGCAATTATACGATCCACTCTTTTGATTTTATGGTTGGGTTTATTAGCTACTTTTTGACTTTAAAGTCGAGCTTTTTTAGCTGAATTCTGATTTGTTTTTTAGCCGAAATTTGAGTAACACTTTTTCCAAAATGTACCTAAATAATTTCTGATTTTTTGCCCTTCCTCCATTTATATGATAAATCATTAATTGTTTCAAATTGTGTAGAAATAGTATTAACAGAGCCAATCAATGTAAGAATTTATGAGCCAAGAGAAAATGCAAACATAACAAATCATGGTTTCGTAGAAATACGTACACTATGACTTATTGTGTAAAATATTCATTTGACGGTTCGTGGGGACAAAAAACACTTGGGTAGGAACTTTTACTGTTAAAATAATCTAAGATAGGCATGTAAAACACGCGCTTCTTCTTGAAACTAAACTTTTGGAGATTTAATTTACTAAGAAAATTCATTAAAGAGTCCCTAACGTAAAAAAAACATGCATGAAAATACGTTTTTACTGGTAGAAAGAATATGTTTGTTTAAATTGGTCAAGTAATGGCTGCTAGGAAATTAGTTTAATTTTAATTTCAATCATGATGGATCATAAAAAGTTTGGGTTATTTTTTAAGCAAATATTCCTTGGTATTGACCACCTTGTAAGCAAATATTTATCAAATGGGGATAATTTTCAAATGTAGCAACATTTATTAAGATTTTGCCAATAAAAACGCCTACTTGGTTTGCCTTTAGTACTCGCTAAAAAATGGCTAATTTAAGACCCAGGAGCCAGCGTAACAAAATTAAACGACGATTACCCCAAGTTGGCGTTTTTCTATAATATGTGGTGAAATATTTATTCTTTTTATTAGACATGTTGTATGGCAAATAATTTATATTTCGTTTTTCTAAATAAATATTCAGTTTGGTTAAGTATAGTTTTATAGGTTATTATAAACGTAAATTTGAAAATGTGCCATTTTTTGGCAATATTGAAGCAAAAAAAAAGCAAAATAAAACTACCCAATTTTAGTTTAATTTTGAAACAAAAATATGATAATAAAAGCCATATTTTTTCTTCTCAATTTTTGTTGTCTTAAAACGTCATAATCTGGCATTCTTATATACCTATTATTGCTATAATTAAACTTAAATACTTGCTAAAATATCTTTGGTTGGCATTTGGGAAAAATGCCTACTTATTGATTATATTCTGACCTCGATTTTTATTGATTAAAAATGCCATATTCTGGCATTTTAAACAGCTATGCTTACTATAATTTAACTTCAATACTTACTAAAATATATCGTGTTATATTGTGGCAACAAAATTGACAGATATTTCTACTTTTTGACCGTCCAATATTAGAAAAAAAAAAAGTTGGAGGTTTAATTATCCTATAAAAGATATTTTTTGGCCAAGTGATTAGGCTATAGCCTATCTACATTAAAAACTGCTACTTTTGGAGCCAAAAAATTTGAAGCGAGCTTTCATGGCTAGAAAACAAACCAAGAATCATTTGCCAAAATTTGACAAATCTCTGGTTTTTATGTGTTTTCATGGATAACTGTTAGGCAAAAAAGCTCATCAGCTAATTTGTGCTACTTGGGAGACGAACATGGTTTTGATACAAAAAAATTAAATAACAGAAGTTTCGCCGTTTTTTGGAATATCACCTCAATTTTATTTTAAATATGTATAGTCGAGAAAGATTAAGTATCTACATCAATGCCTTCCATGATTTTTCACTGTTAGAACATTTACCCCACCTATTTCTGTTTTCAGTTTGACTATTATCGGTTTTGCGTAATCAAAATATGATTTTTTTTACTCTTTTAAACCCCTTAAAAAATATTGCTTACACTTTTCACTATTTCTCAAACTTTTCCATTTTTACAAACAAAATGGAGTTTAAGTGTTTTGGTTGCCCCCCCCCCACCAATCGCCCGGCGGGAGGGCTAATTTTGGTGTCCAATTAAATTGGTTAAAAGTATACAAGATGCTAAATTAGAAAAAATGTTTGATATTTTACAAGACAATTGTTATAAGCCTATTCCAAGGTACCTGACTACAGTAAACTACTTGATATGTACCTACAAAAAACAACTAAAAATAAAACCGATGTCCTAAACTCTATGATTTGGTTAGTGCTGTTAATTTGCTACTACAAAAACTGGAAAAATATCTTGCTGATTCATTTGTAAAAAACTCGGAGCATTTCACTCAAATTATACGAGACATCGTGTTTGAAAACGGCGATATCATAGCAAGCCTAGATTACAAGGGGTTGTATCCCAGTATTCCCATCGACGAAGCATTAGACAAGATTACTACGAACGAGAATTTCCAGGCACATATTATACAACTCTCAGAGCATTGCCTTAAAAATACTCCAGTGGGGTCTTCGCTATCTCCAAAAGTCGCGAATCTATTTATGATATACTTCGAGAAAGAAGCTCTCGAGAAAGCAAGTTTGAAGCCCAAATTATGGATTCGTTATGTGGATGACATATTTATTATATGGCAACATGGTCATGCAGAGCTCGAAAAATTTCTGACTCACGTAAATTCAATCCACCCTAGAATACAATTTACTCTAGAGTTAGAGGAAAACAAAAAACTACCATTTTTAGATGTTCTTATCACAAAATTGCATAACAGACATTTCGAATAAACCGTGTACAAAAAAGCAACACATACCGACATATATGTAAATGCAAGATCACATCATCATCCAGCACAAATTTAAGCTGTCGATAATACCTTAATATTCAGACCCGTGCGATTAACTGAAACACACTCGAGACAAAACGAACTTAATATAATATCTAATGCTTTAAAGAAGAATGGCTACACAAATTGCACCATAGAACAAGCTATTAATGCATAGGGCGCCTGAAAAACGAACGACAAAAATTATGAACCGGGAAGGCAATAAGTAGTCTAGCCATATGTAAAAGGCACAACCGACAGGATCGGAAGAATTCCTACAAAACACACAAGCCACAAACAATTATAGGTAAACTACTTGCATTCCGAGCCAGGATTGTGAAAAAATGTACGTGGGGCAAACTAACAGCAGAATATCTGCAAGAGTAGAAGAGCACAAACTCAGCATCAAAAACGAACAAAGAACCTCAGCTCTATTCCTACATCATCAGCCACAAAATAAATTTTGATGGGTGTAGGGGGATTACCAATATAGTTCATTATAAGACCAGAATAATCCGAGAAGTCACAGAAAATGAAAAACAAGGTGATTTAAATAAAAGGGACGAATCATTAAAACTACCAACAGTATGGATGACAATAATCGACAAATCCAAAATCACAAAAAATTAAGCGCAATTAGCCCAACAACAACAGCAACATCCGGAAAACACAAATAACGGCCAGCCGCCGCGGCCGCTCAGATATAACCTTGGCCCCGGATGGTATAAAGGAAGCGTCGTAGTCACTAACACTTGTCTCCATTCGGATGCGAGAGCTAAAGTTTCGGAGATGCCAAATGGGATTTTGGCGAAAGGTCAGCGAAACTGTTCTTTTCAGAACGACAGTAGTGAACGAACGTACACCCGGAATGAAAACATTATATATATATATATATATATATATATATATATATATATATATATATATATATATATATATATGATAGTATGTTTTCATTCCACTTACACCAACGTCATAACAAGAAAATGATCCTTGTTTGGAACATGTTCTGCATCACAGCAGACACAATGATCCATTTTAGTCAAACGACGATCGCGATTTCGCTCTTATTAACGGCCGCCATAGACTAGCCAGCCCCGTGTAGGGCAAAGGCACAAAATTGAATCACAAAAACAACTACTCCGCTGGCTAATACCACGACCGGCATTGAATTACATTGTGACTCCTGGCTTTCGTTGAGGGTATTAAATGATAGTATGTTTTCATTCCACTTACACCAACGTCATAACAAGAAAATGATCCTTGTTTGGAACATGTTCTGCATCACAGCAGACACAATATATATATATATATATATATATATATATATATATATATATATATATATATATATATATATATATATATTAATTTAGTAGACTTTCTCAAAAATTGCTCATTCCTTTTTTTTTGTATATATGGCTTTCCTTTCCTATATACAATTAATTTAAAAAACATTTAGTGGTCTAATTATAAAAAGACATTTACAATTTTTCTAAATCTGATTTAAAATTTTATGCTATTTACAATAATTATTACAAAATTAATAAAATAAGGTTACATACCTCAAAAAATGCATGTTGATTATTTATTTATATTTGAATGATAGGTGGCAAACCATGCCAGGCAACTCATGGAACAGTTTTAGGTAAAAAGGTGTTCTTATCGTAGTACGTTTTTTTGAGGAATATAAAGATAATTTTTTGCTATTTTTTAATTTAAACCTTAGAGTAGAATCAGACATTCACAATGATATACTACGTTTTAAAAATTACGGCTTAGACGAAGTTAAAACTACTAAAATATCAAATTGTGGTATATTTAACTTAAATTTTTTATGTCTTGTTTGTCATTTACTGCATTTTTTCTTTCTTTATGTGAATCATTTCTTTGATAATTAATTTTTGATATAGGTTATCTTCATCAATGATTTTGGTTTCAGAAAAATTAAATTCGTGTTTTGTGCTTTTTTCATGTTTGTGTAATGCGGTGGATGCATTCTTCGTATACTTATGCCCTTTTATTCTATATTCTAAAAGTTGGGTTGTCATACCAATATATTTCATAGGGCAGTTTGAACAAGGAATTTCATATACGAGATTGGATTTTTCGTTTTTAGGAATTTTAGTTTTTAATTTTGTAAATAAATACACACAATTATGTTATATTTTCGTAAGATATGTTTTAATTTTTCAGATAATTGAGATGTGTATGGCATTACAATATATTTTTTTGTGTATTATCTTGTCTTACGTTTTCGTTATGATTGTTATAAAATATGTAAGTCCTTTGTTTGATAATTTTTTTTATCAGTTTTTCTGGGAAATGATTTGCATTCAAGGTCTCTTTAACTTTATTAAGGGCTTCAGGGCGGTATTCTGGTGACGTTAAAGATATGGCACCGTCAACTAAACCAATCACAACAATTCTTTTTTGTTTGTATGGATTGTGAGAGTTGAAATTAAGATATCGTCCAGACCAAGTTTCTTTTGTAAACCATTTAGATTTCAAATTATTTTCTTTTTGTCTTATTATAGTAAGGTCGAGAAAATTTATTTTGTTTTCTGTTTCAACTTCAAGAGTGAACTGAAGTTTCGGATGGAAATTATTGAATGCAAAAAGTAGTTCTTCTATTTTATTTTCTGGAACTGATGCTAAATAATCATCCACATATCTCTTAAAAAAAAGTAATATTAAAATTCAATTTTTCAAGAACTTCCTCTTCTAGGTATTCCATAACTATTTGTGCGATTGTAGAGGAAATAGGTGAGCCCATAGCACATCCATCAAGTTATTGATAAAATTGGTTTTTGTATTGAAAATAATTATTTGACATTATAAGATGTAAGGCTTCTAATAATTCAGACTGAGTTAGAGTTGTAAAAATTTTTAAAGTATTCCATTTGCCTTTTATAGCACTAACTATGAGTTCATTTGGTATATTAGTATACAAAGAAATTACATCTAGTGATATTAACTTTGAATTTGGTGGTATTGTTAATGTATCTAGAAAATGTTTAAATGTAAATGAGTCTTTTATGTAATAAGTGTTTTTACCTGGGATATTTGACAAATATTTTGACAAATCCTTTGAGAGCTTGTAGAAAGGAGAATGAATACATGAAACTATAGGCCTGAGGGGAATGTTAGGTTTATGCAATTTGGGTAGGCCATATATTTTAGGCGTGACTGCATTATGAATTGTCAAATTTTTAGCTTCCGCCTCAGTTAATAGATTTTTGTGTAAGAGTTTTTTTACAAAAGTATTATTTTTGTTAGTTGGGCCATTGTTTAAAAGTTTATAAGTACTGGTATCTTTTAAGAGCTGATTCATTTTTGTGTCATAATCAGTAGTATTCATTATAACGGTTTTAGTGCATTTATCTGGTTTAAGTATGGTTATTTGAGGATTATCTTTAATGAATTGCCTTATTTGATTATGTTGTATCTGTATTCGTTTTTGAAAATTGGTAATTTTATTTTTTTTGTGTTTAATTTTTATTTTATGATTGTATAGTTGTTTCTACGCAGGATATATATTCTGTTGAAGGTAAGTTTTTTTCGTTCTGTACAGAAAACGAGAAGTTTTCGCCTAAAGCAAGAACTTCTGCGACGTCGTTAGGAATATCTGTGTTAGAGATGTTGTCTAACCGTGAGGATGTATTTATTTGTACGTCATTTTTTTCAGTGACCGATATTAATTTAGAAAGTTGTTTTTTATTTTTTTGTTTAATAGAATTGAATACATTTTCATATTTAATGTTTTCAAACATCATGAATTTATTTAAAACCTCAATTGGAATCATTGATTTAACTGCGTTAATTTTTTGTTGAAGAAGATTATTTAATTTATTTATAAGTTTCGATGTTTCAGTTATACATAGATTTAAAAATTTTACCTTTGTGCTATTTATAATATCATCAAATTTATTTTCGAGGTACGTACCTGTGAACACAATGTGGGAAACATTGAAATTTAAAAAAGTTGGCGAGACACCTGTGTGTTTGCTTCTTAATATATATATATATATATATATATATATATATATATATATATATATATATATATATATATATATATATATATATATATATATATATATATATATATATATATATATATATATATATATATATATATATATATATATATATATATATATATATATATATATATATATATATATATATATATATATATATATATATATATATTATAAATAGTTTAGAACCTGTTATTAAAACTCTTGCCGGACCCTATATCTCATAAATTTTCAGGTGCGCCACCGTAGATGGCGTAGTGACGCACAGTCTAAGAGAATTAATGGTTCGAATATTTCCCTGTATTAAAACTCTTGCCGGAC
The DNA here is from genome assembly GCA_030620095.1 of Kuschelorhynchus macadamiae. Lineage (NCBI taxonomy): Eukaryota > Metazoa > Arthropoda > Insecta > Coleoptera > Curculionidae > Kuschelorhynchus > Kuschelorhynchus macadamiae. The sequence goes on along the minus strand of JAUTXW010001652.1, from coordinate 188,588 downwards.
CCTAATATATTTTTCAACTGACTAGATGGCGTATTGATTTACAGTCACTGGTCAATGGTAGTCATGCCAGTGCTGTAACGCAAAAGGAACTTGTTTGTCGTAAGTAATTTAGGTTTTACTTTTTTAAAGGATTTCGTTATATAACAGACATTAGATATCTTTTACTCAAGCTTTATTTTATATTCTAGGTGTATCTTGAAAAAATATTTGATGTTGCATTATTTTAATATTTTTTGTGTTACTTTTTTTTCCTTGACATTTTTCTTTGACATGAGTCAAATTCTCTTACAATTCTTACCGACGCGACTGTTTTTTTTTCTCTATAAACTTTGAGTTCCTCTACCATGATCTTCCTCAAAAACTTCCAAGAGAGAGGCTGAAACCATGTCCTGTCCTCGAATTAGGGACCTGTATATTTTTATACAATGTCGTATTCGGCTTAAAATTAACATTTCAAGGGTACATCACAAGTTAGGTTTTATTTTCAAAATGAACTGCTAAACTTTTTGAAAAATTACCACTTTGTAAACAAATACACTCACTTAGTATAAAATATTTGTTTCAGCCAGAAAAAAGTATTTGGCGATTTTTAGAACACTTTGATTCAAAATTCGTTTTGAGTGATAACTGAATTTTTCTTCCCACGTAGAAAGGAGGTATTACAATCGTGAAAATATCACAAAAACAAGCTTGCTCAATTCCGTCGGTCTGTATGCCTATCCGTCTGTCTATCTTTCTATCTGTCTGTCTGTCTGGCGGTCTGGCTGTTCGCGGTTTAACTAAAAAACGACTTACTCGATTGACTTCAATTATTTCAAAAATGAAGAGTCATATGGGGATAGTAATAACATTCTGGTAAAAATACAAAACGGTAAAACAAAATGGCCGCTTAGTGAAAGGTTAAATAATCATTATTCAAAAACTATTCCTTCAATTGATTCCAAATTGCACAAATATCAAGTATGATGCTGGAATCAACTAGAAAAATTTTGGTACGAATCTAAGATGGGGGAACAAAATGGCGCACACTGGAACGGCTATATACTAAAACTTACATATATACATACTAATTTATTACATAGTTAATGATACAATTCAGTTTGTTACTAGCATTGAGGCAAAGAACAACCTTACTGCAAGCTTTTGTTGTTTAGAACGAATTTTTTCCTTATTTAAAGTCATTAATTTCTGTGTGACGAAATTTTTTGGGAATATATTTTTCACCGTTAAAGTTCTCACCTGCAACAATGTTTTCAAGACACTTGAGAAAAAGCTAAGTTTGTTTCAGTCAGCTGGATGAAACAGAAACAAAACGTGTCAAAGATTGATTTAGTTTTTTCCCTAACTCTTCAAAAGAACTTACACTGACATCCGCACTTCTTTGTATGTCAGTAGCGACTAATAAAAGCGAACGAAGTAGTAGTGAAGTTGCTACTTGTACGTGTAAGGCGGATACTGTACTGTGGCGTGCAGTCGCGCAAGTTTAGTCTTGTCGTGGACATTTTTATCTGAGAATTAGACTCGTTTCTCTTCTTAACATTAAAAATGAATTCTACTTCGGGTAAAAAACGAAAAATTATTGAAGAAGAAAAGCGCATATTTCAAGAAAAGTGGACTGAGTTGTACTTGTTCGTCAGTGTTAATCAAGAGCCCGGCGGCTTACTGTGTCCAGAATCCCTTTCAGCCTTGAAAAAATATAACTTAAAAAAAACTATACGACACAAAGTTTGAGACATAAGTGCAAATGAAGCTATAAAATATCGTAATAATTTTTTTTCTAGAACTTTTTTATATGTAGAGGGGATCGAATATTTTTTTACGACTTACCTAAATTTTGTATACCAAACCAATTCTCCTATCCTTCATAGCAGCAAATTTACATCCTCATAAAATGGATGCTCTAATCTCCTCCAGAAATTCCTTTTGAATTGAAATATTGCCAAGATAAGTAAGTCTTTCTTGAGATTTTGTGTTTCTTAAATAAGTTTTTACACATTTGAAGCAAAAAAAACTTCTTTCCGCTGAAGCACTGGTCGAGGGTATTCTCAAAATAAGGGAAAACAATTTATATGCTTCGGTAAAAATATATTTATTTTTATTAATTTTTTTCACTTGCTCTTGCAGCGATATATTCCAGTTACTCTCATTGGCAAATATAAGACCAAGTTCATTTTTAAGTCGTTGACTTTTTGAAAATATTTCACCATATAACTAATAAATTTTCAAACGGGCCAGTCGGAAAATTTAGCAAAACCTGTCAACCATGAAAATGTAAGTTTTTTACAGTCTTGAAATCTTAGTGTCATTGCCATTATAATATAGTCCAATATTTCATAAAAAAGGGTTCTATACTTAGCCCTAATTCCTTTAGGTGAAAGCTTAGCAAGCTCACGTTTGTAACGATTTATTTCTGTAATAGAACTTGCTCTATCAAAAGTGGTATTAAAAAAATGTTCATTTATTTTTTTACAGAGCGCCTCACGACAGCGTTTTATATTGGAGATGCAAAAATGAATGTCAAGCGATTTTTTTTTGAAGAACGTCAAATAGTATGTCCGTGATTGAGAAAATGTCATTAAACACTAATGCCAGAAACGTGAATTCAAAATCGTTCATTTCACTTAAAAATCCTTTCGCAAGCGGATTGATTTTTCATCAGATTTGTCACAGTTTGTAATAAATTCAAAGACGTCGTTTAACTTATTCCAGTCTTGAACAACCACATTTACTAACCTCGAATTTCGAATAAATATAACACAAAACGGTCAAGTTAATTGCAAAGGAACTCACCGGTTGCAGCGAAATCCGCGAAAATAAAAGTGAACAACCACCTCAAACTGAACGACACGTGGGTTTAGTGTACTACGCTTGCAATTCACCGAGAGCGTTGTATGGCGCTGGGCTCGACGTCGTCGGATACACGTTGTCATGGCAACATAGTAAGAAAATCGTAAACTAAACATAGCACCTCCATCAAAGTCAAAGCGGTTTGCGCCACTGGTATAGTTGTTATAATAAAGTTCGATTGAAAGTTTTAAAAAGACATGCCGCCAACGGTCAACTAAAATATTTATTTGAGATGTACAGGGTGTCCCATTTTCGTAGGTTTTACGGGGTTTCCAAAAAACGAGATAGAGAGATTTTTCGCGACACCGTGCTACTTTTCGATGAAAAGAGGCCGCAAACAGATTTGCCCTAACCATTTTAGTTTCGTGCTACAGGGTGATTTTGAAAATTTGTCATTTTCCAGAACCCCCTGTTCAGCTATCGTAAAATATATTTAAAAAAAACTGGTATTTATACATTTTTTCACGTAGAATTCAGTGGCATATAGATTTTTGCTGAGAGTCATTTTTTTATTGGCATAACCTTTTTTTTATGTAGAGGGGATCGATATATTTTTTTTCATCTTATTCTTCGTGTCGAGGGCTTTTCAAAAACATACCATAAGTCATATTTATTTTCATAAATAACATGAAAAAATGCATTTTTCTTAAACGGATTTATGGCATAGCAGATCAATCGAAATAAGAGAAGGTGGCTGTGGTTGGCAACGCTAACAAAAATATTATCAGGCAGCCATTAGTGCTGTCATTTTTGGCATTATTGTGTTTAAATTTTTCTTACGTCTATTATAATTATTGTTTTTAATATGGCTCATTTGAATCAAAAATTTGAATATTTTGAGAAATATGATATGAACGCGTGTTTTATATTGTCTAATGAAGATGCAAATCAAGAGCTTTATATGAACAGGTTAGTTCTTTATATCTTCCTGCATTTTGACTTTATTTTTTTTTTTATCATATCCCGAGAGAAGACTCTTTTTCAAAAAATTAAAAATATCTTTGCCAGTATGGATCTTTTAACAAGCCTTCGCGAACTTACAATAAAGACAACGAAGTTCATTTTTAGCCCTCGTTCAGACAGCTCCATAAACATCTTGCAGGAAAATAGACGAAGAAATTTTCAAAAAACCAAAGTCAGAAAATTTAGAAAAAGCACAAATTCAAACCCTATAAATACAAACTTTTTCTGCATCCTGGTGATGCAAGCGCAGTGTCATTGGTTTATAAATATGAAGGCAGAAGATATCGATTTTGAAAAAAAGATATTTCATAAAAAAGGCACATTTTACTAGTTCTTTTAAATAGACACAACATGCGATTTTGGAGTGAAAGCAACCATGTTATTTTTCCTAAGCGTCACAGATTTGTTCAATGTCTCCTGTTTTATTTTCAACCGAAAAATAGTTTGCCAAATATATGAAGGAAATCTGAATTCAAAAGTGGTTACGTAAAAAAATGTTCATTTAATTTTTTTACCTTGGCTCAACTAAATAGGATTTATTTCCAGCAAGACGATGCAAAAATGCCAGAATAAGTCAAAACTGGGTTAACGACCATTTTTTTTGTTCGATGGCCACCACGATCCCCTGACCTCTCAGTTTTAGATTTCTTTTTGTGGGGTTATTTAGAAAACAAGGTTTATGTAAGGCGATTAAACAACTAAGAATGGCCACCGAAAACGCTTTTGCAGAGTTACAAAGACAGTCATTTACAATGCATTAAAAAGAATTTTTAAAGTTTGTCACACTTGTAGGACACATTGGTTTTTGAACAATATTTGTAGTTTGTAATGAAATTATAATTATTACCTTTTACCTACTTCCTAATTTTTTCTGATGCTGTTACTTTGTTATTTCGTTAATAAATATAACTTTTTCAAAACGGTCCAAGTTCTCTTAATTGCAAAGGAACTCACCGGTTGCAAGAAAAATCATTTTTTCATGTTATTTATGAAAATAAAATGACTTATGGTATGTTTTTGAAAAGCCACCGAAAACTAAATGAAAAAATAATATATAGGGTGTCCCATTTAAAAAATAGTACTTATGCCAATATGTCAAAAACTTCACTCTCAGCAAAAATCTGAGCGTTGAATTCTGGCGCTGGGCTCTATAAATACCAGTTAAAACATTTTAAATATATTTTACGATAGCTGAGTTACAGGGGGTGAAAATCGTAAACTTTCAAACATCACCTTCATCAAAGTCAAATGGTTTGCGCAAATCTGTATAGTTGTTATAATAAAAGTTCGATTGAAAGTTCTCTAAAAAGACATGCCGCCAACGGTAAAACCTAAAATATTTATTTGAGATGTACAGTTTATTTTTTACCAATTAGGTGAATAAATGAATGTAAAAACTAAAATTTTAAGAGATATGTAATAAATATAGTTAGATGTTTGCTTGTTTATTTTTCCTGGTGAAGTAGCACTTCACCTACTTCACCTGAATAGCCACCACTGAAAGTGAGAGCTCTAAAAAGTCGACTTCAATGACAGCAAGATTGTTTTCAAAAGCAGAACATTGAAAATGAAGCAAGCGTGAAGGTCAGCTACATTATATCCGAAAAAATAGTTTTGAAACATTTTACTGATAGTGAATGTATCAAGGAATGTATGGAGGCCGTTGCTGAAGTATTGTGCTCGTCTCAAAAACAACTTTTTTCTAAAGTTTATCCGGTGTTACTGTCGTGAAAAGAATCGAAGAGTTAGCGGCAGACATTGAAAATTCACTAAAAGAACGTGCATCGAAGTTCGTATACTATTCTGTTGCTCTCGACGAAACCACATATTTAACCGATACTGCTCAGTTAGCTATATTTATTCGGGACATGATAATAATTTTGAAATCATTGAAGAGATGGCTGCCCTTTTCCGATTAAAGGAACTACCAAAGGATGTTGATGAGAGTACTAAGACGATATAATTTAGAATTGACAAACCTTTCTGCAGTTGTAACAGACGGTGCACCATCCATAGTAGGAAAAAATGAAGGGTTCATGGGTTTGATGAAAAAACAGCAGAAAGATCTTCCTTTGATGCATAACCATTGTATCGTTCATCAACAAAATCTGTGTGCAAAATCCACAAATATTGATGAGTTGATGAAAGTGATCGTAAAAACTGTGAACTTCATTAAATCACGCGGCCTCAACGATAGAGAATTCCAAAATTTTTTACACGAAATTAATTCGGAATCTGGTAATGTGACATATTTTCATGGTGTTCGTTGGCTGAGCAGAGGAAAAATGCTAAAACGCGTTTTTGAACTTAGGAAGTAAATTGTTCTTTATGGAAACCAAAGGGAAACCAGTTCCTTAATTTAGTGACCCCGTCTGGCTGCGCGACTTTGGATTTCTCACGGACATTACGCTGCACTTCAATGTTGAGCACCAAACTACAAGAAAAATAAAATCTCATCAACAACGTACTTGACACTGTAAAGGCATTTGAGTTTAAACTGGATTTATGGAAGAAGAGTTGCGAATGTACAGATGTGGATAAATATGTCGCAGCACTAGATTTATTCAAAAAAGAGTTCCAATCAAGGTTTTCTGACTTCAGAGATAGTGAAAATTACATCAATCTCTTTGCCCGACAATTCAGTGTATCCGTTGAGGACATGCCAAAAAATTGTCAGATGGAGCTTATCGATTTGCAGTGTAATTCGGAACTGAGAGACAAGTTCGACATTGGTCTTCTTGATTTTTATTCAAAATATGTCGATCAAAACTCGTTTCCTGAATTCTGAAAACATGCTCAGCAAATGAAAAGATGTCTCTGTTTGGGAGGACATATGTGTGCGAGCAGCTGTTTTCTCATATGAAGAATGTGAATTCTAAAACAAGGTCGAGACTTACACACCCACATCTGGATGGAAGTTTGCGGGTTGGAATTACAAAAATAAAACCAAATATCGACACACTTGTCAAAAATAAACAATGTCAAAAATCGCATTGATTGATTGAACTTTTTGACCAATAAAGATTATTACACTTTATGACTTTATGATTTTTATATAAATTATATGTTTTTTATTTTATTTATATGGTAATAATGTGATGTGGACCATTGTGACCCTTCGGATGATGTGAAATCGATTTTAAGCCCTTGTACTAAAAAAGGTTGAAGACCCTTAATTTAAAATATAAAAACACATTTTCCATATATTGTATTTTATCAATACGGTACGTGTCTCAATGATTGACTTTAAGATGCTTATAACAGGAACTATTTTACTCTAAATCTTATTACTATTATTAAAACTAATATTAAATTTCGTTTGCTATTATTATATTTTTATTTATTTAAACTTAATCATCACTTTTATATATTCAATCAATTGGTAAACAGCGTATGTTTATACCTCTATCAAATAAAAACGCGCCTGAGAGAGTTCATAATCAATTTGCATGACAAAATATTCCATCATCATCGGAAAAGTTTATACCATGGACTTTATGAATAAAGTTTTGCTATCACTGATGTATCGGCAAAGTTCGGTGCAACCACGGATCGAACGCAGTTTCTAATTAGTGGAAGATTGCAATATTTTAGCGTAATTGGAACGTAATCGATATAAGTTAGTTGTTTCACGCTTTCTCACCATGAGTTTCAACGAGGACATTTATTAGCTCAGATGACCAAAAAATTCGTTCAAATAATAACTGATGCTTTTTTGTCTTGCCTTGAAAAACTTGTTATTCCAAAAATCACACTATCACTTATACTCAGTTTTATTTTCGAGCGAACGGAAGGTTGGCCTCTACAATTTTTAATATAAAGGGGTGTCCTATAGTACCTTATTTTCATTTCTCTTTTCAACGCCACGTAGTTTGTAAAATTTGATTTATTTACGGACAAATCGTACTGGAAACTTAAAAGATAGGGTTTTAGTAAAGAATTTTATAATTTAATTCATCTATACTAATATTATACAGTGAACACCTAAAGTGCGTCGCCTCCTTCTAAATTTTGAACAGTTTGTGACAAAATTTGTAACGATAACATATGAGCAATATGCAAAATATCAAAATGACAGCTATAGAATAACTATATATTTTTATTTTGTATAACCTGCAAGCTTTTTCTGTCATTTTCCCTAATTTTTCTTCCTTTTATTAATGTAGCATGTACTTTACGACAGTAAGTCAAGTTCATCCTGAACAATCTTTTCCTTTTTCGTTTTGACCTATCGCCTCTCATCAAATAAATTTACATCCACGTCTCTGATTGGTCATTCAAGCGTAGCCTTGTTTCGTATTTTATTGTTTAGTTATGTTTGTTTTATGTACTTTGTAAAATGTATTTTGTTTATGGTAAAGTTATATATTATTTAATTGTATTTTCCGTTGTATTGTATATTCATTTTAGGTCTGATGATGCCCGTTAGGGCGAAACATGTAAGCTATTCCTAATTTATAAACTTATTTTTTACTTAAACCTAGTCCTTGTGTATATTTTTTAATTTGTTCATTACCAGGTCTCTTTGAGATAATATGGACACTTTCTTCACTTTTCAATACTAGGTTTAAACAATTTTTTTCAACACTGGTGCTGAAATATATAAAATATAATAATTCCACTGAAAATTATGAGTGGTCGTTCGAACAATAGTGTGCATTACTCGTTTCAAAGTTATCGTTTTCAAACTCGAAGGATTTCCATACTTGACTAACGCCTGGTGCTAAATATCTTCTCGTTTGGAAACTACCACTTTCAAAACTTGTTATGTAGTATACTATTTACATTTGCTAATTTGTAGGTTGTATGTGGAAAGGTAGACCTGCACAATTGGTCATTCACTACGAAAATGGATTCACTCTGTTAGAAGCTGGAACCGGTTCAAGGACTCTTTGGAGATATCCTTTTGACAGGCTGAGGAATTCTTCAGATGACGGAAAGAGATACCTGTGGTTAGATTTTGGATCTTCAGAGGAGGGAGAAGTTGTAAGTTGAAAGTTTATTAGACATATTATTTTCGACCCGCCTAATGTTAGGTAAATGACACATTTCATCCGGTTAAATGCCAAAGTCAGAAATACGTTTCTTTCAAATTTTTAAAATGTCAGAAATGTCAATATTACATACGTAGTTGTATATAAAAGGTCTTTTCTTGCTTTGCAGTTTGCTGCATAAATTACATTTTTCTGATTTTTGCCGAAGACGGTAGAGGGCGTTATTTGAAAAAACGACACATTTTGTGGTTTTTATATACTCAAACAGATATATACGTTAAAAAGGGACTAAAAATATAACAAGTCAGCGGATTTTTTTTTAACCATTGATATTAACATTATTATCAGAAGATATTTATTCCATATGCTATTGCATTTATTTTGTAAACTCATTTTTTTTATTCTTACAGGAACTCGACATCGAAGGCTGCCCAAAACCGATTGTGTTCATTCTGCACAACTTTTTATCTGCCAAAATTCATCGACTAGGACTGACTGCATAAACGACGTTTGAGATCTATACAAATAGTTTTGTTTGTCAATTATTAACAATGAAATCTCTTATAACATGATGTTAATACCGAGATTTATCTGTAAATCTGAAACGTCGGTAGGTTTTGAAAATCAAACACTACGATTTAAGAATAGAAAACCTGTCACAATATCAAAATAATATACCAAGGACTGATGGAATAATAGATCGTGTAATTATACATAACCTTAACATACAACGGAAGCCTTCGCGGCTTTGTTCATTTAAGAAATTATGGTTCCTGGGATTAGACCGTTTCAAACTGAAATTACTATGCGACGTTTCGCCTTAAATTGCACGAGGTATTTTGAGGGATCTTTATTTTAAGATATTTGAGCACTGAATGAGCTCGGAGATTCAAGTGAGCTTTTATACCAGAATGGTGTTCCCCGAATCGTTTTCCAGGAGCGATAAATTTTTAAAAATTTTATTAAATCCTCTAATTTTTCGTTTATTGAATCCTGAAACGGGCACTTTTTTTGAGTGGATTTCAGTTTACGATCCCAGTTTTTAATTATCTATTTCGTCACATCAATTTCTAGTTTGTCAGGAGGAGTCAAAATTTTACATCTTCTGGCAAAGAAGAAATTGGTGTCAGGAGATAACTAAAAACCAAGATAGGGAAGTGCAATTCATTTCGTTGCGAGTGAAGCCGTTTGGGGGTTAGAGAACTTCAAGGAGACAAAAATGTCAGTTTTCAAGCGCCATTTTCTCGAAAACAGTTGACTTTAGGTACAGGAAACCTACAAAAAGTCTCTAGAATGTTCAGGACAACACAAAAATGTAATTAACAGAACTATTTTATCAGTTTTTTTTTTAAACTGAATTATTTTTTTAGACCTTAGCACCTCTATATCACTAGTCCATTGCTCTAATCAATTGCGCTATCGTACCACTGATAAGCAATTCGCTAGAACTTGTACATATTCAAACCCACCAAATTATAAATTTACTAATATGGACGGTACTTAATAGCGATGTCAGATTTGACGTCCAGTCAGGAACGCCGCGACATAAGGTTAGAATTTTTGACAGGATCAACAATGGCTATGATATTGGTGGGTTTGAATATGTATAACATATGTCAAAAAAGATAATTTTTTATAATTTAAGAAAAACTGATTTTCTTTCATATTTAGAAGGTAAATTGATTATTTTCTTTTTTAAGGTATTTGGGGAATAACATGTAGAGTTTTGAAATAGTCGTCGATAGGAAAATTGGAATTTTTAGTGAAACTAATTTTTTTATACAATTTGTTAAAGTTATGCTATATTGGAAAATACTTTTTATAACTACGTATTATGTAATGGAAAATACATCACATAAAATACCAAATAAACATAACAAAATTAGGGCCAACATAACTGGCTCTAGCATTCTATTTAACAAATAAAACGCAAAATTTTCAGGTTTTTTAATAGATCTAGATAAGCCTAAAATATGATGTATCTTTTTGAAGTCCAGGTCCAGAATATTTCCAGATAAACCACACATGTCATCGAAATTTTAGGCGCTTTTGTTGTAGAGATATGATATCGATGGCTTATTTGTAATAGGACGTAACCCACAATTTTTTGAAATTTGAGGTTTTCGCGCCATCTCATAGAGTTGCGCGATCTACACGTGCTCGCAATGGCGTATTGGCCTAGGACCAATCAAAACCCTGTATTTCAAAAAGCAGTAACCTGACGTATCACAACCGGCGAATTCCTGAATGTAATAAACGCATAACATGCAGTTTTCTTCTGTCTGTTCGTGCGTGTAACGTCGCTCCGTTTAATGATGGGATTTTTTGATAAAATTGTTGCTTTTTCATAGAAAAACTAATAGTGTAAAACTACTGTAAGTTTATTTGTTTAGTTCCCTAGATCGAGATTTGAGAAAAACTATCTACAGGTAAGAATTTCATTCTTTTTGATGATACGTCCTATTACCACACACATTCTTATAGTTAAGCTTTGGGATACGTCTTGTTAACTACAGCAATATTTGGATTTTTTTTCAATAAATTATTTTGCAATTATTTCTATTCTTCTCTCAAGGGCTTATCCCTTAGATCATACACTGACATGGATTGAGCTTGGCCTATCTGTCAATATTGCAAAATATGGCCCCAGCATGAGAACGTTGTAGGTTTGCGAGGGCCAGAATCACTATGGAAACTTGCAAGTTGTTGAGCGTGGTTGTCATGGATAAATTATTACTTGAGAAAGTATTCATTTAATATACCAGGCGCTATAATAGACAATTGTTGGCCATCGCAAACTTACAACGCTCCTAGATGTAGGGGCATCCGACGCGACGCGATCTTGAAAGCGCAGTCCATGTATGCGAGATTGTCTAAGGCTTACCCAGCTCAAAAAAGAAGGGGGTGGGGGGGGGGTCAGTCAAAAAAAGGCGCGGCAATGATCCGCAGGTAAAGTTATCTTTTAAAATTTTAAGTTTTGTAAGGTAAAATAATGGTGGATTTTTTCAAAAATAATTAAAGTTAGGTATTTTAATTTTTTTTCAAAATCTTGTAATAAAAGAAGGATGCCTCTTCCCCGCCCCTCCTTCCTAGATACGCCCTTGCCTTTTCTGTTATTTTTATCAAAGCAAAATAAGTAATAACTTGTTTATTTTAAAAAAAATTGAGTAAATATCAACGTAAGTAACACTTTGTTTCAGAAAAATGTCTGCACGAAGCAAGAAACTTGTTGATCTAGCCATAAATAAAAGTCATGATCCAGAATATTATCTAAGCTCTCATGAACAACAAATTTCTCAGCTATTTGAATCTGTAGAAAGAACAGAACCTGTTCATACTGATTTAAACATAGAAAATATAGTAGATGCTGGTCTACTATTCCAAGAAGAACAAGCTAGTCCTCTATACGATCCACAAGGAGTATACTCGACATCCACTCTTACAAATTTACCCAGAGTTTGCATCCGGATCACATAAATAACGAGTATTTTGAATCCAAGTCCATGGATGCTGAGGTGCTAACTGATATCCAAGGCTCCACAATGGTACAGCTGCAACAAGAATCTTCAAAACTCTTTTCATTAGAAAAAGACAATGAGGGAATACCTGACAATAGTGATATGACGGAGAATAATTGTGAGAAGGCTCAGACTACCACCCTATGTTCCGACGAAGCTCAGAGTGACAAACAAAATTCAGATCCGGACTATAACCCTGAAAACAGAGATGACAGTCATTCTACTGCCTCCTCCGAGGCCTCCTCCGAAAATACAGAAAATGAAGCTGAAGAAAAACTTCAAGGTCCCAAGAGGTTAAGAAAATCATGCCCAGACAACTGGAAGAGAAACAAAAACAAGATAAAAAGAATGAAGGGAAATACCTATTTGGGATACACACGAACAAAGGAGGGCAAAGTTAGTAACGATAAAGAACGTGCAGCTAGAAAGATAACTTCTTGCACTTCAGCTTATTGTTCAAAAAATAAGAGATTATGTAACTCAATATCACAAAATGATTCCGTGCACTTATTTTCGGATTTCTGGAAGATGTCCTGGAATGAAAAGAAGATTTACGTGCGCTCCCTTGTTGACTTTGTTCCCAAGAAGCGCTCTTATACATCTGGTCCCTCCCGACGTTCCGGAACTTATAACTATCATTTGAAATTAGAAGATAAGAGACTCCAAGTTTGCAAAAAAAAATTTTTAGGAACACTAGGGCTCAAGGAAAAGATGGTGCATTCTTGGTTAAATAAAAAAACTTCAGGTATGACTATGGCAGCTAGATCGGAAACAGTTTCAAATAGCGACGAGGCTAACAGAAATGAGGCAAGGAAAAAACATCTAAATACATTTTTTAATGAGTTACCTAAGCAACCATCTCATTATTGTCGAAAAGACAGTAAAAAAGTATACCTTGAGCAGACATTCCACAGCAAATCTCAACTTTATCGACTATATAAGGATAGATGTCTCGAAGATAAGTTAGAAGCTTACACGATTTATCCTTTCTCATGTCTTTTTGATGAAATGAATCTTTCAATTTTTCATCCAAAGAAAGATGAATGCGACACGTGCTATGCATTTAAGGTAGGGCAGCTTTCTGAAGAAAAGTATAATGAACATTTAAGACGGAAAGACGGAGCCAGAGCTGAAAAAAATAAAAACAAAGAAGAAGCAGAACAAAATTTAGTATACACTGTTAAATTGTGCCCAGTTTTAAATATAAGTGCATATTATTACAAAACTAAGTTACAGATTCACAATTTCACAATCTATAATTTGCAGTCCCATCACTGTGGGAATTATCTCTGGAATGAGACTGAGGGCGACTTGAGCGCCTCTATTTTCGCTAATTGCATATTAAGACATTTGGAAGAAAACTGTTTGAGTGACAAGAAGCCTATCGTATTAATTTCGGATGGATGCTGCTACCAGAACCGAAACGCCGTTTTGGCGAATGCTTTGCTTCACTTTTCAGTGAAGCATTCCATAATAATTGAGCAGAAATTCTTGGAAAAGGGTCACACTCAAATGGAGTGTGACTCGGTTCACGCTCTTATTGAAAGAAGATTGAAAAATAGAAGAATTCAACTTCCTAGCGAATACATCTCGGTGATTCAGGAAGCTCGTTCACAGCCTACCCCTTTAAATGTTCAGTATCTTACTCATGAATATTTTCTTAACTTCGACGACAAGTCTACTTTTGTGTATAGCTCCATTCGACCAGGACGAAGTAGTAATGACCCAACAGTCACTGATATTAGATCTTTGAAATATACTCCAGAAGGAAAGATATTTTACAAAATTAATTTTGATGACGAGTATAAAGATTTACCACAGAGGCAAAGACAAATCAATATTAAGCCAGCCTCATACCGCAGACTATTTCCTGAAAGACTAAAAATCAAAAATTCCAAGTGGAAACATCTACAACAACTAAAAACGCATCTTACTTCTGAAACACATTCTTTCTACGATTCGCTACCACATTTTACCGAATAGATTTTGTATTAGATTTTTTAGTGTTCTCTTGTTCTGTGTTTTTCCGAATTTATAATTTCATGTTATATTTGAGTTTCTTTAACTTGTTTAATATCTTTAAAATAAATGTTTATACCAGGACTACTTATTAAAAAAATGCCTTTTTATTATAATAATGGAATTTGATATTATTGACGTAATTTGTCATATGCCACAAAAAATTCATTTAAAGACTAGCGAATATGACGTATCACACAAAACTAAGACCAAAATTTAAAAACTGGTAAAATTTAATTAAAGGCGCATTTCTAATCCAATTTATTGTTTAATGATAAAATAATTACTTTCCACAACATTATTGTAGGAGTTTGTTAAGTTTTTCTTGATTCCTGGAAAACACAACTTACCGGGGATACATCCTATTGTAAATAAGCCATCGATATGATTGTGATATGAGATATGTACTTTTATGGGAAACTTATATACTTAGGTAGCAGCACGAAAGCATTGCCAGCTCAATTTCACAAAACATGAGCAATAGACTAGTGATCCAGAGGTGCAGGTTCGATCCCCGCTCGTACCATATCTTGTGCTGTTGATTATAAATATTTCTAAAAAATAATTTACAGTTTAAAAAAATACAACTTGATAAAATACTTCTATTCACTATTTGAGACGATGAAAATTTTTAACAACCAAAAAAAAATCATTAATTTATTTTAACTATAGATTAAACGGGCTCTTGAGGGACGGGGTAACCCGCAAATCGCGAAAAAAGATCTTTATTTCATACTATTTCTATAATTTTACCGGTTCTGGAGGAAGGGGGGTTAGACGGGAATTAACGCCATCCTTTGGATACGTTCATCAGGTTCGTGATGCGGCTTTCTATCCTACCTGTAGGGGCTGCCTGCATAAGTTTATAGGTGTGTTTATAAAGAAGTTGAGTTATCTTTTTCACTTATTCCCTTTTGTCTATGACTACTATGGCATCGTCTTTATCTTCTGGAAGGATCAGGATACATAACACATGGAAACCGAACTTTACACAGGGTCAGTTCTGAGAGCACAAGTCCGCTTGAATCTCTCTGAGCTAATTTCGTCTTCAGCTCTCGTTGATTAAATATCCTGAAGATGCCTCGTGCAATTGAGTGCGAAATAATCTAATTCAAGAACCATGATTGTTTAACAATACATACTCTTCTAAGTTGAATGTGAAAATGTGTTTCACTGAAGGGTAAGGTTTTTTTGTTTGCATTAAAAGTATCTTCTTTTGTAATAAAGATTCAAATTAATCGATAAAAAAATGTCGGTCTATTCATAATTTGTGCCTTTCACACAAACATATTACACAACCATGGTACAAACAATTCAGTTTTGGAAATAGGGAATTAGAATAGGAGATTTTCCCTCGAGATAAACGAAAATCGTGTAGTCTTTTGTTCACAATCTTGGAAAAAGCGATAATCATATAATCGTATTTAATTGTTTCTAAGGGGATATTTTATAAGCGATGCGCAAAAGGTTTCGTTTAATCTTATGACCTCATAAACCTTACGTTATTATTTAATATTTTTATTGTTTTATTTTTGGCAACGCCACAAAATGTTGTCAGACTTATGCTCTCATATAGAGAATTTTGGAAGGAATTCAAATATGCAATAATCTACAGGTTGTTCTATTAAAAAAAACGACTTTGACATTTTTTAACTGTTTTACGTAGCGATTTGTTTTCTTTTATGATCCATTCTGGCGCTTCAGAAGAACCATTAAGACTTTTATATTTCCTTTTTTTCTCTATCGCTTTTAGTAAATCCTGTAGGTGGGTGTCAAAATATAATGACTCACCCTGTATAGACTGGATACAATACATTGTTAGCGCGGGTTGGCAAAAACGCTAAAACCGTACTTTTCCCACCATTACTCCTTATTTCTTTTATCTAACATAGTAGATAATTTACATGTTTTATATAGATAATTTAAATGGGTCTTAGAGTTCAACTCTCATGTCATGAAAAGGTAAGCGTGCAATTGTTTTGTTTAGGCCTGATTTCAGTCTCAAATCAGATATTTATTAATACAAAATGTATACAAAAATTCTTTGAGGTGAAATCTCCTAATTTAATACATTCTGGTTTTGGTTCCAGACCTTTTACAAGACAATAGTCAGTGTAATGTATCTTAGGTACTTATGAACTTTAGCGCATTTTAAAATGTACCTGTAAGTGTCAAGCAATTAATTTAGTTTCTTTAATCGCCCCTTTTTGCAGTCAGTTTTGTGTAGTTTTAGATAATTTGAGGGCTATGAAAATATATGAAAAAACTGTATAATAATTATTTAAGGATATTTAAGAATTCATGTATTTTTGACAAATTAAATCCGGTAAAATAACATAAAAAATTACCTTCTCAGAAATGTATTCAATACAAAATTTTCATGGTTTTCTCTGCCCTACGATATAATGTAGCTAGATTGTCAATACAACGTTTTGTCTTTGAAACACCATCATCAACTTATTTTTTTAAATACGGACCTGTACTTTTTATTTCATTTTTTTGAAACTCCCAAATGCAGTGATGTATCACACATGCCAAAAAATAATGTTTGTTTCTTACAAACATACATGCATATACCTATCCCTATCTATCACATGGTGTTATGCAATGATCTACTAAAATCCAGGGTTGTGTATCTACTTCGATATTAGTTTTTAAGATGTAGAAACAATAGAATACTCAAAAATCCTCTACCGATCAAAAACTTTGAAAAAAAAATTTTAATTTAAAGTTATCTAACTTTTAAATACAGGGTGGTCCACTTAAAATGCGCCTATACTTTATCTCAATAAATAAGACACTGAGAAAAAAAAGTTAAATTCAAAAAGTATTTAACCCTAAGTATATTTTTTTATTTATAATATTTTTATGTAAACAGGGTGTTCCATTGTGCCAGGACAGCAACCAACTTTTTTCTTTTTAATAAAATGGTATGAATATTTTTAGAAATTCTAATTCTACGCTTGAATTTGAGTGTTTTTTGTCTTTACATAACATACGAAATTTTGAGTAGTTTTTGAGAAAAATGAATTTTTCTAATTTTTTTCGGAAAAACAGGTTTTTGGAAAAATGTGATTTTTTCGCACTTGAAGACTAAAATTGTGAATTTTGGTTATGGATCCATGGGAGTGGTTAATATTTAATACTCTCACCTCTCAAGGGCGAGAATCTATTATACAGGGTGGTCACAAATGACCATCAAAAAAATGTTTTTGTAACTAAAAAAACTCAATTTTTTTAAATGGAACACCCTGTATTTAGCACTTTTATTGTGTTTAGGACTTAATTCTGCATCATTGCATATATATATAGTTTATATTCCAAAAATTAGTAGTTTAGAAGTTATGACCAATTTTCTATAATAATTCGGGTATTTTTGTTAAAAATCTAACTAAACCTAAATAATATCCTATTCTAAGTTTTTTTTTAACATTATAATTAAATTTAACATTAAATCATCAAGTAATGCAAGAAAGAAAGTAACTAATTACTTATTAGAAAACATTTTCGACATAACCCCCATCTTTGGCAATACAAGTAGTATACATGGTTTCAATTCTCGCAATAGCATTTCTAACGGGGTCTGTTGCATTAAGTCTTTCTACCTCTTGCCTAATTCTCCTTTTTAAATCCAGGGGTGTTAAGTCGGGGCTCCTCGCTGGCCAATCTATGGTCCCGTACCGACCAATCCAAAATGGAAACCGTTGATTCAAACAATTTCTAACAGGCACTACAGTGTGATATAGAGCACTATCTTGTTGATAAACAAGGCCTTCTTTAATATCGTTCGGCAGATTGTCAATTAACGGAAATATTTTGTTCTCCAACAAATTTAAATACCTCTCACCATTCAGAACAAAGTCATAAAATACTGGACCTATGATTCGATCACGGATAATACCACACTACTCATAAACACTTCTCCGACCCTGTTTTTTCATTTCTTTTACACGATGTTCATTTGAGTTACACCAGTAATGAGTTGTAGTGTAGTGACACCCTGTATTAGTTGTTCTCATTAAAGTTGCTTCACATTTATAATACAAGCGGAATAAGCACGCTGACGCTGCATCGCGCGCTTGGCAACGGTGTCCTACATCACGCATTCACCCACACTGAGATATTAGCCTTAACCCGAGTGGTAGCAAGTGCAAGGGTGGACCTTGTCGGTCCAGCCCTTGGGCTGTATATTGTTGATATTCTAAATAGAGTTATTGTTATTACCAACGTCTATTATTTCCATTGAACAAGAGTAACCGAGAACATTACATGGCGACCCTGCCGTAAAAGATC
Source organism: Kuschelorhynchus macadamiae (assembly GCA_030620095.1). Classification (NCBI taxonomy): domain Eukaryota; kingdom Metazoa; phylum Arthropoda; class Insecta; order Coleoptera; family Curculionidae; genus Kuschelorhynchus; species Kuschelorhynchus macadamiae. The sequence goes on along the minus strand of JAUTXW010001652.1, from coordinate 169,954 downwards.
TGGCCTTAAAACATTCGTAAGTGGATCCTGCAATAAGTGTCTTAAAACCTGCTGTCAATACCACTGCATATATGGGCAAAATAAGACCAAAGGGCACTTCACTAGATAAACCAGACCAAATTTGATAAATAAGAAAAATTGGATGTTGAGGACCACCAGACCACCATATGGACCAGGAGTTTTCTCTTTTTAGGTTTTTTTTTTTTTAGGTCAAGATACAATAAAAATATATTTAATATGGAAATGGAAATTGCAAATTTTGGTGTCAAGGACTTTAAAAATATGGTAAATTTATATATAGAAATGGAAATGTAGAAGTTGTTGGAATTTATAGAGTTTTAAAAATGCAAAATCGAGTGTGAGCAAAAGGTACTAGAATAATCAATAATTAATTCTTAATGTTCATCTGGAACATATGGGCGTGTTCAATTTTTTTTATTAAGTAGTGTTAAATTTTAGACTAGGGTGTAATATTGCATAAAAACACGAATATTGACATGTATTAATGTTATACGAGGTATATTTTATTTTAAAATATTGAGTATTACAAAACCTAACAAATTTATTTCACGAACTGGAAGAAAGTGATAATTAATAATTATTATGTTTTTCTTAATCTCTCTATCTGATAAGGGATATTAATAAAATATTTTAAATAAATAAAAACAGACTCATATTGGACATTAGATGTTAATTAATCTAGTTTTTCTTTTTATGTTCGTAGGGTTATGCGAAAACGGCTAGTGCTGAGGATTACGCTATTTTATTAAATATCTTTTTTTTGTCTAAGAAAAATACATTTTACGTATTAATTGCGAATAATATGCAAACAAAACAATATTTGAAATTTGAATAACTAAACAAATTCAGGCTGTCCTAATTATTTTAATTTGTTACTAAAACAATTATTGCATTCCAAAACAATGCGATGTCACGTCTTACTAAACTAGGTGGATATTATTGAATTTATTGCTTAATGAGAATTAATAATTAAGTTCTTGGCTACTTTAAAATAAGAAAATTACTAAATAATTACCTAGCTAAAACTTTCTGTAGCTTTTGCAGTTGTCATATTATTGCTTCAATTTGGTTTTCATTGGTTCATTTGTAAAATAAAAAAATATATATAGATAAAGGAGTACAACTCGGAGTACAATATGAAATCTAAGAATGACTTAAAATACATGGTTTGATGTTTAATAAATAAATGGTCATATACTATTAAACAGGAGCCTAGCTTAAACTTTTAAAACGAGTACTTAACAGAAATATGTAAATGCCAGTTTAATTTGTTGAAGCATGACTTACTAAAACGAAATATTTTTGCTTAAGTCACATGGATTGACAAATTGGCTCTTAATTCATAACTAACACAACTAACAATGTTCAGTTTTCATAGATTAAATATGTACTACAACTTCTTTGTACGGTATTTCAAATTTAATTCAAAACGTCATTTGTAAAATCAAATCAAATAATATCGACGGCCCCGTTTTATATTTTAATTTCGTCAGCTTAATAACTAATTCTTGATTGATTTTTCGTTCTCTACATTTTTTTTTAGGAAAAATTGTGCTAAAGACTAGAAAATTGATTATTTTTGCTTATTTATAGTGGTCAAATTATTACATTGTAAAAAAAAACCTGTTTTCTTTCCCGAAATATCACATAAAATAAGTTTGTAAAACTAACATTGCATAGTAATAAAAGCCAAAGTAGATGCATGAATTTCCAAGAAACTTTAATAATTTTTTAAATTTTTCATTACGCGTATAAAAAAAAACTTAAGTTCATTGGGTTCATAGCCTATATATGTTGCAATAAAAACCGAGTCCTAGATTTTCTGCTGACATAGTGATAACAGGATTTCGTCAATTAATTGTATTCAAGCAATTAAACAAAGTTATTTAATGTAGAATTTCTTATATTTATGTTTTCTATTTTTATATTGGGCATTAAAAATATATAATTCTATTGATCCACTACACTTAACGTATATTTTCGAACAATTTACAGAATATTAAATAAATAATGTTTTCTTTTCCATATTTGGAAACTGGTAATTAATAACAGAAGATACATGTTATTTTTATTAAATGCACTGATATTGAACTGCAAGCAATATAATTCACACACGCAGTGGCTATCCTGGTTGGGAACTATATAAAATAATAATAAATAATAATATTAATAAATAACAAATATTATAATATTAATTAACTACATTATATCTCATTGACGACAAGCCCCCCGGGTTACGTAGTTGTATGTGTTATTTAATCAAAGTCGAGCAACGTCTACCAAGGTATTAAGACGACTCAGCGTTACCATGTTGCCTCGCTGAATATTCACCAGGCACAGCTGAATAAGCCCACAAATTCGCCATATTAATGAAAAAAAAATACCCCAGGTTGTCTTCCTTTTAATTTCAAGTGGATTTTCTCTAAATGACGAGGAAATTGTGAATATTTTTTTGAAGAAAATTTTCAGAAACTAAACAAAAAAAAATGTTAAATAGAAATCTGAGCATATATTATACTTAGGTAGAAAAAAAAAAATTGGTTTTAAATTTTCTTTGGAAAAAAAAGACAATATGAGAAGCTAACCCAGTCATAAAACTTGGGCGCATAAAATACAGTTTAAAAAAAAAAAAAAAATTCAGCATGCATAATTATCTAACTCAAAAGATTACCAAATAAAAATGACATAATTTGTTATTATTAGCATTCAAAAAGGCTAGCACATATTTCAGATACAAAACAAAACATATTTAATTATAATTCTAATACATTCAATATTTATTAGAGCATTGAGAATTTTAAATTAAATCTTACCATAAGTCTGCGACATAAATAAGTAAATTCATTAATAAACTGAAAGGGAAATTTATTATTAACGCTTATTTTATTCAAACTTCTGCGAACTTAGACAGTAGCTCAGCATATATAATGTATAAGTCACTTCTACCTAAGAAAGTTGTGAAATTAAGAAGTATTCACCTAAATAGTAACAAAAAAAAAATTAGCGCTGATAAAATAAATCTCTGATCATAAATGCTAGATTTTTTTGTGAAAATATTACTTAACCTAAATGAATGTCTTATGATCAAAAGGTTGTTGTTAGGAATGGTAAAATATATGAGAATGGTTAAAGAATGTATGAGTATATAAAATGGAAGGTGCAGCAGTGAATATCATACTTAAATTGTTAGAAATTATACAGGATTGGTCTGATCAGCCGAAAATGTATAAAAGTTCTAAACGCGTATAGGTATTAGCTGGTCTGCATAGAAAGTAAAAAGAAAAGAAATAGGAGCACTTTCCCACTCATTAATGGTAATTTGGGCGTTAGCGCCATTATCTAAGCTATGTAGGCTGATGAAAGGGAGTGCGTGTCCTAAAAATAATATAAGAAATGATGAAAGTAGTGCTTAATGCACAATAGGGTACCCGCAGTCTAATAACGGTTATCTTATATACGTATCTAAAATCTAGTTTTAAATCGTACGAAATATTTAAGTCAAGACGTCAAAAGTATTCATAGATACTGTTAAGTAGACTGTAAAAAAAAAATAATAAGCCAGAAACCCCGATCAGCGTCTGACTTAGGTACGTCGCTGAGGGAACTGGAAAAAACTAAAATATAAATATATAAATAAAATGCATGCAAAAATATGAATATATAATATATAAAACGAATAAGGGACAAAGCAAGTAAAGTATAAGATAAGCAGTAAAGATTTTAAATCTTTTGGGAAAGGATTTACAAATGCGCTAATAATAATAATAATAATAATAATAATAATAAAAAGATAGTTATAATCAGTGAAAGTAACGACAATATTATTTTTTGAGAAAGCTACCCACGACGCAATGAAATTGAGCTTCTAAAGGTCTCAATCTTGTAATATATATAATAATTTGATTTTTGAAATTATTTAAAGCTAATATTACATAATAGTTAGAGTCTGAACAGAATATACATAATAATTAAAACTATTCAGTCATGACTTTAATAATTCTCTATATTATTCCATGTCAATAATACAGTAATATTCGAATTATCGAATTTAATCACTTACGATTTAACTAATAATACAGAAGGAATTTTGTCTCAATAATAATAAAACTTACATTTTATACTACCTTTTGCACACACCCCACTATATGCATATATAATATATAAATTTTTAAATAGTTACGCTTATTATTGGTGTATGGGTATAATTATTGACATTATTAAGTTGAAATTTTATTATAAGATATATTATGTCATGTATTGACTTTATTTTATTATTCATAGATTAATATATTATATTATGTATTTATTTATTAAATTGCTTATTTATCGTATTGGTTGACAAAGCTGTACAAAAAAACACTCATAATATTAACAATTATAAAAATATGTCAAAAACCCAAATAATTCATTTAAGCCTCAATTTAGCTCATAATACAGCAGTGTCCTTCACAAGTGCGCATAGTGAAAGCCATTACTGTCACATTTTAAATAGTTGTTTGTAAAAGTAGTGTCAACAGCTAATTAGTTATAACGAATTTTTTTTTTTTGGTTATTTTGGTGTTTAGGTTGTTGTTTTGTGAGAATGATTCAACAGGTTTAATCATTCTTTCAAAAGGGGGAAGGTGTAGTGTAGTGACACCCTGTATTAGTTGTTCTCATTAAAGTTGCTTCACATTTATAATACAAGCGGAATAAGCACGCTGACGCTGCATCGCGCGCTTGGCAACGGTGTCCTACATCACGCATTCACCCACACTGAGATATTAGCCTTAACCCGAGTGGTAGCAAGTGCAAGGGTGGACCTTGTCGGTCCAGCCCCTCAATTTAGCTCATAATACAGCAGTGTCCTTCACAAGTGCGCATAGTGAAAGCCATTACTGTCACATTTTAAATAGTTGTTTGTAAAAGTAGTGTCAACAGCTAATTAGTTATAACGAATTTTTTTTTTTTTGGTTATTTTGGTGTTTAGGTTGTTGTTTTGTGAGAATGATTCAACAGGTTTAATCATTCTTTCAAAAGGGGGAAGGTGTAGTGTAGTGACACCCTGTATTAGTTGTTCTCATTAAAGTTGCTTCACATTTATAATACAAGCGGAATAAGCACGCTGACGCTGCATCGCGCGCTTGGCAACGGTGTCCTACATCACGCATTCACCCACACTGAGATATTAGCCTTAACCCGAGTGGTAGCAAGTGCAAGGGTGGACCTTGTCGGTCCAGCCCTTGGGCTGTATATTGTTGATATTCTAAATAGAGTTATTGTTATTACCAACGTCTATTATTTCCATTGAACAAGAGTAACCGAGAACATTACAGAGTATTTTTTCGGTTGAACATGCCGGCCGTATTGAAAATTGCCTCATCGGTAAATAAAATATTATTAAAAATGTTAGTTTCAAAATGGTGGTCCATCATGAGAGAACAATAAAAAAGCCTTGTTTGAAAGTCCTGTTGGGATAATTCCTGAACTGGTAAAAATTTAAACGGATGGTAGTTATTATCAGTTAAAGTCCTTTGAACACTAGTCTTACTAATTCCCGGTAGATCTCGGGATACATCTCTTTGCGAATTTTCGTTGTTTTCTTCAAAATACAGGAGAATTTCTAATTGCTTTTCTTCTCTTAGGACAATTTTTGGGCGCCGTTTTTGTTTATTGATTACTACTCCACGTTCAAGATCACGAACAGTTCGTGAAAAAATATGTTTCGTGGGTACCCGTCCTGCAGAATACAACAACCGATACTCCCGCAGGGCTAATGCTGGACTCTTATTATTTCTTATGTAACATTCATGAAGATTTAAACGTTCTTAGACACTGTATAAAGCCATTTTTCCTTTAAAAAGAGTTAGAGGCAACTAAATGTCAAATAAAAACTGTGTTTATTGGTGTCCAGGCAACAATTTTACTAGTTTTGTTTTTCCATGGATATCTTGTAAAATTAAGATGCGTTTAGAAACGCTATTATTGCGAAAATTAAAACCGTAACCGTAATATTATACTACTTGTATTGCCAAAGACATTGCATTACTTGTTGATTTAATGTTAAATTTAATTATAATGTTAAAAAAAAACTTAGAATAGGATATTATTTAGGTTTAGTTAGATTTTTAACAAAAATACCTGAATTATTATAGAAAATTGGTCATAACTTCTAAACTACTAATTTTTGGAATATAAATTATAAATATGGAATGATGTAGAGTTAAATCCTAAACACAATAAAAGTGCTAAATACAGGGTGTTCTATTTAAAAAAATTAAGTTTTTTTTGTTAAAAAACAATTTTTTGATGGTCATTTGTGACCACCCTGTATAATGGATTTTCGCTCTTGATAGGTCAGAGTATTAAATATTAACCACTCCCATGGATCCATAACCAAAATTCACAATTTTAGTCTTCAAGTGTGAAAAAATCACATTTTTCCAAAAACCTGTTTTTCCGAAAAAAATTAGAAAAGTTAATTTTTCTCAAAATATACTCAAAATTTCGTATGATATGATGACAAAAAATACTCAAAATCAAGCGTAGAATTAGAATTTCTAAAAATATTCATACCATTTCATTAAAAAGAAAAAAATTGGTTACTGTCCTGGCACAATGGAACACTCTGTATACATAAAAATATTATAAATAAAAAATATACTTAGGGTCAAATACTTTTTGTATTTAACTTTTTTTTTCTCAGTGTCTTATTTATTGAGATAATGTATAGGAGCATCTTAAGTGGACCACCCTGTACAGGGTGATCAGTTAAGGGTAGCGAGCGGCCATATCTCATACGATATTGGTCGTATAGATTTGAGAAAAAAAAATCGTAATAAAAGTCGCCAAGAGAAATTGCTGAAAATTATTTTCGAGTTTATCAAACGTCCGCTAAAGGGCGTAACAACCAACACCAAGTAGAAAAATGGGGTTTTTATAGAATTTTGCCTAATGAAAATATATCGATGATATCATTTTCATATTTAGTGACCATTTCCCTACACTTTTTGTCTAAAATGTTTTGTTCTATATATCAAAATAAAGCGGTGGGGGAAGTTCAATTGTTTTTTCAAACAAACCAAGATGTCTCCCGGTTCTTTTGACCGATTTTAGCAAACTTAGGCTCATATGAAAGAGCATAATTTGCACTACAAAACGCTTATTTGGTTTTGAATTTTTGACTTTTGTTGGCGTCGCTAGATGGCGTTAACTGAATTAGTAGCATATTTTTTAGTTTTTAAAAAAAAACAAATGTAATGGTATATTCACTTTTACATATTTTAAAAGGAGATAAATTTCTCTATAATTTAATGAAAATAATTTATCATCTACCTTTTTTTGAACCGTTGATATTGACCAAAATATTATTTTATTTTATTAAAAAATGGCACGCCACTGCTTTTTGTCAAAATAAAAATCATTTTCGTAATCACTTATTAGTTGCTAACAAAAAGAACCTCTTGACTTTTTTTCGTTAGACGAACGGTTTTGGATTGAAGAAATAAGATGTTTAACAATGAAAAATCTTAATAAAACTGTCCAACAACAGCAGGAGCAATAACACTAAAAACAAGAACATGGAACTTTAAAAATAAACGTTAAAAATAAAGTAATAGTTTTGTCGTAAATGTTCAAAATGTTGTCCATTATTTTGAATGCACTGGTCCAATCTCTTCTGGGTGGAATTGACAGCTGTCTCAATTTCCGCTCTTGGTATAATATTTATGGCGTTTTGAATTCGGACTATCATGTCTGCTCTAGTAGTTGGTCGAGTTTTATACACCAAATCCTTTATTCGGCCCCACAGATAAAAATCAAGGCAGGTTAAATCGGGGGACCGTGGTGGCCAGAAAAATAGACTGCCTCTACCAATCCAACGGTTAGGAAAATGCCTGTTCAAAAAATCTTGCACATTTCGTGAATAATTTGCCGGACCTCCGTCTTGTTGAAATCACATGTTTCTTCTTACTTGTAAAGGCACATTTTTTAAGAGTCCTGGTAAATCGTTAAATAAAAAGTTCAAATACATGTCACCGGTTAGATTGCCATTAAAGATGTGCGGACCGATAATAGCACCATTAATAACACCGCACCTGACGTTGACGCTCCATCGACCCTGCTGATAATCTTCACGTAACCAGTGTGGATTAGTGTCCGACCAGTAATGCATGTTATGAAGATTTACCCTGCCATTACTGCAAAACGATGCTTCGTCTGTCCACAATATTTGTGACAAAATATGATGGTTTTCTCTAATGAAGTCTTTAAGCCAGTAGCAGTAATCGAGCCTACGTTCAAAGTCAGTGTCATTTAGGGCTTGATGAATCACGATGTGAAATGGATGCATTTTAAAATCCATTAATATTTTTTGCACTGAGCCATAGGATATTCCTAAATCTCTGGAGATCTCTCTTATGCTTAAATGGGGGTCTGCATGAATATAAGCCAACACATTTATAATGTTATCTTCTCTTCTTACTCTACGATTTCTTCTTAAAGTTGGAGTTGGTTGCACTTGGCCATGTTGCCTTAAACGTAAGGCTAAACGATGAAAAACCATTCTCGAATGGTGCCTTCGGAGGGGATAACGCAGTGCATACTGCTTAGAAGCAATCGCCGCATTTTCAAAACATTGAAAATAAATTCTCAACATATCAAAGGCTTCTTCATTCGTAAAAGGCATGATTTGTTTAAAAATACTTTTTACATAACATTAAATTAGATGTCAATAGCAGGAACTATCAAAATTAATATCAACGTGATTGACAATAATTGTCAATCACGTTGATATTAATTTTGTTTATAATGTTTATAATAATGTTTGTTTTTGTTAATAAATTATTTAGTGTTTTGTTTCTTAACGTAGATCATGGCCTGCTTCGCTTAAATGCGATGTTAGTTAAGTTTGATTTTTAATTTAATTTATGAAATAATAATAATTATTAATAATAAATTATGAACTAAAGCATTCTCTCGCTAATTAAATGATTATTAATGACAAAAATAATAGGTAATAATTTTATTATTGTGAGATGTAATATTTAAAAATAATTTTGAACCTATATAGTTATCATTGTTAAACATCTTATTTTTTCAATCCAAAACCGTTCGTCTAACGAAAAAAAGTCAAGAGGTTCTTTTTGTTAGCAACTAATAAGTGATTACGAAAATGATTTGTATTTTGACAAAAAGCAGTGGCGTGCCATTTTTTTATAAAATAAAATAATATTTTGGTCAATATCAACGGTTCAAAAAAAGGTAGATGATAAATTATTTTCATTAAATTATAGAGAAATTTATCCCCTTTTAAAATATGTAAAAATGAATATACCATTACGTTTGTTTTTTTTGAAAAAAACTAAAAAATATGCTACTAATTCAGTTAATGCCATCTAGCGACACCAGCAAAAGTCAAAAATTCAAAACCAAATAAGCGTTTTGTAGTGCAAATTATGCTCTTTCATATGAGCCTATGTTTGCTAAAATCGGTCAAAAGAAACGGGAGACCCTTGGTTTGTTTGAAAAAACAATTGAACTTCCCCCACCGCTTTATTTTGATATATAGAACAAAACATTTTAGACAAAAAGTGTAGGGAAATGATCACTAAATATGAAAATGATATCATCGATATATTTTCATTAGGCAAAATTCTATAAAAACCCCATTTTTCTACTTGGTGTTTGTTGTTACGCCCTCTAGCGGACGTTTGACAAACTCGAAAATAATTTTCAGCAATTTCTCTTGACGACTTTTATTATGATTTTTTTCTTCTCAAATCTATACGACCCATATCTTATGAGATATGGCCTCTCGCTACCCTTAACTGATCACCCTGTACATAAAATAAAAGACTGCTAGTTCATTGTTCAGAATTAGTTAAAACAATAAATTAAAACAGAAGTCTCGCAGAAATTCCAGTAAAATGGGTATATTATTTCCATTTATAAGTAAAAATAAACCTGAAGGTCTATACAAATTTTGTTCGTAAAAGATTCACATTACTCCATGAATTCTGATAGTTCTAGAATAAGAAAAAATTAAAATTGTTTACAAATTTATTAATCCAATAGTCATCATGATTTATAAATATTTATGGTTTTACTTAGTCTTTTATGTTTTGCATCAAAGTGATTTTTTTTTTAATTTTTTCAAAAATTATTCTACTTATTTATAGTAAAGTTCAAATTTTTTAAAACAATTTAAAATATGATAAAAATTATGATATTCATGCTTGATGTATTTTACCTTGATAGAAAACCTCGTATGCACGTATAAAACAAGTTTTCTGCGGTTTTCTACCTAGGTAGATTTTCTTAAGTTTTCTACTGAGTCAACCCTGATTATAATACAAATGGTTACAGTTTCGATGAGATGTCGCTATAGAGATCCAGTAGTAAAATAACAAAAGAGAATTTTTAAAAAACAAATTAGGCATCTGTTACATCAAAATTATCCCAATCGGTCAAATATCAGGTCCATAAACGTATTACCTAATTTTTATTTTAAGTGTAATAATGGTTCTGTATTCAACAGAAAGAGTTCGGCCTTCAACAAGAATTTATCAACGAATTTGCAGGACTATGCTAGAAGAAGTAAATATTAAGTTAAGTCTAACACAAATAAAATAAATGCCTTGGCTCAAATACACATTCATCCGGAAAACTTTACATCATCCGTAGCCAGAGAATGTGGTATTACATCTGCAGGTGTGAAGAAAATGCTAAAGAAAAATAAATTTCACGAATACAAATTTCAGCCTGTGCAGAAGTTACACGAAGGAGATTCAGCATTTTGTGAGTGGTTCCAAACTGAGAGTGCTAATGATCCAGAATTATGTAAGTCAATTTTATGGACTGATAAAACTACAATTACAATTTGTGGCGTATTTAATCGCAAAAATAAACATTACTGGGCCACAGAAGATCCCCAAGAAGTTAGACCTCAGGTGCGTTTTAAAATGAATTTGTGGTGCCGATTGGCTAACGATCGAGTTATAGGCCCAAGTTTTCTAGAAGGTAACTTAAACAGCGCAAGATATTTAGATTTATTTGAACATGACTTGGAAGGTTTATTGGATGAATTGCCATTAGCTGATTTAAGAAATATTAATAATAATAATAATAATAATAATAATAATAATAATATATTCCACAAAAATGTAAACAATAACATTCCACAAAAATATAAACAATGACATAAAAATAACATTAACAATAATAGCAATTACATAACATTTGGTAAAAATAGCAACATTATTTTGTAAATCATGTTATCTCCGACTTTTAAACTTTGGAAATATAATAATATAAGGAAGCCCCAGAAGCCCGTGGGCTAGTTTGAGGCATGTTCCAAATACTTCAAAAGCTTGCCAGTGCACGACCATCCATGTATGCTGACGAAAACCAATCCGACCTTTGTGCTAGAGTCTTAGATGTTTTTGAAGTTATTTGTTTTTTATGTCTAGTGTCGTGAGTGTGTGTTATTGCTGTAAGAATATGTTTTTGTTTATGTTGCCGGATCAGAATTTTTTTTAAATAAATTTGCCTAATGTCTAAGAGGCCACTTTGCCCATACAAATCATCTGACGGGTAAGTATTTCTTTTTTTATAAATAATTTTTATAAACATTTTTTGAATTACTTCGAGTGGTTTGATGTGATTGTCGAATGATGCACCCCAACCCACAATTCCATATTGTATGTGAGATTCTACTAAAGCAAAGTATATGGCTTTGAGTTGAGGAGTATCTAATATTTTTGCTAGTTGTCTAAACTTGAACAAGACAAAACGTAACTTTTTAATAACATACTTCACATGAGTGTCCCATTTTAGGTGTCTGTCAATATTCACCCCTAAGTATGATACACAGTCGGTTTCCATGATAGACAATCCGTTATCTAAGTTAAGGGTATTATAGAGGGGAACTTTGCTCTGATTGCAGCTGAAAGCCACACACTTTGTTTTATCGAAATTTATTGTAAGTGACATTTCATCAAACCAGTTTTTAATGCGCGACATGTCAGTTTCAGCTTTATGTTTGACCATATCCCAGGAATGAAGGGGATCATAGAGAATCACTGTATCATCGGCAAAAGAAGATACAGTGCCTCTGCTGTCTAAGTTTAGCAAACCGTTAATATAAATAAAAAACAAAACTGGTCCCAGGACGCTGCCCTGAGGTACTCCAAATTTTATTTCCTGAAAGTCACTGTATGTCTCCTATGTTTAAGGTATGTTGTAAATAATTTTAATGCATTTCCTCTTATGCCCAAGTCTCTTAAGTGATCAATCAGGATGTTATGATTGACCGTATCAAATGCTTTAGCTAAATCGAGGAATATGCATATAACTGATTTATTATCATCTATTTTTTTAACTATATTATTTGTTAAAAAAGCAAGCAAGTAATGGGCCTGTAGTTTGACATTCGGGCTTTATTTCCTTTTTTAAAAAGTGGCTTTACTACACCTATTTTTAAGCAATTAGGAAAGTACCCATTTTGCAAAATTTTATTAATAAGATATACCAGTGGTTTCAAAATAAACTCAGAAATTGTTTGAAGTACCCTAACTGAAATATAATCGAAACCTGGAGCTTTATTTAACTTAAGTCCATTTATTTCATTGTTGGCCTCAACCGTATCGGTGGGTTCCAGAAAAATAGAATGTTCGTTAATACTTCGTTGAACTACCGATGAAATTGGCATAACTATGTTGTTTGCAAGATTTTCCCCGACCCCTATAAAATAATCGTTAAAACAATCAGCCATTTCTAATTCATCATTTACTCCTTTATTCTCTACTACAATTTATTTAATGCTTTCTTGGCTGTTTTTATTGTTTGTGAATTCATTTATTGTGTTCCAGAGTGCCTTCGGGTCTGTCTTGCGTTGATTTAATTTATGTTTATAAAAATCTGTTTTCCTGGTATCAATTAGCTTTTTTGGCTTGTTTTTGTAGCTTCTTAAAATATGTTCGTTTTGTGGGTTGAGTTGAACACTTTTATATAATTTTTGTTTTGTTTCTACTGATTTAATTAAAGCAATAGTGATCTAGGGATGCCTCTTTTTTGTTTTATGATTAAAATACTTTCTTGTAGACGCCTGCTTAGTTGCTGTTTTTATTTTGTCTACAAATTGCTGAAAACTAATGTTTATGTTATTATTATTATAGATATCTACCCAAGTTTCGTTACTTAGGTATTATAGATTCAAGCTTTTTAAAATTTAAAATTGTTTTTCTTTTTTTTCAGGTTTCTCAGTGACCGTATCATTAATCTCAACAGAAGCGATTATAGGGAAGTGGTCTGTTATTTCAACAAGTTCCTCATTTTTATAATCTTTAAGGAAAATATGGTCTATGCAACTTCCAGACTCGTTCTGAACCCTAGGGTATAAATTAATTAGTGATATGTAACCACACTCACCTCACTTAGACAGTTTAGATATTGATGTGTTAGTTCTGCGTCTGATTTCAAATCAATATTTGTATCCCCTACAATAAAGTGTTTAACATAACCCATCCCTTTCTTACTAATAAATGTAGCTAAGTTCTCTGTAAAGATATAAGGATTTATACTAGGTGGTCTATAAAGAGCACTTACTAATATATCTTGCCCAGGTATATATAATTTTGCATTAAGAATTTTTATTTCCCCTAAATTTTCGTTATCATATTCGAGAACATCCCGGTATTTATCCCTTATATACACCACAACGCCATCATTTTGACTGAAATTACCCTCATTATATAAAGTAATGTAGCCTTCTATTTCAAAAAATCTGATATCTGTTACATGCCACGATTCTGTAAAAACTATAACATCGAAATATTGTCCCTTGTGAAAAAAATCATTTAGATGTATTAACATTTCGTTAAAATTTTTGTTAATGCTTCTTATATTAGAATGAAATATAGAAAAGTAATTCTTTGGGTTCTTGATATTTTTAAAATAATCAGTGCTCTCCTGTATAAATATAGTTTCAGCCTCCTGTGTAACAAAATTCTTTACAAACTATTCCATAATGGGTTTCCTACTTATCTATTAGTATTACACTAGTAAACTTCAAATACAAAAATATGCCTACTATAATAAAATCAATCAGGTATAATCCAATTTACATATTTAAAACATTACCGTGTTAGGAATAAAAAAAAACATATAAGAAATAAGCCAAAAAATTGGAATATTTTAAAAACTAGTTATTTACTTGTTTGATCTAGTTGAATATGGTACGTTTTTTCTAAGGGGATTTCCTTTGCCTGCTGAAGACTGCTTACGATCTTTACATAATTCTTCACCTTGCAATCTGTGTTTTGTAATATCTTTATTCAGTGTGTTCGGCAGCACATTTTTAAAAAGTTCAGTTGAGAAGTTTTTACCAGTTGTGGTTTCTGAACTTGTAAATTTCTCGCCTTCAGTGGAGAGGGTAGACGCCTCACTTATTGATTTCCTTGGGTTTGGAGGACTATAGTTTTCAAAGTGATTGTCGACTTTGGCTATTTTATTCTCTATATCTTGGGCAGTGTAATAAGTGCCCTCTATTATAACTGTTTTTCGCTTAATACTAGCTTTTTGATTATTATTCTTTGCCTCTTTTAAAGCCCGCAAAAGAACCTGTCGTTCTTGGCGTTCTTCTAATATTAAATCTTCGTTAATAAATATGTTTTTTCCTTTTAACTTTCTAAGATTTTGCAAAATTTCCCTTTTGTGTAAATTAGATATTAGCTCCAGAAGTATAGGGCGTGATTTTTCTGAAATTTTTCCCAAGCGAAAGAAACTTGTTGTTTTGTCTTTCGATTTTTACTTGAAGTTTTTCGACAAAAATCTTAACAAGACTCGCTAAGACAGCTTCTATATCTTCGTTATCCTCTTCTACAATTCTATATATCAAAAGATTATTTTTCTTCAGAAGACGTTCAGCAGATTTTAGTCGGTTTTTTAAGAGTATTCTCTTCTTGTAATGATGTAACTTTTCCCTTTATGTCTCGCAATTCTTGGTCTACTCTATTAGTCAAATCACTCAAATCTTTTTTAAGTCCGTCAATCTTCTCTTTAATATTTTTATTCCCACTCTGAACTAATTCGTATAAATCTTTCAGAGAAATCTCCTTATCCATACTACTACTAGACTCAACCGGCAACAGGGTACGGACAACAGCGATCAAAACTAAGGGATTTGAATAATTGAACTTTAAACTGTGAAATTCTCCCAACTTTGCGTTATTTTAAAATTCTAGTTTTATATTTAGACCAGGTGGTTAGGGTCAATTTCACTTACCCCTATTTAGCCAGTGGGTATATATTTATTGTCTGAATATGTTTCTGGTATTTAATGAACTCAGAATATCTTAATTTTAAATAATTGTTGTTAACTGAAAATCAAAACATAACCGTTCATATTAAATGGTTTCAGGTAATGTTTAAATAGAGGTTTCCCTAGAACATGGAATATGGACCACGGTCGCCATGTCTTAATCCGATGGATTATTTTTTATGGAGTAACCTCCAAAATAAATTCTAGTTTTCACCTACAGAAAATATTGAAGATCTAAGGCAAATAATAGTTGATGCTTTTCGAACAGTTGCACCCGCTATGCTGAGAAAGGATACTAAACAAATAGGACAAAGAATTGCTTGTTGCATTGAAAAACAGGGAGGTCATTTTCAGCAGTTAATGCAATGAAATTGTTTAAGTAGTCTTTAAGAGTTTTTCATGTTCGTATTTCTTAACATTTAGAGGGTTAATTTTATTTTCATTTTAGGACATATTTTAATAAAATATATTTTCCATTAGATTTGCTGTTTTTTTAAACGTTGCATAAGTGTGGCAAATGGACGATTTTATTATTTTTAAAACATTGAATGCATAACAGAATCAGATCTGTATGGTAAAAGACATTTTCGCAACACCCTTTATAACACAGGTACCTTTTCACCTCTATATTATAATATGTTGTACGAAAGCCTCGGCTGATTAATGGGCGTAGGTTTAGAATATGAATTTTAGGTCGCTTGTTGCTTATCATTCTAGCTGTTAAAACTTAAACATCCGTATTCACTAAAGAGGTTCAAATTTAGACCAGATCTAATTTAACAGTAAGGGGTTTAAAATGACATAAGTAACAACTGAACAAATAATTTTTCTAAATGTTACAATTACAAAATGACAGTGACATAAGCAAAACATAACTGGCGAACTAACAGTTTTAACTTCCATGGCAACTACATCCGGTTAAACTCTTAAACCTTCCTTGTGAATACGCTAAATAGTCGCCAGTAGGAAAAACAATTTCCTTAAGCATAGTTTTTTTAGATGCGTCTTATGGCTACTCAGTTATTTCAAAGGGTTTTAGGAAAACAAATGAGCAATTTTAGCTCAACACCAACAAAGTTTATTTCACCCAGAAACACTCAATGATAAAAAGCAAATGATGGATGGGAAGGAATGATAGACATGCGAGACGGGTCTGTGAATATGTGCGTGTAAGAAATAAACAATAATATTTGGGCAAGTATGATACGTCACTGCATTTGGAAGTTTACAAACTTCAAAGAAATTAAATAAAAGGTACAGGCCCGTATTTAAAAAAATTAGGTTGATGATGGTGTCTCGAAGACAAAACGTTGTATTATCAATCTAGGTACACAATCTTGTAGAACAGGAAAAATTGTGAAACTTTTGTATGAAACAAAACTCTGCAGAGTTAATAGATTCTGATTTATTTGAGAAAGTAATTTTCTACGTTTTTTTACATTTTACCCAATAACTCGGAAACAAAAAACAATTTGGCAACTCGGTAAACGGATTTTTATTGTCACCTAATAAAGGCACATTCTTTCTAATTTAACCAACATTGTAACTCTGCCACTCTGTATAAGAACTTGTGCAGGACATTTTCTTTATTTTACAGGTCCATTTTGAAATAAATATTTTAGTTTTTTCTCAGGTATAGTTTTTTAAATCTTTTCTACATGTAGTTTTTGTATTTTACCTTCTACTGTACATTATTTGTAGTGCATAAGAAAGAAGTAGACAATATGTAAAAATATCTAAAATAAGGAATAACAACGCTTTTCAAAAAGCTAATGTAAATATAAGTCATAATCAAAAAGTCTTCTGAATAATTTTATATCTATAACAAACTTTACATCAGTTGAAAGGTTAAGGGCACGCATAACATTTATTATTTCTGGCGTAAATGTTTAGTTACTTTTGTGTTTTTAGTCCCTAGATCCCAAAAAAGCATGTTTTCCCAATTCTGTCGATCTGCCTGTCTGTCTGCCTGTAGGACTGACTGTCTGTCTGTTAGTGGCATAGCTAAGATATCTCTTATCCGATTGACAAATTTTGGTTAAAATTAAGGATCATGTGGGGATGACATATTAACATTTTGGTATAAATATGGTGAAATAAAAGTCCGCCCAAGTAAAATCTTAAAAAAAACTACTTATTCCCTTTGCATCAAATTTGGCACAAAATCAAGTATGACGTGAGAATAAACCGAATGGCAATATTGTCAAATTGCAATATGTATGCCAAAAGGCAAATAATAATTTAGAACCCAATATATGTTCGGTTGTTTTTGAAAATTAGTAAAACTTTTAAGCTGTAAGAAATATATATTTAATTTATTTGAATGCCAAAGTTAATTTAGAACTCAATATATAATTGATTGTTTTTGAACTATAAAATTAGTAAAACCTTTAAGCAAAGTTACATTATTGGAGATATTAAAAAATGAATGCATAAGCTAATTAAAAAAATGAATACTCTAGTACCGATCGGTGGTTATAAGTAAAATAATGAAAATATTAACAATTTTGTCTTGCTGTCCTAAGGTTGGCTCTATTCCTTGAATTAGGAAACTAGAGTACTTATCAGTAAACAGTAATCTCAGTATCCTTACTAATATCTCAATAAGTTATATTTTACATAAAAAACTAAGAAGTATATAAAATTAAGCAAAAAGTGAAACACAGTCAAATAATAAATTATCAAGAAAAACACTCACTTTTCAAGTTGCAATTTTCCGAAGGAATCAAAAGGAAATAGCAGCGTCGTCTAGCCAGTGGAAAAGTCCCAACACAAAACGTCTAGGAGAAAGCAAATCACCAAACCGCAGAAGGAAAACTATCCCAATTTCTAAACATAAACATCTTCTCCGGAGTACTCTGCAACTCTGGGAGATGGAGCAAAAAAAAACACCTGCACTTTAGACTCGTCAGCTTTCTTCAGATACAGTTCCAATCTAAGATAATTTAAGCAAAATTTTCATGATAATTTTGGTACTTTGAGTTAATACAAATATAAACTAAACTTAACCTAAAATAACCAAAATTAAAAAAAAGTCGATACATCCGAAATGAAAAGAACTTTGGTTGTTCCAACATTAATAGAAAGTTGAATGTTCTCAAATTAAGAGAAAGTTAACTGTTCCTTAATTAAAAAAAAAGTTCCAAAATTAAAAAAAAAACCTGTTTGCTCCAAAATTTAAAAAGTCTGTTCTTTTGGCTTATATTTTAGCTAGTTCACTTTAAGACTGCATTCTTTTTTTATACAGAAGATTAGAACTAAATCATTATTATTTGTGAAACTAGTCCGACCATGTCGCGTGCTATCTATACGGCACAAAATTATAAAAAAATGCTTAATTAAGTAAGACTGGCTTCTGCTGAAATTCTAGGAAAAAAGGGCGATTGATTGGATGGTGCTCCAATGGAGTAGTCGCGAATTTATTTATGATATACTTCGAGAAAGAAGCTCTTGAGAAAGCAAGTTTAAAGCCCAAATTATTCGTTATGTGGATGACATATTTATTATATGGCAACATGGTCATGCAGAGCTCGAAAAATTTCTGACTCACGTAAATTTAATCCATCCCCGAATACACTTTACTCTAGAGTTAGAGGAAAACAACAAACTACCATTTTAGATGTTCTGGTCACAAAACTGCAAAACGGACATTTCGAATACACCGTGTACAGAAAAACAACACATACAGACAGATATAGAAGCTGTGGCAAATAACCTAATATCCAGATCCGTGCGATTAACTAAAACACTGAGGAGACAAAACGAACTTAAGGTAATATCTAGTGCTTTAAAGAAAAATGGCTACACAAATCGCATCATAGAGAACAACAAAAATTATGAACCGGGAAAGCAACAAGTAGTCTTACCATATGTAAAAGGCACAACAGACCAAATAAGAAGAATTCTTAGGAAACGCAACGTACAAACAATACACAAGCCACAAACAACTATAGATAAACCCAAAAGATAAAATCAAACTGGAAAACCACGGAGTATACGGCATTCCGTGCCAGGACTGTGAAAAGATGTATGTGGGGCAAACTAACATGCGAATATTAGCAAGAGTGGAAGAGCATAAACTCAGCATCAGAAACAAACAAACAACCTCAGCTTTATTCCTACATCATCAGGAAACCGGCCATAAAATAAATTTCGATGGGTGTATGAAGATTGCCAATATAGAACATAATAAGACCAGAATAATCCGAGAAGCCATAGAAATTGAAAAACAAGGTGATTTGAATAAAAGGGTTGAATCATTAAAACTACCAACAGTATGGAAGACAATAATCGACAAATCTAAAATCGCAAAAACTCAAGCGCAATTAGCGTAACAACAACAGCAACATCCGGAAAACATAAATAACGACCAACGGCCGCGCAGATATAACCTTTGGCCCCGGGTGGGGATATAAAAGGAAGCGTCGCAGTCACCATTACTTCAGTCTCTATTCGGACGCGAGAAAGAAAACGTCGAAAATGTCAAATGTGATTTTTATCGAACGTCAGCAAAACTGTTCTTTTCAAAACGACAGTAGTGAACGGATGTACATCTGGAATGAAAACACATATATATATATATATATATATATATATATATATATATATATATATATATATATATATATATATATCCTATTGGGCCTTTATGGCAGGTTCACGCACTTTGCTGAATGTTCTCTGGGGGCATATTCAGGAGTAAATATTGCCTTAATTCCAACAGGTTATAACTTGATTTAATAACCATCAAAGGATGGCGTTCTCTATACGAATCAGGATAACGTGGACTCCGATTTTAATGATATCAAATTTCTTAGGGGTCTTTGCTGACTCCGAAGTTGAGTCACGTTAACAACCTGATATTTTGTTCTTTAAAAAAAATCATTTTTAGTTATTTTCTTCAAGTTAGTTATGAAACTGTTAAGCAAGAATCAAAAATACCCTTCCAATCATTTCATTAAAAACACTCTTCTTTGTACCAACGTTTCAACTGATGATTAGTTTAACTCGGAATCAGTATTTGTATGATTTTTTATACGTACAAGTACGTGACAGTATTTTGTGCTTAAAATTGTATTGTCTTATATTAATTTTTATAGCTTTTTATATGTAGATAAATAACTAAATGTCAATAATGAATAAAAAATTTGTATTTTTAAAATTTACTAATTAAGGTTGCAAGAAGTAACGTAATCCTAGCCAAGATAGATGTAGGAAAAATTGTAATTTAATGTAGAAATAAAACAATGATAAATCCTGTGAAGAAATTTTTTATTATTTCTGTGTTACTAGCAAATGCAGGGTTAAAAAAACTGATATAAGAAAAAGCAAAATAAGTTCAATTTTCATTTTTACAGAAATATATTGTATAATACAATATAAATTGTGAACTGGACAATTAGAAAACTCAGCAAGGTCAATAGTTAGGCTTATATTTCCCCTGGATCCCCAGATCACTTACTAAGAAAGAAAACGAACTTTCAGTCTTGCAAGCTCGATGTTCACTTACAAGTTTCCAAGCAAAGCAATCATCACGTGAGCAAACTAAATTATCCAAACTCTCGTATATGTTTCTAAATTTACCTCTATCCAATCTAGCTGAGAATCTTGTTAGTCTTAAAATGGATAAGAAAGCCTAATATTAGTAGTAGTAGTAGTAGTAGAGCTGCTTATTCGATCCATTTCGAACTCTATTCAGGGAGGAACATATAAGGAGGGGATAGGGGGATTTCTTATAAATTCGACATTTTAATATTATTTGTCTACGCTCGTGAGATAAGAAGCCAGTACGGCACTGATTATAGTTAGTTAAAGTTAGATATTACCGCATTAGTACGGTAATGATATCTACTAATATTAAAATTACGACAGAAATAAAGAAAATACGTTTATTTTTGTTTAAAATACAGCATTGCAAACTATTTATTGTAAATATTAATTACACAACTACGGCAGTTATTTAAATTAATACCAGATGAACTTGACTTAACTTGCGATGAACTTGCATTAAATATGTTCAGTTTTTGGATACTAGTTGCTTCATTTTCTTTATTTTCGAGTACACTCAAAGCAGTCTTCTTTTTGTCTCCTTCCGAAGCCTCAATGTATCGTTCTGCAACTGTATTTGACTGCCATCCCCGTGCCTCTTTACGGTCAAAATATCCACTCGGTGTTAGCTAATGTTGATGTAGAAGACCTTCTAAAGCAGTGGCCGGTTTATTGTTCTCGATTGGATAATTTTAAAAACAAAGCAATAGTCTTAGACATGCCTCCAAAAGTGTTTATTTCCACTGGCTGTTTTTTACAGGGTGTTCCATTATATACGGAACCCCCATTTAACTTTTTTGTCTGGTACTATAGAGACAAATGTCTTATATAAAAGTTGTAGGGTACTATAAGTAGTTTTTAGGGAAGTAATATTATATGTATACAGGGTGGTGTGGAAAAGCGCTGCGAAGAAGAATGTGTTTTTTTATGGAAAACCCTATATCTTGCAGGCTTAGTGGATAGACCTCGTCTTCCTGATTACGAATATATATAATTTGTAACATTTATTTTAAATATTACCATCAGAAAAACGTTTTTTTTTTACAATAAACTCGGCTGACGCGGCAGTAGGCCATGGATCGTCGACGGGCTGGTTTAGAATGACACATAATAGGTATATCTGACAAAACTTTTGTTGCCAAACGCGTCCTTAGGAGTTTAAAATGAGTTATTCGGAGCGAGAGAAATTTAACATATTATCTTTATACATTAAAAAAACAAAAATAGATGTGCAGCTAGACTACTAAAGAGGATATAGAATTAGATATCCTATTATGTTTTCAAGGTATTATTTATAACTTTTTAACAAGTTACCCCACATACATAGTTTTATTATTTTTTTCTAGAAAATCCTGCCAATTCAATTCGAAACGTACAAAAAAGTATTGGCATGATACATAGAACATTAAAAAAATTAACTTTCACCCATTCAAGCCGAGCAAAGTTGAACATTTAACCAGTGGCGGCTCGTGAGTATATTGAAGGGTGAGGCTACATGAGGTTAATTTTGTTTAAATGTGAATAAATTTCCACGTCACCCATGAGGTATTATTCTGCGACGCGTTGACCTTTTTTTTTTAATGGAGGTCATCGCCAATAGCCCTACTAAACCATTAAAAACTAAAAAAAATAAATTCTAAAAAAAGTAAATAAAAAGTAAACAAAACAAGTAAAATATGTACACCTATCACTAATATATAGCGGTGATTGCGATAATAAAAACATAATTTAGTTTATTAAAACTTAAAATAAATAGTTGTATGAAATAAGATAAAAAAACTACTTTTTGTACATTAAATCTATACGTCTGTCTTTTAAGGTTGCAAATTTATCTACAATTTGGTCGTAAAAGTTTTGGTCTTCACTAAGTTCTGACAGTAATTCCTGCTCTATTGACATCATTGCTAAACCCGAAAGCCGTTCTTGTGTCATTGTGTTTCTTAGGTAGGTTTTGATCCGTTAAAGACATGAAAAATTTCGTTCGGCTGATACACTTGTTGCGGGAATAGTTAAAACTAAATTAAAAAGCTTATATGCTTCCGCAAAAATTGCTTTAAAATCTTTAAATAACAAAGCTAGACTTTTTTCGACATCTAAATTTGAAAATTGTTCATCCCTATACAATACAGAAAGCTCATTCTTTAATCTATCTCTGTCAAAAATGTTTGGATAATTTTTTAATAAATTATTTAATAAGTCGTCTGGAAAGCATTTAACATATTCCGAATATTTTGTGCAATCGACTAAAGCAAAGAAATTTAAATTATTTAGATTTTCAAACCGCGTCCCTAATTGAAGAATTATACAATCTATTATTTCGAAATATAATATTTTATATTTAGTAAAAATATCAAAGTCGCTAGAATATTGCCCTCGACGTGTGTTAGTTGGCAGAATAGTGGCTTTTTTAGCAATATTGAAAAGTTTTTTGAAATGGTCCTCATTTCTAAATTCAATAATTCGTTGCTTGGCAAGGTTTATTTGCGAAATGCAGTAATTTAAGAATCTAAATGCTTTAACTGTAATATTTGAAACAGTACATCAGTGCAACTAAAAATTTGTTTATAAATATGCGTTAAAAGGCAAAATTCGAAATCATTAAAATGCTTTAGAAATCCTTTTGCACCATTAATAGATTCTGTTCCAGAACTTAAGTCATTAATAATAGTTTCAAATACTATAATTAAATTGTCCCATTCATTAGCCACTAAGTTTAAAATTTTAGACCGTGTATACCATCGCGTTTCTACAGCTCGCGGAATTCTTTTACCTACTATCTGATTAAGCAGAAAAGACCGTTTTGGTGATTGGTGGAAATAATTTGGTATTCCTAATAAAGTGGCAAAAAATATACGACTTTGGGTAATCAGTTTTGTTCCCTGTTGTAAAACTAGATTTAATCTGTGGGCGCAACAATGAGTAAACATAGTTAAAGGAGCAATAGATCTAACTTTTGTTTGAAGCCCATTTATTTCACCTGCCATAACACTAGCCCCATCGTAACACTGCGCGACCAATTTATTTTTAAAGTCATAAGGCTCTAAGCTGTTTTGTATTAAATGAAAAAGGCTCTCTGCTGTTCTATTATCGCTAACGTCAAAAAATCCTAAAAATCTTTCTTTTAAAGTTCCGTTGGTCACATACCTAACTGTTATCGAACACTGTGATTTTTGTGTTATATCAGTACTATCATCCGCAATTACGCCAAAAAAACAACAATCGGTGTCATTGATTTCTTTTTTTATATATTCTTGAATATAGTCATGTATGCAACCAATTAGTTCATTTTGTATAGTCTTAGGTTGTCCCGTAAAAATATTACTAAATTTAGCACAATGTTCAGTAAGTTCGGCATTTCTTTTTATTAAGCATGCAAATATTTCCTTAAAATTGCCACGGTTAAAAGAATCTGTTGTTTCATTATGACCTCGAAATGCCAAGTCCTGTTTACCCAAAGTAATAGTAACATCAATTAAATAATTTATTAATAAACGGTTTTTTCGAACATTTTCATTATAAACAATTTTATTAAGACTTGCATTTTCTTGTAGTGCATCCGCAATAGTCGCCCTATTTTGCTCCAGTCTTGTAAGTGCTACTGAATTTTTAATATGCTCTCTTGAACTTTCATGCGATTTTACTGCTCGTGAAAAATTTTTTAAATCCGAATATCCGCCCCCTGAACTCCAATTATTTTTGACGCAACCTAATAAAATACAAGGCCAACAATATAAGCTTTCTTTATAAATACTTCCGCATAGCCACCTATAAGTTTCGTACCAAGATATTTGAAAAGTTCTTGAATATTTTTTACCTTGCCTCTTATCGTTAAATATTGCTAAAATTTTCGGCGTCGGACGGCTACCTAATATCTGTTTCTTTTCAGTTTCGCTTCTTCTTAAAAAAGGCGTTTCAATTAATGAAGCAATAATGTCGTGAATAGGATTCATTTCAAAAGCAAAAAGCAAATACAAAAAATGGAACGGTCCAACTTACCAAATCAAAACAAAACAAAAACTTACGCGTATTTATTCACCTTAAAAGACAGAACGCCCTCAATCAGCGATTATCGCAATCTATTTCCTATTTCTTTCTCAGCCGCACGCACCACGTAAAAAGAAGCCGTTGGAATATTTCGCTAGTCATGTGATTTAAATAACCAATAAAAGCATATCCAAGCTACAGATTTATCGCCTCAAGAATGCAATAGAAAACGCGTGCATCGGCAATCGCCATCCCGCTCTGTCGTAATCAGGTGACTCGCCGGCATCGGCACCGGCCGTTGATAAATAGGTCAGAAGTCGAAACTTTCCAAGCTAAAATTATTTCGCCTCATTCGAGAGCACTTTCTTTAGGAATGGGTTTGCACGGATTGCACGGTCGGTTTTTTGATGTGGTCAGAATTTATTTTCTAAAATATTTATTATGGGATTATATTTTGTTTTTTTTTTAATGTTATTATGTTGTAAAACTGTTAAAAAGTAAATTTCTAATTGGTAATAGATAAAAAGTTATATAAAAAAAATCTCTTTTCCTTTATTTTGGGGGTGAGGCGCGGCCTCAGAGGCCTACCCTGACGAGCCGCCACTGCATTTAACCGAAGCAAATAAAATAGAATGTTTGCGATTCTGTAGAGTAATATTAGAACAATCCGAAACGGATCTAAATATCTTTAACATAATTCTGTGGGCTGATGAGTCCTGTTTCAGCATTGCAGGTATTCCAAACAGGAAAAACATACATTTCTGGACCGTGGAAAATCCTGAAACTTTTTTTGAAGTCAAACATTCTGGAAGGAGTTCAGTAAATGTGTGGTGTGGGATAAAAAATAATAGAGTTTAGGGCCCAGTTTTTTACAATCACACTCTGACGGATAATACTTATCGTAATATGCTTCGTAATGACATTGACAGCATTATTGACAGTTTTCCTCTTACGGGGATGCGACACCAGCTGATAATATTGTCCAGGTAACATTGTTTTTAAATGAAAACTATGGAACCTGGATTGGTAAGTATGGAACGATTAAATGGCTACCGAACAGCCCGGATCTAACTCCCCTTGATACTTTTTTAAGGGGGTATTTGAAAAATAATATTTACTTTAAAGAACACGACAGCATAAATATACTTCAGGAAAATATCCAAAATGGCATAAGAACTATAAATCAAAATCCATTTTGGATAGTAAAAGCGATTGATAAATTGAAAAAAGCGTATCGTCTTTGCATAGAAAAGAACGGTGGCCATTTCCAGCAGCTCAAAGCATTTGAATAATTGAATGTGAGTTTTTTTCTTATTTACAAATATTACTATAATAATATATTATTCTAATTTTTAAACATT
This sequence comes from Kuschelorhynchus macadamiae, assembly GCA_030620095.1. NCBI lineage: Eukaryota > Metazoa > Arthropoda > Insecta > Coleoptera > Curculionidae > Kuschelorhynchus > Kuschelorhynchus macadamiae. The sequence goes on along the minus strand of JAUTXW010001652.1, from coordinate 143,743 downwards.
AGTGTTCTAAATAAAACTTTCCTTTCGTTAACGAAATATGAGTTTTTATTTTATGAATAATAAATCTGAAAAGGCAGAAGTCTTATTATTTAACATGTTTTTCTAAAAAGCCAATGACTAAATTCAGTAAGTTCCTCGTATAATAAATATTACATTAATCCAAATGATTCCAAACACGATCTTTGCGCCATGTACTGCTGCGCTTTATAATTAAAATTATTTCCTGCTCTGAATAACTCACTTTAAACTTTTAAAAACACGTTTGGCAAAAGTGTTGTCAGATATAATATGGCATTCAAAACAAGCGCGTGGACGATTCATAGCCTACTGCCGCGCCAGTTTATTGTAAAAATAGTTTTTCTGATGTTAATATTTAAAATATATATAATCTATATATATATATATATATATATATATATATATATATATATATATATATATATATATTCGTAATTAGGAGAACGAGGTGTATAAACTAGGCTGACAAGATGTATGAATAGCAACTAAGGGAATCACAAGCCCTACTTTTGTCGATCAATATACAGGGACTAAGTAATAAGATTGATGAATTGCGACAGTTAGTGCTGCAAAAAAAATCAATTGATCATTTATGTCAATGAGACTCATATTACGGAAGACTTTCAGGATGGCGAAATATCAATTGCAGGTTATACTCATTTTACGTGTTATACACATAGTCGGCAAGGCCGCCGGCAGGGGGGGTCAGGGGGGGTCCGTCGACCCCCCTGGGTATTTATAAAAAACAAGGTAATTCCAAATTCTATAATACAATATTGCCTAGGAATCCAAAATTGATACTAAATTTAATTAATTCAAATTAATTTAGAAGTAAACGTTAAAATAAAGCATAGCAATGCGAAAAGTCCCACAAATTAATACGGGTGGTGCCGCAGTCCGCGGGTCTCATAACCAAGACCAAGATATTTGCTGTTTCCCTGGTTGCTGCTCCTGACGTAAACTTGGAACTGTTTTAACTGGTTTTAACGTGTTGGTTTTCTTATGTTTAATGAAGCGCTTGTTTTTTTATTAGACATTTAAATTGCGCAGTCTGTAATTTTTCGTTATTGTGTGTGTAGTTCCATAGAGAATCAATTCGAAACTGGTAAGTAATCTTATAAATAAAATATGTTTTTTCTGTTCTGTAAACATGATTAACGCGCCAGAAATGCATGTGCTAGGGCTATATCGGTCAATAATTCAAAATAAGTAAAATATTACTTTTATTTTAATTCTTATTCTTTCTAGATTTTTGTTGAAAATGGATATTAGAAAATTTTTTAAATCCAAAACTGACAAAAATGAGAAATCTAAAATTAGTAGTAATGGTGATGGTATTGCTAGTAGTGGTAATAGTCGTATTGGTTATGGTTTGCCCGAATTAGGTGGTGAGGCTTCTAATAAAGGTGAGGTGATACTTTCAATTTAAAATCGTGTACTACTAATAAAAAAGGTTTAGGTAAAATTATTACAAAAAGCATAGTCGGAATTTTAGTTTCTTATTTAGGTTAAATTTCTTTTTTAGAAACTGTATCGATTGAGGATGTTCCTGTTCCTAATAATGAGCTTGATATTTCATATCATAAATTAGACTTGGGCAATTTTATTAACTTGCAACAGCCACTATCAGACAATACTAGATTTGAAGTGATTAAGAATCCTTTTAAGCCAGGCATTCAATATAATTTTAAAGGTGACTCAAAGGAAGGCAAAAGGGCCTTTAGATATGAATGGTTTCAACAGTTTGATTGGCTGGCATATTCGCCTAGGTTAAAAGGGGCCTTATGTAAATATTGTGTTATTTTTCGACCTGTAGTAAACAGAGGCATATAAGGAGGGTTTATAGTGAAGCCTTTTATAAAATATAATGATTTCATGGCTTCTGCAAAAGCGCATAGTTCTTCTGATTGGCATAAGCAATCAACAATTAAAGCTCAGAATTTTATTAAATCTATCGAGGGCCAAGTTATCCCTGTGATTGAACAAATTAGTAATGCAGAACGGGAGTTGATAGAGTCGAATCGGAAAAAACAGTTTCCAATTATTTCAACTATAATTTTTTGTGGCACACATGATTTACTTTTACGTGGTACGATGAAAGGTAACTTTGAAGATCTTCTAGATTTTAGAGTGGAAAGTGGGGATCATATATTAAGTGAGCATTGAACTAATTCAAATAAAAATGCAAAATACACGTCACATCAAACCCAAAATGAATTAATCTCTATTTGTGGAACACTAATTAGGCAGGATATCGTAGAGGAGATTAATTCCAGTGATGGTTTTTCCATTATGGCTGATGAGAGTGCTGATATAGCCGGTATAGAACAACTTTCTCTCGGTATTAGATTTATAGACAAAACAAACTGTGTAAGAGAAGATTTTTTGGGATTTTGTGAGCTAAGGACTTTAAATGCTGAAGGGATTGCAAATACAATTTTAAATTATTGTTTAGAAAATAATTTGAATATGGAAAATCTAGTTGGTTTGGGATTTGACGGGTGTTCCACTATGGCAGGGCATGAGAATGGCGTACAAAAAATAATTAGGGACAAATATCCAAAAGCCACATTTTTTTCATTGTGCTTCCCATAAATTAAATTTAGTAATAAATGACTTAAATAAAATACAAGATATTCAAAATACAGCTGCAACAATTAAAGAAATTATAAACTTTTTCCGAGATAGCTCTTTAAGAAGAAAGTACGTCCCTAGTTTACCATTATTTTGTGAAACACGATGGTCAGCTAAATATAAATCCATAAGAATTTTTGCTTCAAACTTAAAAGAAATTACGAATGCTCTTGAGACACTAGCTTTTAGTCCGAATTTTAATCTGCAAACAAGAACAAAATCCAATCAGCTTTTGACGTGCGTATCAGCGTCAAAATTTATTGTTTGCCTATTTATTATGGCAAAATATTCGAGTAAATTGGAACCAATTTGTAATATATTGCAATCTAAAGACATAGACCTACTTTCAGTTAAAAGACATCTAGAAGATCTTCTTCGATTATTTCAGTCACATAGAAATGATCCTGATAAGTGGTTTCGTGAAATATATGACAAATGTGTAGATTACGCCAATACATTTAAATTAGAAATTAAAATACCACGAATAGCATCTAGACAAACACAGAGAGCTAACTATTCATCAAATGGACCTGAAGAATATTATAAACTTTCCCTTTTCATCCCTTATTTGGACTCTATTATACAGTCCATTTCAATCAGATTCTCTGACAACGCCAGCACTGCATTTTTGCTTTCAGAAATTCATCCCAGAAAATTAGGTACAGAACTGGTACTTAAAAAGGATGAAATTTCCCAGAAATATGATCTTGACAATTTTTCAGAAGAAATTGAAACATGGGTGGAACTTTGAAAAACAAAGACAGTTGAAGAAAATGTAGAATTTCGCGATATTCTAATGCACGACGTACATTTTTCTTCCCATCAATTAAAAAGGCTATAAATATATTTTTAGCCTTACCACCAACTAGTGTTAGCATTGAAAGATCGTTTAGCACACTGCGACGTGTTAAAACATGGTTACGATCAACCTTATCAGAATATAGATTGTCTGGGTTATGTTTGTTAAGTGTACATAGGCAAAAAGTCCTTAAAAATAAAAAAAGTTTTATAAACAAAGTTTTAAATAAATTTGGTCAGGACCGAAGGAGGTTGCAGTTTTTATTTAGCGAATAACGTTTTTGTATGATTTAGAAATAAAAGTTGTGAAATTGCTATTGTGTTTTTATTTTAATGTTAGACACTGGAGCTTTTACTGGACTGGGAGAGCTTTAAATTCTAATGGTTCAAATTCTGCTCAATGTGTGATTTTTTTGGTCAAATTAAGGCGTGGTGTCGCAAAAAAATTACCTTGCTTTGGGAGCCATCCTTGTGACATTCATTTTTACTTTTTGACCCCCCCTACATTTTTTCCTGGCGGCGCGGCGGCCTTGATAGTCGGCATACAGGAGGTGTGATAATTTACATAAAAAACTATATCACCTCGGTGATCGTGAGGAATGTTGTCTCCCCAGGTAACTATTGGGCAGTGTGTATCAAAATTAAGTTGGTGGCGGAAAATATTATTGTTGGCTCACTTTACAGATCGCCAAACGGGAATTTGGAGCTGTTCATGACATTTTTTGAGGATCTTCTGGATGAGGAATTAATTTCTAGTAACCGTTCCATAATACTAGGAGATTTTAATATTCGTTTAGAATGTGAGAGTCGAAATAAAAACAGACTAATTAATATTGCAGCAGACGCCGGTTTCACACAGATTGTCCGAGAGTGTACAAGAGTGACAAACGTATCAGCTTCATTAATCGATCTGATTTTCTCCAATGATTTTGATTTACTGGAAGCGCCAAGGGAGTTTCCGCAAATTTCGGATCATTGGATGTTATTTGGAAACACCTTCTATAGGTAAAAAATATGAGTTTATAAGCAAGCGCAATTTGAATTCAGACAATATGGATAAAATAGTACTTGAATTGTTTGGTAAATCTCGGAATTACGACTCTACAGATGTTGAGATGTTTTGTACAGGGACCTTATAAGTAACATTACGGATGTAGTAGATAATATTACACCAATGAAGAAAATAAAATGCTATGATACACCATGGATGAATTCATTAGTACTTCAAGCGCAGAAAGATAGGGATATTGCCTATAAAAAATTTAGAATCACTAAGCTTAATTCAGATTGGGATTCTTATAAATTAAAATGGAATAAATTGGTAAAAGTATCTAGAATTGAAAAGAAAAAACACTATGAGAAAAATATAGATCGATGTAAAGGGGACAGCAAAAAAATGTGGAGAACATTAAAACAACTGATTTTAACAATTTTGAATTTGTAGATGTTACAGGTGGATCAAAAAATGTGTTCTGAGAACATTAAAACAGATGATATAAACTGTTTATATCATTTGCTGATGATGCAATTTTGCGAAACGCGCGTCCAGAACGTAACAAGTTGTGGTGTAGTGTGGTTAGAACTCTTGTATTTTGATCTATCTTCCACCACAGGTTCCAGTGTTAGGACGTTACAGGTGGAGTTAAAGAAAAATTTGATAAATTTTATTCAAAAAGTATCATTGACATCGTTGCTAATATACCTATTGTAAAACCAATGTTTACAGAAACCAACTTTTCACGATCTAGAAAATTTGGAAGCTTTCGAAAATTAAGTATTGCTGAGCTAAAGCATATTGTTATGAAGCTAAAAAACAAATCTACGTCTGATACTGTCTGTAACGTAAAATTTGTGAAGCCTGCATTCTGTGTGATTGGTTACCCTCTGTTACATCTGATTAATACATCTCTAACAACCGGAAAAATCCCTAAAGATCTCAAGACAAGTGTTATAGTGCCCATTCCTAAAGTATCACGTCCAAGTAAACCAGCCGAATATAGACCAATTAATTTGTTATCGGTAATAGACAAAATCTTAGAGACTATTGTATGTGACCAGCTACGAGAGTTTTTAGAAAAAAACAATATACTTTATAAAGGCCGATCGGGATTTCGTGAAAAGCATTCGTGTGAAACAGCTTTGCAGCATGTGTGCTCTAAGTGGCGTTCTGATATACACGAGCTTTTGAGACAATAGACAGTGTGTTTATTAAAAAACTAATGACTTTTGAGAATAAGAGATTGTGTTCTACAATGGTGTATCTTAGTGATCGATCGGATGTGACTAAAACAAACGGTGTACTGTCCAGCAAGGTAGAGAGGTGTATAGGTGTGCCTCAAGGTAGCGTACTCGGGCCGCTGTTGTTTATACTCTACATCAATGACATTGATAAAGTTTTAAAAAAGTCTTTTGTAAATCTGTTTGCGGATGACACTTTGTTGTCTGTGTCAGGTAAGAATTATGATGAACTCGTTGATAAAATGAACTATGAACTAAATTCACTTTATAACTGGTTGTGCGTTAACAAACTGAAATTAAATGTAAGCAAAACAAAGTATATGGTTTTTGGTTCTAAACAAAATTCTAAAATATAATATTTGTATCGACAATGATCGAATCGAAAATACAAATCAAATAAAGTACTTAGGGATAGTATTGGACTCACAGCTTAATTTTTCACTGCATGTCGATTTCGTATGTAAAACAATTGGTAAAAAATTGGGATTTTTTAGAAGAATCTCTCGTAATCTCAGCCACTAGAGTTCTTGTATTTAATACAATAGTTTATCCGCATTTTAGTTATTGTAATGCATTATTATTATCTTGTAGAGACAGTGATATTCAAAGACTTCAATTGTTACAAAATAAAAAAAAATATCTTGTGGTCGATATACCCCAATTCGTGCGATGCTTGGATCTCTTGGTTGGCTGCCTGTTTTGCGGATTATTGAGGGGTCTAATGTTCTCTTTATTTATAAAGTAATTCATAAATTATTGCCTGCATATCTTCAAGAATTTGTAACACAAAGGTCTGAAAGACACTCGCACGAAGTTAGATCTAGGGGTGACCTCGATATCCAGTTTGCTAGAACAACACATATGCAAAAATTCATTTTTAGTAATGGGTTAACACTTTACAATAGTTAAAAGTTTTTATGAATAGGTTTAAGAAAAGTTACCGCACAGAATTTTAACATTTTTTTTTTCTTTTTGTTGTGATAATATATTACAGAAATATTCATTTTTTATTCAATTCAATATTGATAGTAGTGGAAAGGGCTGTTTTTAATGTGTAATGATAATATTACCTATATTATGGTTAACATTATGATTTTACAATTTACTGTATCTTCGTTTATTATAAATTGTAATGTTTGTTCAAATAGCAAAATAAGCTAAGAATAAATTTCATTTCATTTTAAGATACAGGGTGTTCCATAAGAAAAATACACAATCTTCTTCGCAGCGCTTTTCCACACCACCCTGTATACATTATTATTACTCGTCTAAAAAAAAACTTGTAATACTCTACAACTTTTGTATAAGACATTTGTCTCTATAATACCAGATAAAAAAGTTATAGGGGGGTTTACTCCTTTCGAATAACAGCCAGTTTTCCATGACTAAGTTTGCCAACTCTTCTTTTCTACATGCTCCTGCTAGTCCAACAGTAAGTACTACTTTCGCCATAAAAAACTTATAAACATCAGGTTCCTGCAGAAAACCACTAATATCCTTTTTCGTTCATATCTTCAATTTTGTAGATTTATATCCTTTCGACTTTTTTTAATAGAAACATTTTGTCAAACATTCAATGGATATGTCGGTAAAGAAAATGGCAATATAAAAAACTGTGCAATAAATGTAAAAATGAGATCGATTCAGTACACAGAGATTGATAAGGGAATAGCATGAGTTTTTCGGAAAACTGTGATCTGGAGAGCATTATTTTAAATCAGGTAAGTCACAATAATGAATCTCTTTTATACCCTGTAGATCAAATAGAAATCCAATCAATTATACGCTCACTAATAAAAAAAACGTTTCCGGGTCACTTTGGCATAATTACCATGATTAAAAATGAAACAAATGGCATTTCTAAGCCCCTCGCACACATCATTAATAGCATTTTTTTACCGGGCAGATGTCCTGACCTCTTTAAGATGGCGCCTCTCAAACTCATATATAAATCTAGTTGTTGGTCCACCCACAAAGTAAGATCTATAAAAATAAGAATACTAGGATCTAATCATAATCATATATCCCGGGGCAGGGGCAGATACCACGGTCGCAGAATATATATATTATATATATATATATATATATATATATATATATATATATATATATATATATATATATATACAGGGTGGCCCATCGAAAACGTACCGCAAGGCATAACGGCCAGGGTAATTTTTTTTTCAAAAAATCCAAAAACACGTCAATTTTGTTTGTGAGGGGGACAATTTTTGCCCTTAAAATGATCGCAAAATTTTCAACCCTCTAAGCGGGGGTGTCATCCCCCAAACTTTTTCAAATGGGAAGAGGGGTCAAGTGGTACCGCAATGAAAAGGGCTTTCTATTCTCTATACATTCCCGCTTTGGTTTTGAAAATCGGTCAAGTTTATTTACAAATTATCAGAGTAAATGATAAGGATAAATTCCTTCGACCAATTCGCTATTTTTGTCCTGTTATTTTAGATGTTTACTGCTGATTTTAGTGATTTGACATGCCACAACGATCAGGTGCGGTAGTTGCTAGATAGCTGTTCTGTAACTTGTGCGTTTAAATTTCTCAATATCATTAAATTTTTTATCAATAATTATGGTGTACTCACTTGCAGAAAAAGTGGAAATAATCGAACTTTATTTTAAAAATAATGAATGTGGCAATCGGGTTGCGCAGATATTTAATGAACGACATCCTGAAAAACACCTTTCCGGCAAAATTGTTCGCGAGTTAGTAGCAAAATTTCGTGAAACTGGATCCCTTATGAATAAAAAGAGGCAGATGGAAAATCCTGTAGTAAATGAAGCTATGGAGGTCTTTGTATTGGGCCAAGTTGCCATGGATAGTACGCTGAGTACAAGAAAATTAGCCAATGAGACCGGCGTGAATCGTACAAGTGTCCAAAGAATATTGAAAAAACACCATTTCCACCCGTATAAAATTCAGTTGGTACAAGAACTCAACGAAGACGATTTTGATCGCCGCTTGCAATTTTGTGAAACTATTAGTGAACGAGTGGCCAATAATAATAATTTTCTATTCAATGTGTGTTTTTCGGGTGAGTGCACTTTCTTTTTGAACGGTGTAGTTAATCGGCATAACTGTCGGTACTGGGCTGAGAACAACCCCAGGGTATTTCACGAGGTGCACACACAACATCCTCAGAAATTGAACGTGTGGGCTGGTATTTTTGGAAATTCTATTGTGGGTCCTTTTTTTCTTCCTGGAACTCTAACAGGTGATATGTACTTAGATTTACTGGAAAATACCATCGACCCAGCCCTAACTGACATCATCGAAAATAATCCTGAATACGTTAAAGCGGAACTGATATTTCAACAAGACGGTGCACCTCCACATTACTCTCAAAATGTGCGTAATTATTTAAACACTAACTTTCCCGGGCGGTGGATAGGACGAAGGGGTGCCATTGAGTGGCCTCCCCGGTCACCCGACTTGACTCCTTTAGACTTTTTTCTATGGGGACACATAAAAAGTAAAGTGTATAGCACTCCACTTGCCTCATTAGAAGATCTGCGAACACGAATTATTGACGTTTGTCGCGAAGTGACCCCTCAAGTTCTTCAGAATGTTCGAGAACGATTTGAAGCTAATTTGTATTACTGTATGGAGGTCGACGGGCAACATTTTCAGCATTTGCTTCATTAATACGGTAAGTTTTTTTTTATTTAATTCAATTTATGCGTTTTTTGAAAAATGTATTTTTCAAATTTCAATCCTTCATATTTTCTAAATGACTTGACCGATTTTCAAAACCAAAGCGGGAATGTATAGAGAATAGAAAGCCCTTTTCATTGCGGTACCAGTTGACCCCTCTTCCCATTTGAAAAAGTTTGGGGGATGACACCCCCGCTTAGAGGGTTGAAAATTTTGCGATCATTTTAAGGGCAAAAGTTGTCCCCCTCACAAACAAAATTGACGTGTTTTTGGATTTTTTGAAAAAAAAAATTACCCTGGCCGTTATGCCTTGCGGTACGTTTTCGATGGGCCACCCTGTATATATATATATATATATATATATATATATATATATATATATATATATATATATATATATATATATATATATATATATAGTTAGTATTTGTTTCTTGGGATATGATCCTCGAATTAAAAATTAAACCACTATTTTCGCGTATTCATGTCTCGTTTTAATAACGTTTCGGCTATAACTTGAGCCTTTATCAAATTCTACAATATTAGAGAGATTAAAATAGGTTTTAAAATAAAACAGAATAAAAACTTACAGTAGGAAATTTCAAACATATATGGACACAATTACATTGAAAAACAAATTAAAACTACACCGATCAGACTGGACATTTATTTTAATATCTAACAATACTAGAATAATACGACGTTGTTTTATGTGGCAGTGATTTTTCCCTTTAAATACTTTGGTTGGTTTTTATTTTATATACAAGGACGGTATAATAAATTGGTGTATTTTGGAAACTACCGGGTTTGTTTATTACATGTCGCACATTTTATTTTAAAAGGCTGTGGTATATTTTATTTACATTTTTTGTTCCAGTTTTTTTTTGCGTTTACAGAATTAGAATTTTTTTTAAGTTGGTTTCAGTAATAAGTATTTTAGAGTCACTATAATTAAAAGTATGGTTGGTTTCAGTTGTGTGGTTTGTGAGAGCTGTTTTGTTTCTTATCGTACTTGTGACTGTTAATCCTATTTTTTATGAACTGACTAGTTTGCCCAATATATACTTTATTGCAGTCATTGCACGGTATCTCATATACAATGTTGCCCTTTTTTTCTTTTGGTATTGTTGTTTTTAATTTACTGAAATTTTTGTTAAGTAAGTTAAAACCTTTGTGACTTACCTTTATGTTTTCGCTCTTAAATACATTTTTTATTTTTTCAGACGTTACGTATTTTGATGTATTTTGGTTTGGATTATTATTATGTTGTATTTGTTTAAGGTTGTTATACAGTTTATGATTTTTTTTTAAATCGAATCTATAAAATGTTTTGGGTAAGAGTTTGAGATTAATGCTCGTTTTGCTTTGTTAATTGCGTCTTTTCGGAATTCAGGGTCAGATAAATTCATGATGATTACACCTTTCACAATTACCGCTTTGACAATGTAATAGTTATTTATACTATAAGGGATGTAAGTAACATTTATCAGTCGAGGACGAGTTTGCGCCCGAGCGATAGCGACAGCTGGCAAAAAAGTTCGAGACTGGTTAATGTACTTACATCCCATATAGTATATAACATTTTCCCCCTCCCTGTATTGTAAGTTTACAAGAAAATGCTGGATATATTTTTGGATTTTCATTATCATTACATTCGATAGCATTCTCATTAAATTATGAAGGCAGCCGTGATCCGTTGCCAGAGCAACATAAGCAGTTTTTATTTTATCAACAACGTCAAGTTGACAATTCATAGCGAAAAGTTTAAAGAAGTCGAATTGTTTGATTCTGTGTGGACAAAATGGATATTTCAGACATGGAAGAATCAGCGAATATTGCTTGTTTTTCTCTACTACCGGAAAAGTCGAAAAAAAGGTATTAAGCAGCATAAGAATTGGTGCCAAAGCAAGAAGGCTACTGCAGTCTCAGAAGCCGTGTTTTTGGCATAGTTTCACGAAAAGAGTGCTATATTGAAATCCGCATCAACCTTATGGTGTGAGTATTCGATGTTGAAGAACACCCCTTTTATAGAGGAAAATATAGATATTTCTAAGTATTCAAAACTTCGAGCATTTTTGAAAAGAAAAAATAATGGTTATAGACCCAAAAAATCGAATGTGTTCAACAGAGAATATGTGAATAAGTTCATGCTTGAAGCCCCAGATGATATATACTTATTGATGAAGGTCGTAATGGTAATGGGAGTTGCTGGAGCGTGATGTTCTAATGAACTCTCTGAAATGAAAATGGACAATGGTAAAATAAGTCAAGAAGTCATAATTCCTATTCCTGACTCCAAAAATGGAATGTGACGTACATTTACAGTGACAAAAAGTGACGACACTCAGGTTTGTCATTTCAAAATAATTCAAAAGTACATTAATACAAGATCCCACATGACTATTAATCCGCGCTTCTTTATGGGATATCAAAATGGAAAGTGCTTAAACCAGCCTGTAGGGAAAAATACGTTTTCGCCAATTCCAAGTAAAAGTGCGAAATTTCTAAAACTTGAGAACTTCAAAATGTATATTGGACACTCCTTTCGAATAACGTCGGCAACTTTATTAGCAAATACTGGAGTTGATGTATTAGCTATCAAGCGACATGGTGGATGGAAATCCGCTACTATTGCGGAAAGTTAAGTATCTGAGAGACCCAATAATAAAAAGGAAGTAGGGAATAAAATTTTATACAATAAGACCCAGCCAAAAGTCTCTTGCAGTGCTTCAACAGTGACAGGAACATTGGTTAGAAATGAAGGGTCTGTGGAGTCAAAAAATGTAATACACATCGAAAAGAAACGAGAAAACGTGTTCCCAAATTTTGTTAATAATGTGAATAATTGTACCATTTATATTCATTTCAATTAATATCACCGGATTTTTGTAATATGTTTATGAAATCAAAAATTAAAGCTACTTATAATAATTTTAGATTATTATTTCCCTAGGGATGTAAGTTGATTTACATCCTGTCGTTAGGGGCAACCAATACCTCCTTGAGTAACTTTCACTTACATCTGTCCAAGCAATGTCAAAATAGGTTGCTTACAATGCACAATCCTCCTTTATTTCGATGTCAAATTTTTCGTCATTTGGCAACATGGCAAACCCTAGGTGGCTGACTTGTTGGCGGTATGGAGACATGAGCACGAAACCTTTGCTGTGCATGTGAAATAATTTCGTTATTGTGCCATGACGTAATTGTGTTAACACACTGTGTTGGTACGGGTAGTAGAAGCAAAACAAGGTGGCGTGTTATTCGTCTTATAAAATCGATGCGAGAAACAGGCCATAGTGGCGTCATCTGTAGGTACTATCGCGCACTAATTTTTGTGCTGTTCTTGGTCGTGAAAGTTTATACAAAATAACTCATGGTAAAGGACTGCTCCTTCACCAATGTGTCACAAAACGACAAAAACATAACGCTCGGTTTGTTTCAGATCCCAGGAGTCAATTCTGCGACCGTGGTATCTACCACAGCAAGGCTCGTTACGCAGTTTCTTTGGGGGGTATAGAAATTAAAACTAAATTAGTCAAATACTGAAACAAACAAAGTGGCATGTAGTTTGACTTAGAAAGTCGATGCGGGAACACTGGTTGCTTATTTACCACATTGACGTCCTAAATCGAAGGACATGCCATTTTTTTGTTGAATAAGTTAGGTGTGAATTTAGAAATGTAAAGTAAACTATTCTTGCTGCCAGTAATGCCAAGCTCATTTGAAACAGGATAATGTTCATCAGGTCTATTTTGTTTAGCAAATATTTCTTATAAGCGAACGGCATTGCAACATTTCCGTTTAGAATATTTATTTGGCTAACAAACTTCATGGTATCATCTTTGCGTATTCCCAAAAATTTCATGTTTGATTTGTTTTCAACCTTAGTATCTGGTAGGTAAAGGTTGTCAAAGTTAAACTTGAACGTTAAAATATTAGTTTTTGATACATTAAAACTAAGATGATTCGAATCACACCATTTCTTAATTAAAATCTGTCACATGAGACATTTTCTTTCAACAGGGCTTCTTTCTAGCTAAAAAAGCGTTATTTATAGCCATTGTGGCTAATGCCTATTCAAAACCAAAGAGGTTATTTCTGCCATATTCTTGAGAGGTATGGTTGGTAATTAGAGTTAGACGGGGCATCGCAACCTTGTTTCAGTATACCGCTTCTTTTCATCGTAAATAACTGTTGGCTGTACATTTTATTACGTTATATTTGTGTCACAAACTGTAATTTTAATACAATTCTAAAATGCTTTGGAGGGCAGCCAGTGCCTCTTTGCTCACCTCCCACAAGCTACGCCAATGGGCCGTGCTGTTTTATCTTACTAGTTTTGCCTCCTATTTAATCTCTAACAGAAGTATTTATGAGTTTTTTAATTAGTTAGGGTAGTGGGCTAGAGATTCAGAAGTGCGGGTTCGATCTCCGTTCGTACTATGATTTTTAATGTTGATCAAATACTTCAAAAAAATTATTTTATCCAATTAAGGAGTACGGTTTACAAAGTATAGACCGCTCCAGAGAGCGGTAGTACCACCAGAGTAGAAGTTATTAACAACTTATTGTTGCCAATTTTCTTAATATCTTTATTTGCCTCATTTGCCAAAGTGGCCAGTGCAACTAAATGAAATACACTCTATTTTTATGCTGTGCATTTTCTTTATTGGATAACAGCTACATATTAAAACAACCAAGTGATATAGATGGAAAGTTAAAGTCAAACAATCGATAGAGAGCAATCTCATGTTTCCTCTTCTAATCTTGATAATCCTGCATCATGACTGATATATACGAATATGCGATCTTAACTGTCTGAAACAATAATAAAATATACTATATTGTCATTGTCAAGTCACAATTGGCGAAAAATTATTAGATATTTTTCTAGAGCTGTCATATCTAACGGGGCATTGGAAATTCTAAAAAAAACTGTTCTGACAAAAAAAATTGGTACTCAAAAAATATGTTATGTTTGTTCGGAAAACCTCTCGAAAATATGCATAACTACGATGAAAGTTTTCAAATGCGCACACACCACAGGACATCATAATATTTTCTAAATACGTTTTTTGTGTTTTAGAGACTCTAAAACATCAATTAAACCAAACTTATATGTTCGAAACTTTTTGCGATATCAATAGTTCCCTTATATACTGCTTACCTGAATTTAATGAAAATATGACGTAAATAAATCACCATTTTTTGTTGATGTTCTAAAAATTATTATTAAAAATCTGACCTGGCATATTTGGAGATTCACTTTGATTGTTTCAATCAATGTCTTTAGAAAATGCCATATTCAGATGAGGAAAAATGCTATCTTCTGCAGATATTTTATAAGAATAACAAAAAGGCATTTGCAGCAAGAAGGGAATATCACCAAGAGTTTTCAATGCGAGCGCTTCCAATGCGAACAACATTAAAAAATGTTTAACTTAAGCATCAAGTTTTTTCGGAAAATCAATTTTCAAAATGTATTATACTTTTAAAAAGTATAGTTATTATCCTTATAAAATACTACCAGTGCAGAAACAGAAGATAAAAAAAAACAGAAGAATTATGTTTTGTCAATAAATGTTATTATTAAAAGAAGAAGACAATTTTAAAAAAAAATCTTATAGTCTGACGAGTGCACCTTCAGTACTGCAATGATTCATAACCGGGAAAATGTACGAATTTGGGCAACGCAAAACCCTCTAGTAACTAGTGAAATTAAGATACAAAGTCGGAGATCGTTATATGTTTGGTGCGGGCTCTTAAATAATAAAATAATTGGGTCAATTTTTATTGACGGACTCTTAAATGGGGAAAATTCTTAAAATTACTGACCAATAACGTTGAAAATTTTCTGGACAACTTACCACTCCGTCAGTACAACGAAATTATATGGCATCAGAATGGAGTCCCACCACAAAAACGTTTTTCCGGTTATAAATTACCTTAATACGATATACCAAATGTGGATTGGTCGTACTGGACCGATTAGCTGGCCGGCGAGTAGTCCCGACCTTGACGCCACTTGATTCGTTCCTGTAGAGATTTTTGAAGAATAAAGTGTATAAAAATCCAACTAAAGACATAAAGGTTTTACGAACAAGAATAACTGAGGCTATTCAGGACACCAATGACAATAATTTTCATTTTATTATTAACACTGTAAATAAAATCGAGATTGATTACATACAATGTATTAAAATAAATGGTAATACATTCAGCAGTTGTAAATAGTTTTAGTAGATAATACCATTTTATATTTTTTATAAAAAAACAATGTTTTTAATATAAAAATATAAAAACACAAACGTCAATATTTTTTTATTCGTTAAAGTTAGGTATAGGGTATGCTACATAAAAAAAGTTTGGAATATTTAGGAAAACGCAAAAATCAAATAAAAAATAAGGTACCCACTTGAAATAAGAAAGTAGGACCACGCCCAAACTTTTTTAACCACCCTGTATATGTGACAAAGAGTTTTTCTTAAAATTTATTTTGATCTATTAAACTTTTATTTTGGACACTTTTTTCCAAAACTTCAAATAAAAAACTTAAGGGGGGTCAATATATAAAAAAATACCCTGTACATTTAGGTATGAAATTATGCCGGATCCAACGGCGAGTTCCGCATTGCTGCCAGATTTAACCTTTTTCTATTAGAAAATGATTTTTTTTAATGAAACACCCTATATTATATTACTTTTTTAAAAATCTGTGTAAATTTCGTAATATTTTTTGTTAAAAGCACTTTTATAAAAAACAAATGTTTTTGTAAAAATGAGAGTCTAATATCCATAATATAATGTGTGACCTTTAGTAAAATATCTGCACACAAAAGGTTACCTGATATGTTTGACAATATCAGTTTTGTTGATTTACAAAAACGGATCGTTTAACTGAAACATGGTTATAGGGATAGAATGCGAAACCTGCAAGATGTTTGAAACATTTTTAATGACAAATATCCTAACAAAAATCCAACAACTATCTTAAGTAAAGATAACAAAAAATTTTTATATGGCTCTAAATGTTTTAAACAGTTAGAAGAAAATCCATACTTTTCTACCAAAACATTAGGAAGAGAAAATCATGTTTTCCCCCTCCCTGTATTGCAAGTAACCTATTTTGACACTGCTTTGAAAGATGTAAGTGAAAGTTACTCAACAAGGTATTGGTTGCCCTTAACGACAGGATGTAAGTCAACTTACATCCCTAGAGAAATAATAATCTAAAATTATTATAAGTAGCTTTAATTTTTGATTTCATCAACATATTATAAAAATCCGGTAATATTAATAAAATTGAAATGAATATTAATGGTACAATTATTACAATTATTCACGTTATTAACAAAATTTGGAAAAACGTTTTCTCGTTTCTTCCCGATGTGTATTACATTTTCTGACTTCACAGATCCTTCATTTATAACCAATGTTTCTGTCACTGTTGAAGCACTGCAAGAGACTTCTGGCAGGGTCTTATTGTATAAAATGTTATTCGCCTCTTCCTTTTTGTTACTGAGACTCTTCGCTAAATAACTTTCCGCATTAGTAGCGGATTTCCATCCACCATGTCGCTTGATAGCTAAAACATCAATTCCAGTATTTGCTAATAAAGTTGCCGACATTCTTCTAAAATAGTGTCCAGTATACATTAGAAATTTCGCAATTTTACTTGGAATTGTCGAAAATGTAGTTTTCCGGACAGGCTGGTTTAAGCACTTTCCATTTTGATATCGCATAAGGAAGCGCGGATTAATAGTCGTCATGTGGGATCTTGTAACAATGTACTTTTGAATTATTTTGAAATGACAAACCTTAGTGTCGATACTTTTTGTCACTGTAAATGTACGTGACATTCCATTTTTGGAGTCAGGAATGGTCACAATTATGACTTCTTGACTTGAGTTCAGTAGAACGGCACGCTCCAACTCCCATTACCATTACGACCTTCATCAATAAGTATATACAGTGTGTATCAGCCAAATGGAATAAATTCGATAATAAATAAATGGGGGCGTGTTCGGAAAAATGCTTGGACCCGTCGATTGGTATTTTTAGTTGCTCATTTTCTCTAATAAAAACTTTTTATACAGGGTGTGTCCTGTAACAGTGGTCAATGCCAACTTTCTTATTTCAAATGCAACATCCCGGATATTATTTAATTTTTGGATTCCTTTAGGAGATTCTAAACATATTTTATGTTCAATGTCCTATACCTATCTTCAACTATTTCGGCAATATTAAATGTTTTCAAATTTATTGCAAAAATTAAGATTAAAAAAATAAAATTATTTATTTTTTTATAATGTATAAACAAAAGTAAAAAGTTAATTTAGGAACTGTTGAATATGCTCGCCGCGAACGTCTTGGCAAATTCCTAATCTTAAATAGAAATTTCTTCTAACGTTATTTAGCATCTCAGGCGTGACCGATCTAATCGCAAGCGTTATTCGTCTTCTTAAGTCAGCTAAGTCGAGGGGTTTAGTTTTGTATACAACATTTTTAATATGTCCCCATAAGAAAAAGTCTAATGGCGTCATTCTATCGATCCTCGTCTCCCTATCCACCGATTTGGAAATACTCCGTTGAGGTACTGCCGGACATTAATTTGGTAATGGGGCGGTGCTTCATCTTGCTGAAACCATATCATATTCGCTGGAACTTGTGGGTTTGCTGGATCCGGATACAAATTTGTCAAAGTTGGCACGACATTATTTTGGAGCAGTGCTAAATAATTATCGCCATTCAAATTGCCGTCAATGAAAAAGGGGCCTATGATATGATCCCTAACAATTCCTGCCCAAACATTAACCTTTTCAGGATATTGAGTATGTTCTTCGCTGATCCAGTGAGGATTTTCCCTAGACCAATAGCGGCAATTTTGACGATTTACATGACCGTGAAGTGTAAAGGTGCACTCATCCGAAAACAAAACATGTTCTAATTGAATAACATTGTTATCTAACATAGCCATCATTTGTTCACAAAAATAAGTTCTCCTATCATAATCGTCTTCCATGAGCTCCTGAGTTGGTATCACTTTATAGGGATGCATTTTATTTTCTTTTAATGTTCGAATAATCGACGAATGGCTAATATCGAACATTGCGGCGGCTTGTCGACTAGAAATATGTGGGTTTTCCTCAAACTCAAGCATAATATCCAATTTAGTATCATCATTTATTGAATTGGCAGCTGCTTTTTTTATCTGCCTCACATGTCCAAGCTCGCGAAACTGCTTTTCTATTTTACTAATTGTCCCTTGGGATATATGCGGCAAATTTGGAAATTTTTCATGAAATAAGCGAGCAATTTCCACTTGTGTTCGTGTGTTATCTCCATAACCAATCATTTGTAGAATTGTTATTTTATGCATTTCTGTTAAATGAACCATTTTTCTGATATTAGGTATTATGCAGATAACGAAATTCAAAAGACTATGACACTGACACTGACAACTACTGTCTTGCAAAGAGAAAGGCCAGGCATTTTACACAAAAGTAAACAAAACTTAAAAGTAAACAAAACTGGCTCTTTTTGTTCCATATCAATAAAAAGGAACGCTAAAATGGTTTTTGTTTACATTCTTAATATGAAGACCTAAATGGTAAATAAGTATTGAGTGTGTTGTAGCGAATTTTTGTAATCAAATAAATAGTTCAGTAACCAGAGCCACTTTCACTTCAAAAATAAATTCGAAATAAATAAAATAAAAATAAATTTGAAAACACTTAATATAGCAGAAATAGTTGAAGATAGGTATAGGACATTGAACATAAAATATGTTTAGAATCTCCTAAGGAATCCAAAAATTAAATAATATCCGGGATGTTGCATTTGAAATAAGAAAGTTGGCATTGACCACTGTTACAGGACACACCCTGTATAAAAAGTTTTTATTGGAGAAAATGAGCAACTAAAAATACCAATCGACGGGTCCAAGCGTTTTTCCGAACACGCCCCCATTTATTTATTATCGAATTTATTCCATTTGGCTGATACACACTGTATATGGATATGCTGGAATACATTTCAGGCGATACAGATAAAAATAAGTATGTGGTAACTGTGTTTGTGGATCTTCAGAAAGCATTCGACACTATAAATATTGAAACTTTATTAGATAAACTGTATAAAATGGGCTTTCGTGGAGTTTGTTATAATCTCTTACAGTCTTACTCAAAGGGCAGACAGCAATATCCTCTGATTAACAGTAGTGAAAGTAATGTTGCAGGTGTAGAGGTTGGTGTTGCACAAGGGTCAGTGCTGGGCCCACTTCAGTATCTGTTGTATGTACAAAATCTAAAATATGTCGGCCTAAAATCAAAGTACTTTATGTTTGCCGATAATAGACTCTAATCAAGAACTAGAAACAATAGTAAATAATGACTTAAAAAAATACTTTGAGTGGCTGTGCTGTAATAAATTGAGTGTAAATACGGCCAAGACAGTGGCCATATAGGTAATTAACCAAAAAACTAAAAATCCCTGTAAACCTATTATTAAACTTAATAATAATGTGTTAAAAGAAGTTAGTGAATACAAATACTCGGGGCTCATAATACAAAATAAACTAACTTGGAATGCACATATAAACAATATCATTAATAAAGTGACATCTATGATTGGAACGGTTAGAAGATGTGCACACCAATTAAATAACAAAACTAGACATTTAATTTACAACAGCTTCGTAGATCCTCATTTGCGAGATCTTAATCCATGTTGGGGAAACACAAATCAGTACCTATTAAACAAACTACAAAGGCTACAAAACAAGGCACTAAAAGCAGTATATCTTTTGGACTATTACACCCCTACTGAATATTTATACATGCAGCACCCCTATTTAAGAATAAAGCAAATAAAAACCCAAGAACAGACAAAACTTATACACAATATACAAAATAAAACTCTTAAAAGCAACATCATATTAATACAATGCAAGGACACCCATGAGCATAACGTCAGATCAAGAGAAAGAATAAGGAATAAATTAACACGAAAAAAGGTCAAGACTCCCCCATATATCGAAGCATACATTCATACAATACTATTCCTGAGACCATCTTAGAAAATAGACCTACAAAGATGTATAAAGATCTTAAGAAATACCTGAAGAGAGACTGAAAATAAAATTCTGCTTGTCTAAGGACATTTGTACAACATTTGTAAAAGTTGTTATAATTACCTTAAATTATCTTTGTAAATTGAAATTATATATTATTTTTTTTAGGCCTCGATGCCAGTGCTTGTACTGATTTGAGGTCAGAAATAAAGTATTAAAAAAAAAATATCATCGGGGGCTTCAAGGATGAACTTATTCACAACTTCCCTGTTAAACACATTCGATTTTTTGGGTCTAGAACCATAATTTTTCCTTTTCAAAAATGCTCGAAGTTTTGGAAGATTGGATTTAGAAATATCTATATTTTCCTCTATAAAAGGGGTGGACTTCAACATCGAATACTCACACCATAAGCTTGATGGGGATTTCAATATAGTACTCTTGAATACTATACTTCGTGAAACTACGCCAAAAACAAGGTTTCTGAGACTGCAGAAGCTGTCTTGCTTTGGCACCAATTCTTAAAGGATTTATATGCTGTTTCATACCTTTTTTTCGACTTTTCGGTAGTAGAGATAAACAAGCAATATTCGCTGATTCTTTTATGTCTGGAACATCCGTTTTGTTCACACAAAATCAAACAATTCGACTTATTCAAACTTTTCGCTATGAATCGTCAACTTGACGTTGTTAATAAAATAAAAACTGCTTCTGTTGCTCTGGCAACGGATCACGGCTGCCTTCATAATTTAATGAGAATGCTATCGAATATAATGATAATGAAAATCCAAAAATATATCCAGGATTTTCTTGTAAACATACAATACAGGGAGGAGGAAAATGTTATATACTATATGGGATATAAGTAATTATAGTATAAATAACTATTTACACACGTCCGTAGACCGACTTCTAAAAACCGAAAAGTTTCATCCGTAGAAAATAACTTTGGTGCAAGAACTGTCTGAGGATGAATACGATAGTCGCTTGGAATTTCATGAAATCATGATGGAACGTTGTAATATAAAAATCTAAATTTTGTCAATCAAATTCGTTTTTCTGACGAAGCAATTTTTTTTATGGAAAAGTTACCAGGTGTAACTGTCGACGCTGGGATAGGGAAAATCCACATTGAATTCGCAAGTCATACCCAATTTCCCCAAAACATAATTATTTGGTGTGGTATAAAGGGTGCAAAAATAATCGCTGCCTTCTTCATGGAAGACACATTAACTGGAGAAAGACATTTGAATCTTTTAAAGACCGAAATGGTCAACTATTTCCGAATAACCGTAGGTTCCTTAGTTTACCTGATGTATTAAGTATTTGAACTTGATTTTTTTTAGGTAATGGTGCACCTAATGATGACATATGGTTTCAGCAGGATGCACCAGCGCATTTTGCTCGGAATGTTAGGGAATATTTAGACAACTTTTTTTTTTGAAGACAGATTGGACATAGAGGTACAATAGAGTGTCCACCTCAATCTTCGGACTTGACGCCCCTTGACTACTTTTTATGGAGACACCATAAGAATGTGGGGTATAAAACTTAAGCCAAATGACCTCGAGGATATAAAAGAACGAATAGAAATTGAATGTAGACGAATCGAGGAGGCTGGCATTCTTTTTTATGTCTAAAGGTTATCACACAGTATTTCCCTACCATCGGGAAGTAAATGGACAACATTTTATACACCTTACTTAGTTTCATTAATTTATTGTTTGTTGTTTTAGGTATTTCCTTTTTGTATTGTATTGTTTCCATTGTTTTTTACAACCCGCATTTTTACTGTTTCATCTTGCTTGTGTTTTGGTAGCAGGATGAGGAATTAATGTGCTTTCCCGTCTGCCAGAACGTACATCTTTTACCTTTCCAGTTTCAGGAAATGTTTTGATAATTACGGTAGATTTAGTTATTGGATTTCTGTTAGGATATTTGTCACTAAAAATTTACATACATCATGCACTCTATCCCCATATCCCAGTATAATTAAAATATCAGTTCTTTATGTTTCAGTTAAATGATCCATTTTTGTAAATCAACAATACTGACATTGTCAAATATATCAGGTAACCTTTTGTGCAAGTATTTTAATGAAAGGTAATAGATTAAATTATGGATATTAGACCTTTATTTTCGTATGTATTTTCACTAAATTCAGATGAGGGGTACCTGAGATATTCCGCCGTTTCCTTACTTTTGTTACACGGAATATAATGTATTAATAGTACAATACATTAGTTTTTATATGGGCAATTAGAAATGAAAAAGAATCTACGCATTTTATACTTTTTTCGACACAATTTAATGATTTTCAGTATAAAAGTATAAGACGAAAAAATCCAATCATTCAAACATTATTAATAAAATATGTGGGCGGTTATACGGGTGAATACGAGAAATCAGTATCTAGAGTCGACCCTGCCTGCACATCAGAATAAAGCCATTTATTTTAAACAAAGGACATGCTTTTAGTAACAAAAGGACATACATAAGCAGAGAGTAATAAAGAATTACCATTAGTGCAGTTTTTGTGGTCATCGGTACAAAAGGTCCAACTGTAAGAGCCAGAGGATTTTGCGCCCTCATAATCATAACCATAAAAAGCTTTTGTATCTCTCCATTTTGCTCGTTCCATTTACTTTCAGATATGGCGTCAGCCACTTTAAGGCTCTAAAAATTAGTAATTTTAGTTGAAATCGGTCACATATTTTGTACTGGCAAGCTGCATACCAGGGTTGTGATGTTTTAAACATTTTGCTTAAAAACAAGTATTTTAAACGTGTTTATATAAACGTTGCAGATAAATCATGCAATGGGTAAAAAAGAACGGCTATGTTCTCGTTGTAGATAATCCAATCAAGTTGAATTTTTTTTGACGAGTTGGTTTATCTTATCTTATCTTCTTAACACGGTATATGTTGCATGTAAATTTTACTAATTTAAAATTGACATATGGGGTACACGGAGATATGAAGTTTTTACTTTATGAATGTCTTGGTGCAGTTTCGATGGAGGTACTTGCTGTACCAAAAACCCACCGCCTTCAGGTGGTTGTTAAGAAAAAGATTACATTTTTGGAAAATAAGTTTTTTTTATTACCGATAAAAAACACGCCTTTCCTTGAAATTTTGCTTTATTGAAGATTAACCCGAATTTTCCCGAATTTTACAGGGTAATTCAAAAGTTTGCTGTTGCGATTCGCTGCCTAAAACACTGTACCCCCAAGAAACGATTATTCTTAGGTGTGGTTATTCCAGGACGGCCTTGTGGTCTTCTTTCATTTGAGCCAGTTTCTTTGTATCTTTTAAGAACCTCTGAAATAACTCCCTAAGTTTTGCCCAAAGTTCGGACACTATGGGAGACTGGTAACATGTAGTTTCCTTGAAGCTCTATAATTTTGTCGTTTTGTTTGCCACCCTCTGTTTTAAGTCACCTGTACCTACTTATTGTCACAATTGAGCCTGCAACCTGCAAGTTTAATGTCTATCAGTTTTGACATAGTGATTTCAGTGGGAACCTAATAAGTTTTTAACTACGTTACTCGAAATTATGTTTCTACAAGAACAAAAAACAGAAAATGAATCCTAACAGAAACTTGACATCCGATGATTGCGCTTACGCAAGAGGACTTCAGAGCAGAGCTCTGATCTATTATTGCACAAGTTTTTGGGCAAAACTCAGGGGGCAATTTCAAAAGTTCTTAAAATATACAGGGAAACTGGATCCAATCAAAGAAGACAAGAACAAGGCCGTCGTAGAGTAAGCACGCCCATCGAAGATCATTTCCTGAGGGAGCTGGGCGATTCGTTACGAGTTCAAAGCTAAAAGTTGAATTTGTCGCTGCACGTGTGAAATTAGTCTACAAAGGATACGGAACAGATTACGGGAGGCTGATATGCGACTCTATAAAGCAGCAATGGGTCCCAAGCGAATCGCCACAGGATACGCTTAGAATTCGCGAGAAATCATTTGCCATAGGGTAAAGATCAGTGGAGAAATATTCTTTTCAGTGACGAGTCCCGTTTTTGTCTCTACACCAATAACAGAAGAATGAAAGTTTACAGAAGACCAGGAGAGAGGTATACTCAGTGTAATTTTAAGGAAACTGTAAGCTACGGAGGTGAGTCTATAATGGTTTGGGGGGGATTTCGTTGAAGACCAAAACGAACTTGGTATTTGTAGAACATTTGATGGATGACCAATACATTGCGGAAACTTTAGAGTCCCACATTGTGCGTTTTGCTCCCGCCATTGGAGATGGATTTCTTTTCAGGCATGACAATGCACGTCCATACACGGCACAAGGTAAGGGACTCTGAAATTTCCGTAATAGTTGGCCAGTTCGAAGACCTGATATTAACCCCACTGAGCATGTATGGGACCATATAATAAAAAGGTTTGGGAATCACTGAATCCCCCGCAAAATCTACAGGACCTCCGTTTGGCACTCAATGCAATTTGGCAAAACTTAGATCTACAACATCCGCAAATTTATTTTAAGCATGCCAAATAGCTGTCAAACCACTATTAATGCTGAGAGTAGGAATACCAGGTACTAAAAATCTTGATTATATCTGTAACTTCTTTACTAGGCCATATTGTTTGTCTTCTTTGTTATATAAATAAAGCTGTGAATTTTTTTGCTCAGAGAAAAATAAATTAAATGAAAAATATGGTACTTAGATACCTTCTCATTTGAAATAGGAAAGTTAAATTTTTAAACAGACTGTATATGCAATATTAATTATTAAATAAAAAAAAAATAATTATTAATATTTTATATTGAACATTTTCCCAAACCGTCTAATAAAAAAGCTAACGGTTAAAATTTGTCAAAATACCGTGGGATACCCTGTATTTTAGTGATACTTTGTGATACCCTGTATTATTGTCAACGAAAAGGGCATAAGTTTAGGAAAATTTAAATTAAATTCACCAAAACTCTAATAAGAACCTTTAAAAGTCATCATTCTCAATTGCGGAAATGTTGATTTATTAAAGCAAAATTTTTGAGACTTAACGTAGCAAAAATTTTAAGTGAGGCCTGTTTTTTACCCACAATTGAATTTTCGAAAAAATGTCATCATTTTCTTACCATTAACCAGGTAGCAGGGCTTTTGGTGGAGCAAGTACCTCCATGGAAACTGCACCCAAGACATTCCTAAAATGAGAATTTCATAACCCGGTGTATCCCGTACTTCACGTACTACTCTCTGCAATATAGGTAAATAGTACATAAAGAGGACAGTTTTCGCATATTTTTTACTTCACGGTCACTTCCGGTTTCACCGGAAATGACTCCAGTTTCGGTTTTTTAAATAGAACACTCTGTATATTCTTACAATTTTGGATTCCTGAGACAATTCTGAATCTGAATGTGACATTTTAAAAACTTTTTACGCCTACTCGATTTTTTGTAGCCATTTTTAAAATTGCATCTAGGTGGCCATGACTGGTCGCAAATTAATCTAAGGACCTGAAATTATGACAGAATAATACAATTGCTAAGTTTTAGTGATTAGTCTGATAGCTAGGAACAAGAGAAGTTGAAAAAATCAAATTTTTGTGTCTAACTATTTTTTTTCAAATGGAGACCCTTTTTAGGCAAGCACTTTTTGAAAAGAGATTTTTTTTGCGAATCTGACGGTACTAACTTTTTTGCGATTGGATTAAAAATAAGCTCAAAAATTAAGTATTACTAAGAAAAATACTCGATAATCAATTATTTACTTTTATCAAGCGTGCCATGGATAGCCATGCTGGATATTAAGCAGGATTTTTTGTTTTGATAGTGACGCTTGCCTATTCTTTCTCAGTAGACATAAGATTTCCTTATTTTTCTTGATTTTTCAGTATTATTTTTGTTTTCAAAAGTCAAAATAATGTAAACTCAAAGTGAAAAAGTCGAAATGTTATTAATATTTGGAGAATGTCATAAAAATTCAAGGAATGCTGCTTAGTTGTATGCTCAGAGATACCCCGACCGGCAACATCCAGTCCATAAGTATTTTCCATATCTCGAGAATCGTTTTAGGCATCAAGAAGGAAATCAAGTGGCGGAAGGCAGATTTATTATAAATGAAATGGAGATTAACGTTGCTATGGTTGAAGTTGATAAAGCTGTTTCTTTAAGAAAAATTAATCACAAACTGGGTTTAAGTCATGAATCAGCTAGAAAAATACTAAAGAAACACGGATATTGAGCTTTTAAGTACTAGTTACAACGACATTTGTTTCCTGACGATGACCATAGACGGATATTGTTTTATGATTGGTTGCTCCAAAATTGTAGAATTGACCCAAATTTTATCAACTTTATCTTATTTTCTGACGAATTCTAGATTTATTAATAATGGTATGTTTAACAAGCAAAACACTCGTTACTGGGCCCAACAAAATCAACTTGAAATGAGAGTAGGAGCTTTTCAAGAAAGGTCTAGTGTCAATGTCTGGGCTGGTGTCGTTGGTAACAGAATAATCGGGCCAATTTTATTTCAAGGCCAATTAACAGGGGTTAGGTACTTACATTTAGAAGTTTTACGACGAAATTAACTTCCAGCAAGATGGAGCACCGCCTCACGATACCAGAGAAGTTCTTAATTATTTAATTGAACATTTTAATAATAAAGTTGTTGAAACCAATGGCCCAATACGGTAGAGGAAAGGATAGTATGTGTATTTAGAAGTATTTAGTTATAATAGGTTCTCCATATGCCTATGAACGCAGGGTTCTAAATAAATTTATTAATGACATTAATATCTCTATTCAAGATTGTGTGCTAAAAGACAATAACAAATCGGCCTTCCTGTCATTCGATAGTTTTATGCGTATTTACGACAGATCACCTTATGGAGACCCATCGTATAATAGTAAAAAACTTCTTTGTAAATACTTATCTATGCACATTTTTTGTTTGAACTTGTATGTACAGTGACAACCTTGTGCTTTCTGAAAATGAAAATGTTGTAAATGAACCATATTCCTTACGCAATAATGATTTTTAGAATAGACAATTCTGTTAGTTTTACATGTATGCTTTTAAACATTTAATGCATTAGAAATAAAATTGATGAATTGTCACTATTCTTAGAAAGTAGCAATAATCCGGATATCTTACTTATTACTGAGCATTGGTTAAAGGAAAATGAGTGTATTGGTCTTTCAAATTATAAATTAGTTTCTAAGTATGCAAGACTAACCTCTGTTCATGGTGGAACAATGATTTTGATACATAATAATTTTACGCAATATTCGTTTTTATGATAAGTTGGATGCAATGTTGGTTGAGAAAGAATTTAAATTTTGCATTGTTCAATCTCCTAGGATAGATCTGTTTATATAGGCCACCAAATACAGAATTATCTTTATTTAGAACTAGATTAGAATGTCTTTTAACTGAACTTGCTTCACACATTAATGTTATTTTAGCTGGTGACTTAAATGTTAATTATGCTGATAAATCTAGTTTAGGTACGCAAATGTTAGACAATTTATTTGACTCACTTGACTTAAATATGTATGTTATTGAACTCACGCTGATAAATCTAGTTTAGGTACGCAAATGTTAGACAATTTATTTGACTCACTTGACTTAAATATGTATGTTATTGAACTCACGCGTAAAAATTCTGGTACATTGATTGACTATACTGTGTTAAATGCTGGTCTTTCAGACCATGAAGCTGTACGCTGCAAATTTAAGATTGCCACTAAAACTAAATCCAGTAATAGGAAACAACTTTTTATTAAGCACTTTGTACTAAGCAAAATTATGATAGGTTTTCTCAGTTATGTTTAACTGTGCAATGGAATAAAATTTTAAATTCAGAAAATCCTCTTCAACAGTT
Source organism: Kuschelorhynchus macadamiae (assembly GCA_030620095.1). NCBI lineage: Eukaryota > Metazoa > Arthropoda > Insecta > Coleoptera > Curculionidae > Kuschelorhynchus > Kuschelorhynchus macadamiae. Next base: position 115,457 of record JAUTXW010001652.1, on the reverse strand, counting down.
TCACCGACTTCTTTGTGATGTGTTTAATGAAACTTTTCCCCTTAGAAGGGTAAAAAATCGTAAAAAGAGAGGTTGGTTTACCAAAGGCCTAAAAGCCCCAAATATGGATCTTTGCATACTTTAAGAAAATTTTTATTTGATAGTAACGTATTCATGAATTATTACCGGAAATACCGTTCTATATACAAATCAACAATTAACCTGACAAAAAAGATATATTTTTCACAAAAAGTAGAACTAATACTACTTTGGATTACAATAATAATGCAGACCGAGTCAACTCCTTTTATTGCACTATAGCTGAAAAATTGGCCAAAAATATCTCTAAAAAATTTGATCCACTTGAATATCTTAAAAGTACTGTAATAAATGACACCTTCTATATCCTACCGACTAATCCAGAAGAACTGAATGAAGTTTTTAAAGATATTAAAAATCTCAGGGTGCTACTGAGGCTTCCTTATCACACTCTGATCGCCTTAGCTGAAGCTATTAATTGGTCATTTACATGCGGAGAATTTCCATCTGATCTGAAATTTGCTACTGTGGTTCCAATTTTTAAGGGTGGTGAAACTGATGTTCCCTCTAATTTTAGGTCAATTTCCCTGCTCCCCACTTTATCTAAAGTTATAGAGAAACTTATGAAAAAGAGGATGCTACTCTTTCTCAAAAAACACAGTATTCTTAACACGACAATTTGGATTTCGATCATCATTGTCCACAGATGACGCCATATTCTCTCTTCTTGAAACTGTATACGAACTTCTAACTGACGGAGAGGTTGCTGCTGCGGTGTTCTGTGATCTATCTAATCAACTGGCCCTGACTGTGTGGATCATAGAATACTTCTCAGCAAGCTTGAAGCTTATGGATTTAGGGAGAAAGCTTGTGCCTGGTTTAGTTCCTACTTGGCTGATCGGTGTCAAATTGTAAGTTTTAAAAATGACCAATTAAATATTGCTGAAGGTGTTCCACAGGGGTCTGTTTTGGGACCATTGCTTTTTTTGCTATATGTTAATAATTTGCCAAGCATTAACATACAATGTTTGTTTACCATGTTTGCCGATGACACAACTGTTTTATGGCACCACCGTGATCCCAAACAGTTGGAGCTTGTTGTTAAGAGGGACTTGAAAATAATAAAAGACTGGAGTAACTCAAACTCACTTACACTAAACATAACAAAAACCAACATTATTTCATTTAAATGTTCAATTAGTGATGTTGGGATGGATGACCAACCAATAGGCAGTTTACGTGTTAACAAGTTCTTGGGTCTCTACATAGATGATAGGCTAAAATTTGAGAAACATATTTTGAATGTGAATTCTAAGATTTCAAGGGGTTGCGATGCCCTAAGAATTGTCTCTCGCGAGCTAGATTTATCAATGGCAAAGATGTGCCTTGATAGAGTCACATTTGCGCTATGGCTTGTGTTTCTGGGGAAGATGCCCTAACTATGTATTAAATTCCACATTTATTATACAGAAAAGAGCAATTCGGTACTTATCTAAAGCTAGGACCCGTGTTTCTTGTAGGCCTTTATTTAAATCCTTGAATATTTTGCCCTCACGTGCCTATTTATTCTTGAAACGGTGTGCTTAATTCATAAAAAAATTCGTTCAGAAATCCTAACTGAAAATACATATCCCACAAGAAGTACTCATGTATCTAGGTTACCGATTCCTTCATCAGAACTAATAAAAAAATCATTCATTTACAATAGAAGGAAAATGTTTAACAAACTGCCTTTACATATGAGAAAAATTTCTCGTGGGGAAAATTCAGAAAGCAAGTTAAAGAACTTTCAGTTGGGAAGGCCTATTATACAGTTGACAAATATTTTACTGATAGATCTTAAGTGCATTTTGCTAAATATTTTTTCTGTCTACCATATTTCTTTGACTATGTATAGTTTTACTTTTAACTTTAATGCATTGTTATTGTCTTATCTTTTAACTGACATTTTCAATACATTTTGCGTGTTATCACTGGATTTATTGGCTTTTACGCTCTTTTTCTGTTCTTCTTTTTCTCATTTTATTTTAAATTTTATATACAATTCTTTAGTTCTAAGTTAGTATTTTACAGGATATACAAAGAAGCAAGCAAACATGGTCATATCTATTTATATATTTGTGCTGATACATCTATATTTATAGTTTTTTTTATTTAGCGTTGTCAATAATACAGTTAGGTATATGTTTGTTCTAATATATCTTTTATCTTTTTTATTTTTTATTTAGCTTTGTCAATGATGCTTTTATTTTAGACAATAAAGCTTTTTTGAGTTGAGTATTATGCCTTAAAATGCTGTACAACGCTGTACAAACGAGCGGAAATGTGTCGTGAATAAGGAGGAATGGACTTTGAACAACTACAGTGAACTCGAATATTGTGCTTTTACATTTTACAGCGTTATTGAAGTTAGTTGAAGTTATATTTTTGTTTAATACTCTGAACTATTTGTTAGATAAAGATAGCCACAATAGACCACAGAGTCGCAGTGGAGGGTCGGTTTGATCCACTCACTTTTAACCTAACCTAACCTAGATAAAGATACAGATTTGTACGCCTTAATTTGTTGATATCTGAAAAAGGCCAGCAGAAAACTGTATAAAAAATGCTGTTCCGAGCATTAGGCGCTTAGGCGTGCATTCTTTTCATCAACAGAGATAGGCTGGGCAAACTTTACGTGACGGGACGCATAGATAGATCCAACAAGTAATCTTGATCAACCAACTGTTACAATTAAAAATTCTACTTAATATCCAGCATGGATATCCACACTTGAAATAAGTAAATAATTGATTATCGAGTATTTTTCTTAGTAATATTTAATTTTTGAGCTTATTTTTAATCCAATCGCAAAAAAGTTAGTGCCGTTAGATTCGCAGAAAAATCCTCTGTTTAAAAAGGTGCTTGTCTAAAAAACAACGCCATTTGAAAAAAAATAGTTAGACACAAAAATTTGATTTTATCAACTTCTCTTGTTCCTAGCTATCAGACTAATCACTAAATCTTAGCGATTGAATTATTCTGTCATCATTTCAGGTCCTTAGATTAATTTGCGTCCGGTCTCGGCCTCCAAGATGCAATTTTCAAAATGCCTATAAAAATCAAGTAGGCGTAAAAAGTTGTTAACATGTCACATTCTGATTTAAAATTTTCTCAGGAATCAAAAAAGTATGAAAATATACACAGTGTTCCAGTTAAAAAATCGAAACTGGGGTCATTTCCATTGAAACCGGAAGTGACCGCAAAGAGAAAAATATGCAAGAACTCTCCTCTTCATGTACCATCTAACTATACCAAATTTCGTTTTGATACATCAAATACTTTAAAAGTCATGGCCTGTCTAATATATTCGTTGACACCCGGTATACCGTGCTAAAAATATAAAGAAATTACCTACCCGCCAAAAAAAATTAACCTTGACTGGAATATTTACAATGAATATATGGCCATTTGAAATTGACGTTATTTTTTACCCCTTGCATAATTTATGTGCGAAGTGTACTTTATTTCACGTTACCCCAACGTCAAAACAAGGCTACTATGATCCCCGCCTGAAACATGTCCTACAATGACACAGGCGCGATAATCCATTTCAGTCGAAGGACAATAGCAAATTCGATCTTTTTAGATTCATCAGGCCCCATAGGCTTGCGAGCCCCGTGAAGGGAAAAGGCACATGGAATCACGGAAACTTGATTCCATTTAAAAGCGCCCTAGGTACAAATGCACATACTTGAGAAGCCGGCTTTTTAAGCGACGTGTGCTGTCTTTCTTAACGTAATATGAAACCTCAAAACCACCTTTGCTGCTGTCTTTACTATTCATCCAGTAGATTTAGTTAAACTATTTAAAAATTTGTACAGATGCTCTATGAAGTGTGCTGAAATATCAAAAGTCCTCTAACCTCGCATGTGCCCGTCGTGGTTTTTGTTTCTCCTATTCTGCTGGAAGCTATTTGAAGGGCTCAATAGTCCCTGTACAATATATCTGATAATTTGAGCTTTAATTTGTCCACACCCTTTACAATATATCTAAACATTGAAAATTGATCTTTTACTTTTACCTCACAAGTTAAATTTTTTTAATAAGCAAATGCAAATTATATCTTAACGTGCCATGTATCAATTTGCAATATTCTAATCACCTTTTTGCATTACCTTATATTTTTACGTACCTTCTAAAACATATCTGAATATAAAATTTAACATTTTACCTTAAAAGATAAATCTTATCCATACGCGAATAAGAAATATATCTTCAATGGTACCTGCGTAGTATCGACCTGTGATGTTTTAATTACTTTTTTGCAATCATTTTTATACACCCTGTACAATATATTCGTTTATTGAGAAATGAAACTACATTTTGCCTTAAAAGTTAAATCTTATCCATATGTAAATAAAATAGTTATTTACCTAACAAATGCGGAAAACTTTTGCGCACGCGGTGGCAGTTGCCACATGACACCTAGGGTGGAAAAGACATTTTTCGCACATGTAAAATACACTTGCGTAAAATTGGGCTTGTTTTTATTAAATTTTAGTACTTTGTAATTCTTTTATGCACGCTAAAACTGTTCAAATTATTACTTTCACTTTTATATTTTATTGGTATTATTATGAAATGTACGAAAGCGTAGAAGGGCCACAATTTTTTTATTTTTATTTCTGTAACAAATTCCGACTTCTATCTCGGAATTCCGACTTCCAACACGGAATTCCGACTTCTATCTCGGAATTCCGACTTCTAACTCGGAATTCCGACTTTTATCTCGGAATGCGTTGTAATTAATACACGACTGCTTTAAAGCTAAGTAAAACTACAAGAAATTTATTAACTGTGCATAAAGTTCAAATAAAAAAATAACGACTGGGTCGGTTCCGATGACTTGAATATGGTTGACATGAAATATAAAATCTTGTACTTTGCTTTATCTTTTTCATAGATAGTAGAAATAATAAAACGCCATTTAGTAAGAACATCTGAACCATATTATGTTAAAAAGATGTAATAACATGGAGGGGGTGCACGCATTTATATACAGGGTCCTGCAGCTCACCTCCCGTCTTTTATTAATTTTAAAAAAATATTTAAAAGCCACTATATGCTGTTGATTAGAGAGCACATTTTAAAAATATTCTTGATTATACAGGGTGTTACAAAAAATAGTGGCGCATAAAAGTTGAATTTTTTAAAATGGAACACCCTATATTTTTTTACATTTTTGGAACACTCTTTGCCTAGTCTACAGACTCCTAGAATATTATCTCTCTTTTTTTAATAGTTTCGGAGAAAAAAGGTAAAATCGAAGAAAAAAAAAATTATAGTCTACATTTAAAATATTTATAAAAATTAGATAAAACATTGTAAAAGCTAAGGTAACCTAGTAGCTTACTGCAAAAGGTTTATAGTTATTCTGCTACGAGTATTATAAGTCTTACTTATACAGGGTGACCCAAATTCCATGTCAAACGTTGCAAAATGAAAAATAATTTTTCTCCATTTTTTCAAATGGAACACCCTATATATTTTTTTTCTGCCAGGTACAGAATTAACAAATCAACATTTTTTATTATTACACTTATCTCAAAATTCCTGAAGGTTTTTGAAATATTCTTAAAAAACTAATGTTGTACTTTGTTTTTCAGTACGATAATTGAATAACCTCACTAGTAATGTTCATACCTTCGCGATTTTAAATATTAGATAGGTCAGGTAATTACGTTTGCTGCATAAAATTTAAATTACTGCCAAGAGTTAAGGCTCGACTTAAGGTGTAACAGCTTTATTTAACATTATTAACAAATATCTAATTATTGCTAAAATTAATTTTTACTTAGAACATATGTTCGATATGTCTTCCATTCTCTTCGAGGCATAAACGAAGACGGGTATGAAAAGATCTTCCTACTATTCTTAATACTTCGGGCATAATACTTTGAAATGCGGTTCTAATCCGTTGCTGCATATTTTCGGGAGTTGTTGGAGGTTTGTTGTAAACAATTTCCTTAACGTAGCCCCATAGAAAAAATCTAATTTCGTTAGATCAGGCGACCGGGGCGGCCACGCACTTGCTCCCTGTCTTCCAATCCATCGATCTGGAAAATTATTATTTAAATGATCCCTAACTGGCAACGAAAAATGTGCTGGAGCACCATCTTGTTGCAACCACATTGTATTTCTCAGATTAACCGGCAAATTTTCGCACAAATTTGGCAAGTGATTTTCTAGGAAGTCGAGATACATGGCTCCAGTTAAATGTCCATTAAAAAAATGGGGACCAATAACATGTTCACCAATAATTCCCCCCACACATTAACTGACCATCTGTGTTGTAGATCAAGCTGCCTAAAAATTCTTGGATTATGGTCGGCGTAGTAATGGTAGTTATGACGATTTACAAATCCATTCTTATGAAATGTGGCCTCATCAGAGAATAAAACTTTATCAAAAAAATCAAAGCTTAACCTAATTTTAGTTTGTGCCCAATTACAAAAGTCAACACGTTTCTCAAAATCTGCTGGAAGGAGTTCTTGATGCAACTGAATATGATATGCATGAAATTTATGGCTCTTTAAAATTCGCTGAACAGTTCTTTCGCTTACTCCTACGGCATCCCCGACTGCTTTTTGGCTAACAGAAGGATTTTCCGTGACAGCTAATAGCACAGCTAATTCATTTTCTTCCGTTCGAACGGGCCTATTTCTAACTGGTCTTGTATAAATTACATTTCCCGTTGCCATAAATCTCTCTAATAAGTTCGTCATGCTCCTTCTGTCTGGGTGCCTTCGTTCTGGATAATTTTGCGCATAAGTCCTACTGGCCAAAAAGGCATTTCTATGCGATTCTCCTAACACAAAAACCATATCAACCAGTTCTCCCAAATGAACTACGTAGAAGGTAAAGACCACTATATGAAAAATCCGATAATTATTTCAATTTGTGAAACTTAAAAAACGAATAAGTAAATTGCCGATATGTTTTAGTTGTTTGACAGTTTCTAGACAATTTATTTTTCATGGCCTACTTAAATTCTAGTTAATAATTTGGGCAACACTTGTCAATAATATTAAATAAAGGTTAAGGCCGTTTTACATGCTGCAAGTTTCTTGCAGCAAGGGGTTGCACCTGCAAGATATTGCGCGCAATTTGTGTTGCAGATTGTAAAGCGGCAGTTGTATTTCAATTGCAAGTGTCAGCGTATGCCTTTGTGCAAGTCTCTTGCAACTTGTAGGAAGACCTGCAGCATGTAAAACGTCTTTACGGCTTAACTCTTGGCAGTAATTCAAATTTTATGCGGTAAACGTAATTACAAAAAATGTTGGGATTGTAGGTTTTTTTCCATAGCTATAACTACGCTGACCTATTTATTATTCAAAATCGCGAAGGTGCTTACTTATGAACATTACTAGTGAGGTTATTCAATTACCGTACTGAAAAACAAAGTACAACATTAGTTGTTTAAGAATATTTCAAAAACCTTCAGGAATTTTGAGATAAGTGTAATAATAAAAAATGTTGATCTGTTAATTCTGTATCGGACAGAAAAAAAATATATATAGGGTGTTCCATTTTTCCACATTGCTATTGAGTTTATTCAATTATCGTACTGAAAAACAAAGTACAACATTAGTTTTATAAGAATATTTCAAAAACCTTCAGGAATTTTGAGATAAGTGTAATAATGAAAAATGTTGATCTGTTAATTCTGTACCGGACAGAAAAAATATATAGGGTGTTCCATTTGAAAAAATGGAGAAAAATTATTTTTTATTTTGCAACGTTTGACATGGAATTTGGGTCACCCTGTATAAGTAAGACTTATAATACTCATAGCAGAATAACTATAAACCTTTTGCAGTAAGCTACTAGGTTACCTTAGCTTTTAAGATGTTTTATCTAATTTTTATAAATATTTTAAATGTAGACTATAATTTTTTTTCTTCGATTTTACCTTTTTTCTCCGAAACTATTAAAAAAAGAGAGATACTATTCTAGGAGTCTGTAGACTAGGTAAAGAGTGTTTCAAAAATGTAAAAAAATATAGGGTGTTCCATTTAAAAAAATACAACTCTTATGCGCCACTATTTTTTGTAACACCCTGTATAATCAAGAATATTTTTAAAATGTGCTCTCTAATCAACAGCATATAGTGGCTTTTAAATATTTTTTCTAAAATAAATGGTTCAGGTATAATAAAAGACGGGAGGTGAGCTGCAGGACCCTGTATATATATATATATATATATATATATATATATATATATATATATATATATATATATATATATATATATAAATATATATATATATATATATATATATATATATATATATATATATATATATATATATATATTTTTTTTTTCAGATTTTAATATATGCTTTGTAGTGTGGGGGCATATGTCTCCTCGCTGTCCATCAAGGCTTATCGTCATTTATTCCCAAGGATGGTACTTTTATTTTCCCAATTTACCAACTATTTACTATATACATAAAATTTAAATATAATTATTATTGTTTTTCTTTTAGGAGAAAAGAAATATATTTATTTAAAAAAACATCTTTTTTGAGTAAATAGCTAGCACCTATGAAAAATTTATGCATCCTCTATTAAAGTAATTTATGTTTCGTTAAACGATTATTCATTAATCTTTATTTTTCAATTCGGTTATTATTCATTCAGATTAAAATTCATAATCAAAGTATAAGAGATTTTAGGTTGACTTTTTCAAGTAAGGACAAGAACATAATTAATCAGTTACATTCTATGTATGATACAAAACATAATAACTAAAATAAAGTCAGAAAAAAATAATTTTTCCTTATATCTGTTAATTAAAATAATACTCGAGTAAATTTACTTGTTTTAAAACGCTGTTATTAGTTTCATTTGATTTTCACCCACTTTATAACGCCAGATTACAATCAATGACCATGGAATGATTTGATAAGTTTGTCCCATTATCTTGATTAGTATCGTCAGGATAAAAACAATTTATCTCGGAGAGGAACCTTGGCTACCTTATAAAAGAAAGGCAGCAGGCGCGCAAATTAAAAAATAAATTATAATTTGACAAAACTAAAAAACACGCTCTAATAGTAAACGGAACTAAAAAAATATCTAGTTTAAAAAACTAAAAAAACGCTAAAAAGAAAAAAAATAAATTTTGTAAAAACATAGGGTGTCTTTATGACATATATTCATACTGAATTTACTTTCAGAAATTATACCGATAAAATATTTATAATAACTGATATCAGACCCACGCTATTTTCAGCATGACATTAATTTTCTTGTTAATCATTTTATTCTCATCCAAAGGGTTTTTTTTAGTTCAGTTTACTATTAAAGCGTGTTTTTCAGTTTTTTAAACTATAATCTATTCGAATTCCTCCACAAATGAAGACATTGATATTTTGTGAAGTTTGAAAACAAAAATCTGTAACATGATTTCAGCAAAAAAAAATTGTTAGCAAATCACATCCTCATAAATCGTGTTTCCGGTATAGGTATTATTTCTAACTTCGTGGAAGGACATCAATCTATCAAAACAGACTACAGGAACACAGTGAAAAGTTAATTATAATTTTGATTGTTTCTTCAAGAACCTTATTTTCTTTCTTTTAGCTTTAGCTATTCGGTAAACCTCTTTACAAATAAAGCGCATTCTACTGACAAGGTACAACTCAATGATCGTAGTAAATTTTTTTCGTGTTGATCACACCCAACAAAAGGAATAAGTATTTCTTTTAATTTGTCCAAAATGTCAAAATGTGTACCTTGATATACGTGGTTTGCTGACTAAATATCTAATACAGTAGACTTCATTACTGATTATAGACTCTTTGACTAACATTCCCAGTCATTTACTTTTTTTATAATTTATTAAGTTTCACTACCCGTTTTGGATCTTCTTCTACTTGTCATAAAAGTTTGTAATGGATACATCATTAATATATTGGAATGACTCGGCAGGCCGCGGTCTTCTACCCTTAAGGACCTCACTGCCACTTTTATGCATACTATATATTATTATTAGCACTATTGGCAACAACTTCCAATTAATATTTTGACTACCTAATTTTGTTCGGGACCTGGGACATAATATGAAAATATGACCTTTCTCATTCAATAAAATTTGCTTCAGTTTTCTAATCCTGTCACTTTTATTCATATAGTTGTTATTTCTAGACACGTTGGTAATTAAACTAATTGAAATTTTCCTTCCTTATTAAAATTAATTTGAATTTTCTACCCTGTCCGAAACCCGCTGCTACATTAATTCATAATATATATTATTTCCAGATATCGGGGTAATAGCCCCCTATAAATATTTTGGCTTGCACTACCATCCAAGGGAGTCTACTTGGGGTAAAAAATACTTTTTTTCTTATTTATTAAAATCTGATTAAGTTATCTACTCTTTAGAGACTCGCTGCACTTTTTATTTATACTTAATATTATTTATAGATATGTTGGTAAAAGCATATTATAAATAGTTTGCCGTCCATGGTGTCTCTACAAGGGATAGAATTTAATTATTTATTTTTTCCTCATTTATTAAAATTTTCTTTGTCTTCTACACCGTCAGGGGTTAAATTTTATCATACTAGATACTATTTCTAGACATTTTCAGCAATTAATATTTTACACAAGTCATAAATGTCTTTATCACAAGGATAATTATTAAATGTGCAATCACTGGACAACGTATCCAAAGCAAAAATTCGAACATTTATGTAAAAACACTACTAGAAGTCGAAATTCCGAGTTAGAAGTCGGAATTCCGAGATAGAAGTCGGAATTCAGAGTTACAAGTCGGAATTCCGAGGTAGAAGTCGGAATTCCGAGTTAGAAGTCGGAATTCCGAGATAGAAGTCGGAATTCCGAGATAGAAGTCGGAATTCCGAGTTACAAGTCGGAATTCCGAGATAGAAGTCGGAATTCCGAGTTACAAGTCGGAATTCCGAGATAGAAGTCGGAATTCCGAGATAGAAGTCGGAATTCCGAGTTACAAGTCGGAATTCCGAGATAGAAGTCGGAATTCCGAGATAGAAGTCGGAATTCCGAGTTACAAGTCGGAATTCCGAGATAGAAGTCGGAATTCCGAGATAGAAGTCGGAATTCCGAGTTACAAGTCGGAATTCCGAGGTGGAAGTCGGAATTCCGAGATAGAAGTCGGAATTCCGAGTTACAAGTCAGAATTCCGAGATAGAAGTCGGAATTCCGAGATAGAAGTCGGAATTCCGAGAGAAGTCGGAATTCCGAGATAGAAATCGGAATTCCGAGTTAGAAGTCGGAATTTGTTACAAAAATAAAAATAAAAAAATTGTGGCCCTTCTACGCTTTCGTAGAAATGTATTATAACCTGTTGGTTTCTAAGGCTACTTTCATAATTCTGTTGTCGCTATGGGACTAAAAAATACATGTCAAATAAATTGTAATTTTTTTAGGTTTTTCTTGTTTGAGTTGCGTTTGTGAAATGGACTCTGAAAGCGAATAATTAGAGCTTCCCGATTACATCGGCGAAGCAGCATCCAACAAAGAGTAACTTATTCCAGAGAAGGAGTACAACGCCTTTGAAGAATAGTGTAAAACTATGAAAACTGTCACTGAAAGAGGAGATATTCCTCGCTTATTTTTCTTATCTTTCTAAAATTTCAGACGGTCCATGCTATGGTCAGTTTTCAATGTTGAAGCTATCTTTAAAACTTCGTAAAAACGTAGATATATGCTGATATTACCAACTGATCTCATTTATTAAACAGGCCAGAAAAGTCCAAAGTTTTAGAGAAGAATGATATCGAGACAATTTTGACAGAGGCTCTAGATCATATTTACTTGGCAATAAGGCAGCAATAATTCTCGGTATTGCAATAGTTTGCATAAAAGCAGAACTGGCAAACTTGCTTGTGGACGACATCGAAGAAAGGGAAGATATGCAGATGGTAAAAAATTAAGCCACAAAAAATCATGCTTAAGAAGTTTCTTAGTGTATGAACCAAACAAGGACAGAGCAAGTTATATTATTCTCTACAGAAAATATAAGTCATTGCGAAGAAAAGTTGTTCGTGTAATTAAATTATCATAAACAATGGTATAGAATGTTTTACATTTTTTTTGTGCTCTGTATCACATTAGGTTTAGGAACCCAAACTTGGGACAATGCGTTTACAATTCTTTTTTACACCTATAGTAAAAAAAATGTTTCTACAAAAAAATTCCTGTTAAAACATACAGGATTTTTTTGAATGTACAGGGTGTCCCATTTTCGTAGGTTTTACGGGGTTTCCAGCTTATGAGTAGAGATAGAGAGATGCGGTTTTCGCGACACCGTGCTACTTTTCGATGAAACTAAAGACGCCGCAAACAGATTTGCCAGTTTCCGTGCTACAAGGTGATTTTGAAAATTTGTCATTTTCGGACACCCCCTGCTCAGCTATCGTAAAATATATTTAAAATGTTTCAACTGGTAATAGATTTTTTCACGTAGAATTCAGTGGCGTACTCAGAATTTTGCTGAGAGTCATAGTTTTTGACATATTGGCATAACCTACTATTTTTTAAATGGGACACCCTATATATTATTTTTTCATCTTATTCTTCGTGTCGAGAGCTTTTCAAAAACATACCATAAGTCATATTTATTTTCATAAATAACATGAAAAAATGCATTTTTCTTTAATCGGATTTATGGCATAGCAGATCAATCGAAATAAGAGAAGGTGGCTGTGGAGCCATGGAAAAAGTTAACAAATATTTATTAACGAAATAACAAAGTAACAGCATCAGAAAAAATTAGGAAGTAGGTAAAAGGTAATAATTATAATTTCATTAAAACTACAAATATTGTTCAAATTGTAGACCATTATGTGTCCTACAAGTGCGACAAACTTTAAAAATTCTTTTTAATGCAGTTTCTATTGTAAATGACTGCCTTTGTAACTCTGCAAAAGCGTTTTCGGTGGCCATTCTTAGTTGTTCTAAGTTTTCGTATCGCCTTACATAAACCTTGTTTTCTAAATAACCCCACAAAAAGAAATCTAAAACTGAGAGGTCAGGGGATCGTGGTGGCCATCGAACAGGTCCGTGTGTTCCTATCCATCTTCCAGGAAAATGGTCGTTAAGCCAGTTTTGACTTATTCTGGCATTGTGGGCTGGAGCTCCGTCTTGCTGGAAATAAATCCTATTTAGTTGAGCCAAGGGAACATCATCCAAAATTCCTAATGCGTTTCTTAACCAATCGAATTCAGATTTCCTTCATATATTTGGTAAACTATTTTTCGGTTGAAAATAAAACAGGAGACATTGAATCCAAAAAGGAAAAATAACATGGTTGTTTTCTTGAAAAATCGCGTGTTGTGTCTATTTAAAATCCCTGAACTAGTAAAATGTGCCTCGTCTGACCAAATAATCTTTTTTTCAAAATCGATATCTTCTGCCTTCATATTTATAAACCAATTGCAGAACTCCAATCTGCGCTATCACCAGGATGCAGATGATGCACAAGTTTGTATTTATAGGGTTTGAATTTGTGCTTTTTCAAAATTTTCTGCACTTTGGTTTTCGGTAATTTTCCTGCAAGATGTTTCAGGAGCTGTCTGAACGAGGGCTGTTGACCTCAGATTCTTCGTTGTCTTTATTGTAAGTTCGCGATCGGGCTTGTTAAAAGATCCATATTAGCAAAGATTATTTTTAATTTTTTGAAAAATTCTTTTTTCTATTATCTAAGTAAAATAAAGCGAACCAATAAAGTCAAAATGCAGGAAGATAAAAAAGAACTAACCTGTTCAGATAAAGCTCTGCCGCCTGATCTGCATCTTCATTAGACAATATAAAACACGCGTTCATATCATATTTCTCAAAATATTCAAATTTTTGATTCTGAGCCATATTAAAAACAATTTATAATAGACGTCAAGAAAAATTTAAACGCAATAATGCCAAAAATGACAGCAGTAATGGCTGCCTGATCATATTTTTGTTGGCGTTGCCATGGCTACCACAGCCACCTTCTCTTATTTCGATTGATCTGCTATTAAATCCGTTTAAAGAAAAATTTTTTTCATGTTATTTATGAAAATAAATATGACTTATGGTATGTTTTTGAAAAGCTTAAGATGAAAAAATAATATATAGGGTGTCCCATTTAAAAAATATAGGTTATGCCAATTATGACTCTCAGCAAAAATATGAGTATGCCACTGAATTCTACGTGAAAAAATCTATAAATACCAGTTGAAACATTTTAAATATATTTTACGATAGCTGAGTTACAGGGGGTGTCCGAAAATGACAAATTTTAAAAATCACCCTGTAGCACGGAAACTAAAATGGTTAGGGCAAATCTGTTTACGGCCTCTTTAGTTTCATCGAAAAGTAGCACGGTGTCGCGAAAACCGCATCTCTCTATCTCTACTCATAAGCTGGAAACCCCGTAAAACCTACGAAAATGGGACACCCTGTACTTACAGTGCTGCGTTTGGGAAAATGCTCACTTACCTGCACGGCATAAAAAGATTATTTTTCTCTATTGTTATCAAAATGTAATAAATTTAATTTTCTATTTTTATTTCAAAATGAATGTGTTAATAATTGTTTTTTTTAAATCGCATTTGCTGTATGGTCTTAAAATCGAGTTCTGGCAATGGTTCAAAAGAACTCTATTATATAAAACAGTTGAAAATTTCACCCAACGCCATTTTCCATAAATGTGAGAGATCCTTTGAATTTATATCAGCTGAGCAAAATGTATCAAATGCATATAGTTCGCAAATTTTTATTATTAAACATTCCAAAGGTGATGCCACTTCCATTCCCACAGGAAAGTACACAAAGTTGTCAAAAATTGGTTAGATACAGAGAGATTTTTTTTTAATTTTATATGATTGTGGTATTTTATCTAGTCAAGGGTAAATTAGAAACTAAAAGTTACAAAGTTATTTGTAGCCTAGCAATTAAGAAAATTCAAATGAATGTCGATAGCTCCGCCATTTTTTATTAGATTTTAGAAATATAATAATCTAAAATAGCAACCTTATTAAAGACTACCACTAAATTAAAAATGTAAGTGCTTTATATTAGGATACATACCTCTTCACATATTTCATTTGCACTCCATGCTAATAAAAATATTTGAACGACTAAAAGCAAAACAATGCTGGAAACTGATAATAAACCTGATGTTGTATTAACCTAAAAAAATGTTATTATTAAGGGTGAAGATGTTTTAAAATAATAAATATGATTATTGTGCATCTAGTAATGGAAGGTTCAAGCTTACAAACGAAAATAGTTTATGTATGGGAACCCTTCATGACATGGCAAAAATTTTCCACAAGACACACACGCAATCTCAAAAAATTGAAGAACAAGATGTACAAAGAAGGTCCTAATCACTCTTTTCACTAGGTTGACAGTTATCGCGAAGAACGGATGGGAAGATATGATTGCTTTTTATCCCTCCTATTTCCCGTCAAAAGAAAATTGAATAAATTGCTGACCACGTCGGAGGGCAAAATGTACAATAACGTCTTTAAAATTAAATAGTTTTTGATGTTTAAAGAAGTATTTGAAAGGTAAAAGCCAGAGCTACAACGTGCAAATCAAATGATTTTTGTCTGGAATAATATTGTTACAATAAAACCCTGCTTTGTTTGCATGGAATGAAAACGTTACTGTTGAAAATCTTGTTTTTTTTTTTGGACTTTCTCGGATTTGTATGATTGCTTTCCATCTCTCAAATCTCCAGCCAACCGAAAATTGATTAAATTGTTGACCGAGTCGGAAGACAAAATTTACAATAAGATCCTCAGGAATAAAAAACTTTTGATGTTTAAAGAAACATTTAAAATGTCAAGGCCAGAGCTACAACGTGCAAATTATATGATTTGGTTTTACTCACAACCATTTTAGAATAAAAAAAACACCCTTGAAAAAAATGTTTTTCTCAAAATCCTTTTTTATAGAGCTGGGCCGTATTATTATCTTCTTTAGAGGGAATAATATTATTAGAATAAACCCTTGTTTTATTTGTATCGAAAGAAAAGACTACTCTTAAAAATCTTGTTTTTTTGGTGCTTTTTCGGATTTGTATGTAAATTATATCTCGGATATGATTTTAAACGATCGTAGATAAAAATTTTTACGATACACTTGTGACACATCGTTATTAACATACTTGTGTGCCTTCCACACCCATATATTAATAACGCTTTTATTACACTTGTATCGTAAATATCTATTAACAATATGTTATTGAACTCTTGTCAAAATTATCTGATTGATTAAATAAATAAGAATTAAGTAATGCAATTATTATTCCTATAGCGAATATGCTTGCATGATTCTGATTTATGGGCAAGCACTCGGCAATTGTGTGGAAGCAAAAAAAAAAGAATCAAATGTTAAAATTAATAACTTGCCGGCAGCGCGATTTTATTACCATATTATTATACGATACGGATGTATGGTCCAGAACTGCTTTCACGTACTCGCCGGTTTTCAGTTATGTTTGTAAGCATTTTTTACCATATTTTAATGTAAATTGAGAATATACGTTTTGAAATACGATAATTCAATCTTTAAAATTTTCTTATAGAATAGAAATCGAACCATCCGTGTCGCATCCAGACCCGTTGAAAATTAATGCAGTAAAAATTTCAAATTGCATTAATTCAAAAACTAAATATCCGAGGGCGCCTGCGCATGTCTTGTACACACTAGAGTTGATCTCATTGGCTACTATTTTCCGGAATATCTACGCTACAACTTAAAAAATGGTCAAGTAAGAGTTTTTGAGAAAATGTTAAATTTTCCGGTTTTTTGAGATTTTCTTTGAAACTAATCATCCCATCGTCTTTTTTGACAGCTAATTTTGTTCATATTTCGATCCTCTACGATTCATTTCTATATAGTTCGCGATTGATAAAATGGTTATCATTTTATAAACAAAAAACCAAACAAAACGCTAATTTTTTGCTCTACAATTTTTTAAATGATGCCACAATTTGTTTCCAGGTTGTATTTTTGACACAAAAAAATTTCTATTTGTTGGCCTATTAACGCTACTTTTCAATTTTTCTCTTTCTGGAGTTTTGTTTTTAATAATTGTTGGTAATATCTCAAAGATAAAGAAAATCTATAGAGGTGGCAACGTTGGAATAACTTGGCTGTGTTTAGACTTTAGAGTTGTCATTTGTCGTGTCAAGTCAGTCTGTCATATTTCTGATAAATATAAAGGCTTATATCATTCAACGGATCTCTGCGTTTCATTTTACTTAACCGAATTTACCTAAAATATTAACAGGTTATGGGCCCAGGTACCCCAAACGTTGCCTCAAGCCGCTCAGGAGTCAGGAAATTGAGAACTGTGTATTGTTGTTGTTTCTGGGTCAGAAAACGTGAGTGTTGAGTTCCAAAGATGTCCATGAACTATCTGAATAATGTTCCAAAGTTGATGAGACGAAGAACTATGCAGATTGGGCTTTTGCGTTAGAGAACGTGTTCGTTTTGGAGGGATTATCAAAATATATTGGTGGTTTTGAAACAGATACAGTGCTAATAAGTAAAGCCAAAGCCAAATTAATCTTAACCCTAGAGAGAAACTCTATCAAGTCTAATGTTTGCTGGATTAACTGACAAATTTGAACCAATGGAAATTGCTATTGAACATGCAGGAATCGATGTTACAGCAGATTCTATAAATTATAAATTGCTGGATATGTACCTAGATGGCGTTGATAATCGTCAGTCAGCGATCAAAATCAGTAATCAAAGATTTTATCTGTTTTAAGTGTAAAAATCTTGTATTTTTTAAATTTTAGCTATTAACATGGAAAAACAATATGACAATTGGCTATTCTATTCGTATCTAATAGCGCTCGCTTTCTTTTACTTTCCTCGCGAGGAAAATTGAAATTTAAAATTTCATTTCATATTTTTATCTTTATCCATTTTGAAATCAGTACTTGGATTTCTGGATAAGTTTTTGTTGCTAGACGCCTAACTAGCCCCCTGTAGAACTAGCCACTAGTTGCTAGATAATTTTTTGTTCTCTGCCACAACTCTTTATTTAGGCTTGCCTAAATTAAATATTGGATGGAATTCCGATCCCAATTGCATCATAAATTCAATTTTGGTTCCGAGGAAATAAGGTCATCCCGGATATAATTCGTCATAAATCCTGTTCGAGGACCATTGAGGGAGAGGAGTAGGTAGCCGTTAAAAGAAGAACTGATGCAGCCTTGGGCCGTCCACTAAGGTCGTGGGTTCTCCACCACGTGGCGCAGCTATTAAGAGTTTTGGTGAGAAATTTTCATTATTTTTCAAAATTCTTTATTAGTTTATTTCATCCGAAAATTTGAGTAATTAATTATCTTAACAGTGTTTAAATTATTGGCCAATTAGGGTACAGGGTGTTCCAGCGAGGACTGAACAGGGACCTATTTTCGACCTTCGATGTATTTTTTCTTGTAGAATCCAAAAATGTCATCGAAAAAATATTTGAACCAGAAACAAAAGAGTTACGCTATGCATCAGGTGTTTTTTAAATGGACTGTATCGTTTTTTATACGATTTTTGGAAAGAGTGATTTTTTTATGTCCGTTCTGATTAAAAGATTTGATTTTGCGATAGCTGTTTATATTACATTTTAATGTTTTACAAACTAAAATTTTAGCTTTACCTATTTTCGACCTTCCTTGTATTTTGGAAAAATTCAAAATAGCCAATCGATGTATTTTTTCTTGTAGAATCCAAAAATGTCATCGAAAAAATATTTGAACCAGAAACAAAAGAGTTACGGTATGCATCAGGTGTTTTTTAAATGGAATGTATCGTTTTTTATACGATTTTTGGAAAGAGTGATTTTTTTTATGTCCGTTCTGATTAAAAGATTTGATTTTGCGATAGCTGTTTATATTACATTTTAATGTTTTACAAACTAAAATTTTAGCTTCACCTGTTTAAAATATACGATAGGTTGGTATAGGTGATCAAGGTAAAATGACGTTTGAATGCTTTGTCAACAAAAATTGACATTATTTTAATTATTGTCGAAGTCTTCACCTAAAAAATATATACACTGCCGGGCATAAAATTAGGGTCACCTTGTACTTTCAAATTAATTTAGAAATTTTTATTTTTTGTTGTTGTTTTTTTGTTGTAACATAGTTTCCTAACTTGTGCGATGATTTTGTCGTGATTGCTTAAATAAAAAAAAGTTTTTGTTGTTTTTTTTTGAAGTTTATAAAAAATAAGAAAAAATACAATTTCAATTCATGTGCTCTAAATGAAAACTACAATTTTTTTAAGAACTTCAGTAGCGAGTATTTCCTCCTCTGGCAGTGATAACAGCTTGCAAACGACGAGGCATGCTTCGAATTAGATTTTGGATCACATCCTGCGGAATATTGTTCCATTCCTGCACCAATATGTCGCAAAGCTCTCTAGAATTTCCTGGGGCCGGCACATGTCTCCATAAACGTCTCCCCATCTCATCCCAAACATGCTCAATGGCATTTAAGTCTGGGCTGCGAGGAGGCCAAACAAATCGCGTTATTCCAACCTCGTCAAGATAAGAAGTAACTAACCGAGCAGTGTGGGGCCGTGCATTGTCATGCATGAAGGTTGCGTCTTCACCAAGAATAACCATAAACGGTACAACGTGGTCTTCTAAAACCTCTGTCAGGTACCTATGTGCGTTCAACGTCCCATTCTGGATAAAGACTAACTCCGTGCGAGCTTCAAAAGATATACCTCCCCATGCCATAACTGATCCTCCACCAAATGGAAGTCGCTCGGCAATACATGCTTGAGCATATCTCTCGCCTTGTCGTCGCCACACTCTTACACGTCTATCTGAGCCTGTCAGACAAAATCGCGATTCATCGGAAAACAACACGCGACTCCAATCCTCTATTGTCCAAGCCAAATGTTCTCTTGCAAAATTCAATCTTGCAATCCGGTGTTCACGAGAAAGCGGCGGGCCAGTAGCTCTAGTTCGAGAAGATAATCCAGCAGCATGAAGTCGCCTCCTAACCGTCCACTCACTTATGTTTACATTTCTCACTTCTTGAAGATGATTTCGAAGGGAAACTGCCGTGACCATTCGGTTTCTCAAAGCATTAGAAATGACAAAGCGGTCATCTCTAGCCGTTGTACTCCTTCCTCGTCCTGAACCAGGTCTTCGAGTGAGGAAACCAGTCTGTTCGTACCGTTGAAATATTCGTTGCACACTAAAAAGACTTACACCAACATTTCTCGCAGTTTCGCGCTGACCGCGGCCATCTTCTATAGCCGCCACAATTCGCGCCGCAACAAACGAAAAGTATACTGTTAATGATTTTTATGAATTTCGGTCAAGGAGCCTTTTTTTTCCAAACGCCTATCAAAACAACAAACATTTTTTTTTATTCAAGCAATCACGACAAAATCATCACAAAAAGTTAGGAAACTATGTTACAACAAAAAAACAACAACAACAAATAAAAATTATTAAATTAATTTTAAAGTACAGGGTGACCCTAATTTTATGCCGGGCAGTGTATTTGACTCTGATCGAAATGAAACACTCTTTGGATGAGAGACTACAGATTGTTATGCTATTTTACAAGTGCCAAGAAAATGCAAGAGAAGCAAGAAGAAGATTTATTGCAAATTTTCATAGAAATATATCCATCAATACAATTCTAAGGATGAAAAACCTATATGAGGAAAATAAAACTTTACATGATAGAAAAAGAAATATACAAAGAAGAAGAAATCGAGACCAGGCCATTATAAATTATTTTCAAGTTAATCCAACCAAATCTATTTCGGATGCAGTTCGGGAAGTTCAGTACGGTGGCGGTGTAAGGCGCAGAAGAGTTAGCCGAGGGACTGTTTACAGGACAGGAAAATCGTATAAAAAACGATACATTCCATTTAAAAAACACCTGATGCATAGCGTAACTCTTTTGTTTCTGGTTCAAATATTTTTTCGATGACATTTTTGGATTCTACAAGAAAAAATACATTTTTTGGCTATTTTGAATTTTTCCAAAATACAAGGAAGGTCGAAAATACGTCCCTGTTCAGTCCTCGCTGGAACACCCTGTACATATAATTTAATATTAGTGACCGTAATTTTACAAATTATTTCACAAGAATTTTCTTTTTAATTATTGCTAATTCTTGTAAATTATTAAATAATTCACCTGCTACGTTGATTTTGAACATTTGCCTTATTGTAATTTAATTATTTTATAATAAATTTGGTAACTTGTTTAAATAGTTTTTTTTATTTTGGTTAAAGTGCAGATAATAATTTCTGAAGAAGGATTTTCCGCAAAGTCCGACTTATAACACCGCTTCTGAAAAGGATACTGTATACATTCAATTATCGAAAAGAACAGAATAGATAATTAGATTAGTTAAAACAACCCCGCCTGTCAACTCATGCCAGAGCCAGCAAAAGGAGCTGTCGTGCCTTTTGCCTGTCGTGGCCCTATTAAGAGGTTTGCCTAGTAATATTATGTTCGTTATAACACCCATACGTTACAACGGATTAAATAAAGACAGAAATAAGGGAGTGACGAATAGGGTAAATTATTACTATTCGGCTACTTAAATGGAACTACACAATTCCGTACTATCTACGTAATAGCCAAAGTCACAGTTACATGTTATGCACGAAATAGTTACCCTAAAATTGTTCCTCATTTTGGTGATGACTACGTAGTCTCAGCTTAAACAGAACGTGGCGACACCAAGTTCCGATTACTTGAATGAAAATACTTGTGATAACAATGACGTATTCATGACTAAAAGCGCTACTTGGGAATGGACCGAGTGTTGTATACATCGATGTCAAATGCCATTTTGTTAGCTAATGTATTTCAAATCGTGTTATTGAAATTAAGTATCAGCAGCTAATGGTAGCTGATATATTAATAAAAAATTACCTAGAATTGAGCATTCCTATTTGGTTCAAAAATTAGGAATGGTGTCTTAATTCTTTAAGATAGTAGTGGTGTTGGTAATATCTCAAAGATTAATAGTATAGAGGTGGCAATAACTTGGCTGTATTTAGACTTTATAGTTGTCATTTGTCATGTCAAGTCAGGTTAAGGCCTAACACTGGAACCTGTGGTGGAAGAGGGATCAAAATACAAGAGTTCTAACCACACTGGGCAACAACTTGTTACGTTCTGGATGCGCGTTTCGCTAACCAAGTTAGAATTATCAGCAGATAATAAAAACTAAAGTAATTTAACCTAACTGGGACTATTTATAGGCAAAAGTTTTTGGATTTGGATACACCCCACTGCACCATCGTTATGTATACAATAAAGGGGCTATAGGGCCCTGTCTTTATTTAGTGCTTTCTTACTACATTTAACTATTTCTATACTTTCAAATGCATCCCATAATCTATTATTAGATATATTTTTAATTAACTTAAGATTATTTATTCCTATTTGGTAATTGTTTTCCAAACCATGTTGGGAAAATGTAATTGCAATAATCAATAATTTGAAGAAAGAAATTATTTATGAATATTTGCTTCTCACAAAATTATGTATGAATCAAATTTTTTTCAGCTCCACAATAAATATTATAAACAACTTTAGGGAACTGCGATGGGCAATTGCTTATCTCCGATGCTTGCAAATTTTTGTTGGTAGATTAGACACCCAATTAAAAAAACGACTCAAGTATTTTCCAAGGATGTGGTATAGATACGTAGACGACATATTTGCTATTTTTGATACTAAAACAGAAAAGTACGAAAAGGAGAACAATGACAATTACCTTTTCTCGACACGTTGGTTATTAGAAATAGAGATAAATTAGAATTTGATATTTATAGGAAATTTACTAATACTGATAGGTATATAACATCCAACTCATTTCATTGCCGTCAACACAAAATGGCAGTATTTCATGTCTTAACTCACAGGATAGTCAATTTTCTATTAAGTAAAGAATGTTTTAACAATGAAATGATTCGGATTAAAAATATGGCTAAAAGTAATGGATATAATGATAATGTTGTACAGGGTGTTCCAGCGAGGACTGAACAGGGACCTATTTTCGACCTTCCTTGTATTTTGGAAAAATTCAAAATAGCCAATCGATGTATTTTTTCTTGTAGAATCCAAAAATGTCATCGAAAAAATATTTAAACCAGAAACAAAAGAGTTACGCTATGCATCAGGTGTTTTTTAAATGGAATGTATCGTTTTTTATACGATTTTTGGAAAGAGTGATTTTTTTATGTCCGTTCTGATTAAAAGATTTGATTTTGCGATAGCTCTTTATATTACATTTTAATGTTTTACAAACTAAAATTTAAGCTTCACCTGTTTAAAATATACGGTAGGTTGGTATAGGTGATCAAGGTAAAATGACGTTTGAATGCTTTGTCAATAAAAATTGACATTATTTTAATTATTGTCGAAGTCTTCACATAAAAAATATATATTTGACTCTGATCGAAATGAAATACTCTTTGGACGAGAGACTACAAATTGTTATGCTGTTTTACAAGTGCCAAGAAAATGCAAGAGAAGCAAGAAGAAGATTTATTGCAAATTTTCATAGAAATATATCCATCAATACAATTCTAAGGATAAAAAACCTATTTAAGGAAAATAAAACTTTACATGATAGAAAAAGAAATATACAAAGAAGAAGAAATCGAGATCAGGCCATTATAAATTATTTTCAAGTTAATCCAACCAAATCTATTTCGGATGCACTTCGGGAAGTTCAGTACGGTGGCGGTGTAAGGCGCAGAAGAGTTACCCGAGGGACTGTTCACAGGACTCTGAAAATTCATAAATTTAGGCCTTTTCGTATCATTCCACTTCAGCACCTAACACCGGCACAAAAAGAACTTCGCTTCCAATTTGTTTCTCAAATGGTAATTCGGCAAGAAAACGAAGACCCTGATTTATTCAAAAATATTGTGTGGACCGACGAAGCTACTTTCACAACATCGGGAGTATTCAACAGACATAATAGTCACCACTGGGCCGTTGAAAATCCAAAAAAGTTCCAGACTATTAAATTTCAAGGGAGGAATTCTATTCATGTTTGGTGTGGGATAAAAAACAATAAAATTTTGGGACCAATATTTTTTAACGGGATTTTAAATGGGCACAGATATTATGAGTTTTTAGAAAACGATGGAAGGATTACCATTGGCAGAATATCAGAATTTAATTTGGCAACATGATGGGGCGCCTCCTCATGCCGTGCATGATGTGGTTCAATTTTTAAATCGGCGCCATAACGAATGGATAGGGCGAAATGGAACATATGCTTGGCCGCCCAATAGCCTCGACCTCTCAGTTTTGGATACATTTCTTTGGGGCCATTTGAAGAACGTCGTATACAGACAACGAAACGAAAATATTCAAGAGATCATGGGAAAAATTGTCGATGAAATAAACCGCCTTAACCAGGAAAATCATATTGTAACAGCAAGTTTAGAAAGGCTACAAAGGGGTTATCGATGTTGTTTCGAGAAGAACGGCGGTCACATTGAAAACTTATGTTATTAGTAGTTTTATTTTATTATTTAATAATTATTTTTTATTGAATTTCTTTTTCTATCATGTAAAGTTTTATTTTCCTCAAATAGGTTTTTTATCCTTAGAATTGTATTGATGGATATATTTCTATGAAAATTTGCAATAAATCTTCTTCTTGCTTCTCTTGCATTTTCTTGGCACTTGTAAAATAGCATAACAATCTGTAGTCTCTCGTCCAAAGAGTATTTCATTTCGATCAGAGTCAAATATATATTTTTTAAGTGAAGACTTCGACAATAATTAAAATAATGTCAATTTTTATTGACAAAGCATTCAAACGTCATTTTACCTTGATCACCTATACCAACCTATCGTATATTTTAAACAGGTGAAGCTAAAATTTGTTTGTAAAACATTAAAATGTAATATAAACAGCTACCGCAAAATCAAATCTTTTAATCAGAACGGACATAAAAAAATCACTCTTTCCAAAAATCGTATAAAAAACGATACATTCCATTTAAAAAACACCTGATGCATAGCGTAACTCTTTTGTTTCTGGTTCAAATATTTTTTCGATGACATTTTTGGATTCTACAAGAAAAAATACATCGATTGGCTATTTTGAATTTTTCCAAAATACAAGGAAGGTCGAAAATAGGTCCCTGTTCAGTCCTCGCTGGAACACCCTGTACATAAATTAGTAAGTAGACATAAGCATAAGACAATGTTAAAAGATGCCACTACTCTTCAGGCACCTGAGGCTCCCAATAAGTTCATTGTAATCCCATATAATCCCAGATATACTAGTCTAGTCTAGAAAAAGTATTTAAAAACGTAGGTGTTAGAGTAGCCTATAGAATGGAGAACAGTTTGAAAAATCGCCTTGGAAACCATAAAGACAAAGTCGACTTGAAGGAGAGGAATGGCATCTATGAAATTAGCTGTAATGACTGCGATCTAAAATATGTTGGGTAAACTAAACGCTCCATTAACATTCGTTTTAAAGAATACATGGCACATTTAAGATACGGAAGAACAGAAAAGTCAAGCATTGCCCAACATGCTTTGGAAAACAATCACCAAATATGAATAAATAATCTTAAGTTAATTAAAAATGTATCTAATAATAGATTATTGGATGCATTTAAGAGTATAGAAATAGTTAAATGTTATAAGAAAACACTAAATAAAGACAGAGGGCCTATTCCCTATAGTCCCCTCTATTGCTTACTTAACAAATGTGCAGTCGGGTGCAACCAAGTGTGAACCCATTTACCTATAAATAGTCTCAGCAAGGATAAGTTACTCTAGTTTATATCTGTTATATACTTAATTGATAACTATATGTTATTAGCCTAGTAGGCCTAAGTTAAAGAATGCAGGAAAATGCACGAAAGAATAGCTTTTTTAGGTGACTCGGATCAAATTAATCCGAATTCTTCTTATGAAAATATGCTCTTTACGCTTGCAAATTCGAGCAAATCTTTAAATTATGTAAACAAACCATTTTTCATTGAAATTTGTATTGAAAATAAAAGGCATCAGTTCCAAATTGATACTGGCGCTTCAAGCAGTTGTTTTTCATATGATTTTTTTAAACAAAATTTTAATAATTTTATTTTGGATAGTACAGATCAAGAATTTTTTGTATATACAGGGCAACAAATAAAACCCATTGGTGTTTTAAACTTAAACGTTAATTTTAGAGGAGTTAATCATAAATTAAGTTTTTCTGTAATTAACAATGGGGGACCCCCAATCTTGGGACGAGATTTTTTGTATTTATTTAATATATCTATGTCTGACATTTTTTTCTATGAGTCAAACTCAGAAACGGAAATTTTTACCAATTTAAAAAATTGTTCGAACCAGGTTTGGGAACTTTTAATAAAGGCGAAGGAAAAATATTTTTAAAAAAATGGTAATATAGCTCCGAAAGGCCATTACCGTATGCACTAAAAGAGAAGGTGGAAGATGAACTAAATCGATTGTTAGAAGACGGAGTGATATCGCGGAATATGTGTGGTGTAGTGGAATATTCAGAATGGGCCACGCCAGTTGTACCTGTCATAAAGCCAAATGGGCAAATAAGGTTGTGTGGGGATTACAAAATAACTATTAATCCATATATAAAGGAATACCACTATCCTTTGCCGCTTGCCGATGAATTATTTGCAAAGTTATCTGGAGGTATCGAATTTACTAAACTTGATTTAACTAATGCTTATCAGCAAATTTTATTAGAACCAGATTCAAAAAAATAAACTACAATTTCAACTCATAAGGGTTTATTTTGCTATAACAGATTACCTTTTGGTATCTCTTCAGGGCCCGCCATTTTTCAAAAAACAATGGAGTCATTGTTGGGGGGGCTAAAAGGGGTTGTGTGCTTTTTGGATGACATATTAGTTACAGGGAGCTCTAAAAATCAACATCTTGAAAGACTTAATATTAAGTATTTTAGAAAATTATGGGTTTAAAATGTGTAAGAAAAAATGTAATTTATTTCAAAATGAAATCAAATATTTAGGTTTCATAATAACAAAAGATGGATTGCAACCCTGTATCGAAAAAATTAAGGCTATTCAAGAAGCAAAAACACCTACCAGTATTACACAGTTAAAGTCTTTTTTAGGGTTAGTTAATTATTATGGAAAATTTATTAAAAATTTGTCTTCTATTTTGCACCCTCTTTATCAACTACTAAAAAAAAATATTAAATGGACGTGGTCTGATCAGTGTGAAAAATCTTTTGAAGAGATAAAAAACAAATTAACTTCTAAAGATATTTTGGTACATTTTAGACCAAAATTACCCATTAAATTGATTGTAGACGCCTCTGACGTAGGACTAGGGGCAATAATTTGCCACGTTTTTCAAAATAAAATCGAAAAACCAGTGGCATTCGCTTTTAGAACTTTGTCAAACGCGGAAAGTAAAATGTCACAGGTTGAAAAAGAAGCTGCTGCTGTTATTTTTGGTTTATATAAATTTAATCAGTACTTATACGGTAACAAATTTACTCTAGTAACTGATAGTAAAGCATTAGTCTCAATTTTTAGCCCTTCCAAGGGTATTTCACAATATTCAGCAAACCGACTCCGCCGCTGGGCTATCATATTAGCTAATTATAATTATGTTATTGAATATGTCAAGTCAGAAAATAATAAAGCTGATTTTTTGTCAAGGTTTCCTGTTGCTAAAGAAAATTCAACACA
This sequence comes from Kuschelorhynchus macadamiae, assembly GCA_030620095.1. Taxonomy (NCBI): domain Eukaryota; kingdom Metazoa; phylum Arthropoda; class Insecta; order Coleoptera; family Curculionidae; genus Kuschelorhynchus; species Kuschelorhynchus macadamiae. The sequence goes on along the minus strand of JAUTXW010001652.1, from coordinate 87,694 downwards.
TTTTGAGGATTATCAAAGAAATTATTTTAATTATTTAAATAATAATAAAGAAATTCAAATTAAATTTGACGATGTAAAAAATATTACAAAAAAGGATTGTTTTTCTCAAAATTTAATTAAATTTATAAACTCTGGCAATTGGCTAAAATTTTCGAAAAAAAATTAAAGATACTTACCTTTTTTAAAAAGAAAATATGAAATTTCTATTGAAGATAATTGTTTAGTTTGGAATAACCGATTAATCATTCCCAAACTATTACGTAATAATGTATTGCAACAATTACATAGTACGCACCTAGGCATCGAAAAAATGAAAGGAATAGCACGAAGCTATTTTTAGTGGCCGGTCATGAACAAAGATATTGAATTTTTTATAACATCTTGTGAAGTTTGTAATTTCAATAGTCCAAGTCCTAAAAAAGCTATTCTTTCTCCATGGCCTTTGCCCGAAAAACCTTTTGAAAGAATTCACATTGATTTTTGCGGGCCATTTCCTAATAAAATGTTTTTTGTTCTTGTGGACGCTCACTCAAAATGGCTTGAATGTTTCATTGTTAATTCAATAGCAGCAACACCAATTATCAAAATTTTAAGGCGTTATTTTGCTACTTTTGGTCTTCCAAAACAGCTTGTTTCTGATAATGGAACAACCTTCATTTCGGAGGAATTTCAAAATTTTTTAAAATTAAATGGAATAGAGCAACTTTTGTCACCACCTTATCATGCTCAGTCCAATGAACAGGCCGAGTCAGGGGTGAAAATAATAAAAAATGCTTTAAAGAAACTCATTTTTGAAAATAAAAATTCATATATTGAATATTTATTATGCAATTTTCTGTTCGATTATAGAAATTCGGTACATTCTACAACGGGTGTGACTCCTTCTGAATTAATTTTTCGACACAAAATAAATAACAGGTTTAGTTTATTACCTCCTTCTAATAAAGTACAAAAAAATGTATTACATAATCAGTTAAGGCAAATTGAATAATTTTCCGGTAATAGAGTAGAAATTTTAAAGGAGGGAGAGCAAGTGTTGACAAAGCAATATAAATCAAATAAAGTTTTCTTTAAAAAAAGTTGTAATAAAAAAAATCTTAGGAAAAAACGTATTTTTGATTTATATTCCTGAATTACAAATAGAGTGTAAAAGACATCTTGATCAGATAAAGCCTTATTTGTGCAACACCTTGCCAATACAGGGCGGTGAAATTGCAGAAGTATTAAATAGCAATTCTTCCGAAACGAATATCAGGCCTAAAAGAAATATAAAACTACCTGAAAGGTATGGTATTGTCAAATAAGCAAATTTTAGATATTAGTTTACTAGTTTTAGAAAAAATATTATACAATAAAACCGTTAGAAATAAGTAAAATATTAGAACTAATTACCATATTGCAAGATAATTATATTTCGAATATATTCTTATAAAAATTAGTAAAACATATTTCGTTTAAATTTAAATAGCTGTAAGTAACTAACCCAGTGTTGAATTTAAGGAGGAGGAGATGTTATATACTTAATTGATAACTATGTGTTATTAGCATAGTAGGCCTATGTTAAAGAATGCAGGAAAAAGTGTGTTTTTTATATATTCTCACCACACGACAAATATATGAAATGTAAACCAGATTATTAAATCCAATAACATTGTACCTTTGAGAAGCAAATAGAAAGGTGTTAATTAGTTCGAGTTTTATTTATACTCTCAATTTAGAGCTCATAAATATAACAATATCATCTGCTCGTGATGCTGACTTGGTTATCGAAACGGGCGTCCAGAACGTAACAAGTTGTGGTGTAGTGCGGATAGAAATCTTATATTTTGATCAAGTCAGTATGTCATGTTTTTGATAAAAATATAGTTTATTTATCTCATTCAACGGATATCTGCGTTTAATTTTACTTGTACCCGCATTTACCTAAAAAATTAACAATAATGTATACTTACCACAGCTAACTGTATTACTCCCGAGGCAAGGCTCACTGAATTTAAAACAAATTCCAACAACATGACATATTTTGTACGTTTGTTAAGCGAGTGAACAAAGCTAAAAAATATAAATGAATAATCTTTCAAAACCGCCGAAAACATACCATTCACCTGATTAACATCTGATGTTCAACAATTAACTCTTTCACCGTGTAAAGAACATCACCATTATGTTCCTCTTCAGCAATAACATCGAATTTCCGTAACCGAATTTGTAACATTTTCAACTTAGTCTTTGCGTAGATTATCAAACAAATGAAGGAAGTCTGCGTAGCTGTATTCAGGAACATCCCCTCAATAACCATACTAATGTTAATACAAATAACCAGGGGCATATGAGTTTCTCTCCTAAATGGATACCACATATCGTGCATGAACGGTTCATCTTTAAAATCCGACATATCTTCTGCTGCTAAAAATCGTACAATTGATACCAGGGCAAAAAATATGCAAGAGCACACAGTGACCATAAACTGAAAAATATTAACCAGTCTGCAGTAAACGGTGTTCGTCTTGTAGCACTTTTTTATTTCTTCGTCGTTTGAGTGCAGGATTGCTTCCTCGTTCTTCATTATGTAAGAGAACATATTTGGAATTTGCTCGATCTATAAAGAGAAAACTATATACAGGGTGTCCTGCTTTCGTTATTTTTATGGAGTATTTCTCTTATTAGTGAAGATAGAGGGTTACGGTTTTCCCGACATGGTGCTACTTATTTATAAAACGAAAGACAAAATTTTCATGGCCCCATTCGTTTTTAAGATACAGTGTGAAATTGAAAATATTTCATTTTTGGCATCCCCCCTCGTATTCGGTTGTTGTTTAACTTATCGAAAAGATAAAAACTGGCTTTGATAAAGTTTTTCACGTAGAATCCAGTGGCATAGATTTTTTATGTGAGCTCTCGTTTTTGAGATATAACACAAACTTATGATTTTATAAATGGGACACCCCGTATATTTTTATTTTATATTATTCAGTTTACAATAAGCTTCTCGAAAATAGATAATAGTATATACTTTTCTATCCGAATCGCTCAGTAAATTGCATTTTTTTAGAGATAGACTTAGTTTTTGGTAGTAGGCTGGGATTGCTTACAAAACAAATTAATTTTTCAGGTATATTTTATTTACAGTAACAAGAATTTTTTTAAAAATTCTACAATAAATTGTTAACTTGTATATCCTTGTTTAAGGCTGTTTTACAAGAAATGTTCAAAGTTTAGCATAATTCAGTAACTATACTGTGAAATGTAAGTAGATTTGTAAAGTACAGGACACGAAAGAAAAACGGGCGTTTTCAGGTTCATAGTCTTAATCAAGCGGAAAAGTAAAATTTGTGTACGCTAATAAATTCTATGTTATTTTATTTGTTGTAATAGTTTGCAGCTTCACCTATAAAGTGCGCCAGCTAAGCGGTACGAAAAATTAATCGAGGATTTAGTAAATTTCGCACTGGTCCACTTGTAATTGGGATGTGCCTAGAGTCTCCATGCACTTGCCGCTAAAGGGTCTAGCTATTTCCAGTGGTGCCTATACATTTCGAGCATTTATTTTCATTTCTATATAAATGCGTTGAGTTGGATTTGAATTATTATTTCGAAGTAACGATTACGAGCAAAAGAGGAAAAACAATTCGAAGCGGTGCATTTGAAGTTATTGCGAGCGTTATAGAGGCCTGTACTAGAGAAGCTAAAAATAATAGTTTGACTATACCAACTCAAAATCGAACAGAACGCGCTGCATTTACACTGGTGTTTCGGAAAGTAGTGGAAGAAAAATTCAAAGAGAACATAATGATCGCTCATGTTCTACTTCACCTTTAAAATCTCTTGGTAAAAAAAGACCCCGATTATTATACAAAGATAAAATTGACGATGGTGATTTTCAAGTAATTCGACGAACAATAGAGGATTTTTATATAAACTTGAAGAAGGTTCCGAACAAAGGAGATTTTCCGTACGGGTATAAAACCCTGAATCGGCTTTTACGAAAATTGCTCATTGGCGGGTGGAATATCTATCAAATGTAAAGCAATATAGGCAAGAAGGACGCAATATTGTGTATTTAGACGAAACCTGGGTAGATAATAATATGACACTGAACAAATGTTGGCAAAGTGAAAATGTTACATGTGTTGTTCAGGGAATCCTCTCTAGTAGTCGCTTTATTATAGTTCATGCTGGTTCAGAAGCCGGATTTGTTCCAGGTGCTGCTTTAGTTTTTCGCTCGAGAAGCTTCTACTAACATTCCTCCCAAATCAGTCGTGGTAATGGATAATGCATCTTATCATTTTCACGTAGAAGATAAAGTACCAACTAATTACTATATAAAAGCTCATATGATATCGTGGTTTAAATCGAACAATCTTGTATGTGATCCAACATGGAGAAAATATCAATTATATAAAGTAATATCATCCAACAAGCCTAGAGAAAAGAAGTATAAAATTGACGGTCTTTTACGTAACCTCGGTCATACACCTTTAAGGCTGCCTCCATACATAATTCCAAATATATTCGAAAGAGCAACACCGGTAAACTTTCAATTAAAGATTTAAATAAAATCACATTAGAAGCGATTGACTCAAAATCGGCTGAAAATTGGAAATCGTATGTTAAACATGTTCGTTCTATTGAAGATAATTACTGGGAAGTAGATGGCAAAATTAAAACGGTTATTGATGCTTATGTTATCACACTGGGATCTTCAAGTAATGACAACGAAACCTCATCATTTTCAGAGGAAGACAACGATTTACAAGGAATCGAACCATTAGAATCACAGCCGTCAACCACAAAAATGGCTTAGTTTTTTTTCATATATTTTGTAAAATTGTTCATAAAGTAGCTGTCAATAAACTGCTTCAAAATAATTAATTTTCTGTTCAATACCGGGTGTCAAAAAATAACTTATATTTCAATTAATATTTGAAAAACTACAGAACTCATATTTTTCCAAAATTAACACATCAATGTAGTTATAGTAGGGAAGCCAACACTGATTCCAGTGAACAAGATTTATCAAAATTTTAACTTATACAGTTCGAATTTGTGCTATTCGGGTATGCCAAAAGTGACCGTTTGTCTCCATTTGTCATATTACTTTGTACAGGGGGCGTCATTGTGAAGTACTATACAGGGCGTTTCCTAATTGCGTGCTAGTGTTAAAAATGGGTGATTCTTTGAACTTTTTAAGAAAAAAGTTTAATATGAACCTAAAAGTCTTAACCTTGGAAATACAGGGTTTTAAAAAAAACATTTTTTTTAAATCCTAATTCTGATACTATTATAGATAAATAACTGTGTGAAATTTGATATATGTTATATTGTATATTTATGCATAAAAGGGCATTTTTTATTAACAAACAATTTTTAAAATGTCTACCAGTGCCGTTATCTACAATAGCATCAGAATTGGGATGAAAAAAAATGTTTTCTTTTTAAACTTTACCACCCTGTATCTCGAAAGTTAAGACTTTTCGGACATAAAAACACCCCCTTTAACATCAGCACGCAATTAGGAAACGCCCTGTATAGTACTTCACAATGAGGCCTCTGTATAAAGTAATATGACAAACGGAGACAGACGGCCACTTTTGGCATACCCGAGTAGCACAAAGTCGAACTGAATAAATTAAAATTTTGATAAATCTCGTTCACTGGTGTTGCTGGCTGCCCTTGTAAAATCTAGACTTGTAAATCGTGTATCACTATAATAATGTTACCTCTAATACCTCTAAACAGCAACTAACAATAACAACAACAAAAACTAATCCTATTACTAAAGATCACTAAAATAAACAGAAAACTAAAGTTATGCCCATTTTGCCTCACACAAAGCCTACATAATTTCCGAATTCTTCTTAAGGCATTGAAAATACTAACCCGTTGTTACGTTGTTGCATTTTATTGAATGCCCTTCTTGTGGCTTTTATTAAAACGGCTAAGGTTTCATGTCTTGTCCTATATATTTTGTTTTCTAAAGTACCCCGCATAGAAAGTTATCCAAAATCGAGAGATCTGGCGATCTCGCCGGCCATTTTACAGGACCATTGGTCCCTATCCATTTTCCACAAAAGTTATTTTCCAAATACTGCCTTATTCTACCGAAATTACGAGCAGGTGCTGCGTCCTGCTGAAATTATATGTCGCGTAAATAGGCCAAAGGCAGATCATCGAGAAATTCTGGTAGAGTAAGTTCTAGTATTTGGAAAAACCGATCTGTATATAAGCTCCCCTGGTATACACGATACATTATTTTTGAACCCAATATGAAACAAGAAATATTAAATCCAAACTTACCCTGTCGTATCGGAATTATTCGATGAAGTTCTAGTATCTAGAACAATTATGCCTATCTAATATTCCGGTGCTACTTACATATGCCTCATCGGACCATGTTACTTTTTCATAAAAATCAGGGTCATTATCGCATTTTTCTAGATACCAGTTACAGAAAATCATCATTTTTGTACCCGGGGTTTTGGAACACTAACATTCTAATGGATTTTTCTGCAAGAACTTGAAGGATCTACACCAATGGACGCCAGAACACGTCTTCCTCGTTTTCCTTGTTATAGGTTTTGCTTCTCGGCTTATTGATAGATCCGAAATCAACTAGATTTCTTTTCATTCTAAGTAATATCACAGGGTTGTCTGTATTTATTATAAAATACGACGAATGTTAAGCATACCTTAATAAATATAGTTCCGAAGCCTCGTTAACATCTTCGTTAGATTGTGCAAAGCAGAGCAACCTTTCGTATTTTTCTTCTTAGAAAACGTTTGGTTTCTAGCCATTTTTTATTATCAAATTTAAAATAATTGTTGCGGTTATCTAATCTAGTTTCAAAACAAACCAGAGGTTTTTGACAAGTAATTTATTTAACATGACAACAATTTACTTTTGTTTTGTGCAATCCCAGCCTACTACCAAAAACTAAAAGAGTCTATCTCTAAAAAATTACAAATTACTGTGCGACTCGAATCGAAAAGTATATACTATTATATATTTTCGAGAAGCTTATTGTGAACTGAATAATATAAAATAAAAATATACGGAGTGTCCCATTTAAAAAATTATAAGTTTGTGTTATATCTCAAAAATGACAGCTCGCATAAAAACTACGCCAATGGATTCTACGTGAAAAATTGTATCAGAGCAAGTTTTCACCTTTTTGATAAGTTAAACAACAACCGAAATACGAGGGAGCCCAAAAAATGCAATATTTCCAATTTCACACTGTATCTTAAAAACGAAGGGGGCTATGAAAATTTTGCTTCGGTCATCTTTCGTTTCACAAAAAAGTAGCACCATGTCGCAAAAAACCGGAAGCCTCTATCTTCACTAATAAGAGAGATGCCCCATAAAAACAACGAAACCGGGTCACCCTGTACACAGTGAATTTATTTAAAACAGACAATTTCATATTTTAAAAATTTGTAAATTTTGTTTTTTCGATTTATTAAAATAGTAAAGTATGTTTCTGTTTAGTTTGGCATTTAATAATAAGAATTATAATAATACGTTTATTATATATCCCTATTAATAAATATTTTTTTTTAATTTCAAGTTAAGGTAATTTAAAAATAATTTAATTTTTTACTTGACACCCCACCTAAGAAAATAACATATATTAAGGATATACTACTTTATCTGCCTGCAATTTCGTTTAATTTCAAGTTAAGGTAAGAAAGACCTTACATTTTTGAAAATAGATTAATTTTTTCTCCGCCCCTATCGTTTGCCACCCCATCCAGGGAAAGACCATATGGAAGATGGAGAAATATACTCTATTTCTCCATCTGCCTGCAGAATTTCGTTTAATTTCATAATTTTTTTGCTCCACCCCTGTCGTCTGCCACCCATCTAGGAAAAGACCATTGAGTGTATATTACTTCAGCTTCATCTGTCTGCAGAATTTCGTTAAATTTGAGGTAATTATAAAAGTAAGTAAAGTAATTATAATATATTGCGTTTTTTGAAATAAATGATTTTTTTACTACGTCATTGACGTTTGCACCCCCCTATCAAAAGACTTTGCTAAATTTTGTTGCAATTAGATTAAATATAAAGAAAATATTTTTGCCCTTGGAAGCATCCTGGAACTATCTTTTTCGTTTATTTATATTATGCCAAAGGTTTATCCAGTCTGCTGTAAAATGTTGCTACTGACGGATATCCCCCAGGGTATATTATATCCCGAACACTGGCATATGTTTTTTAAAACACCCTATACGGTTATTATTACCTGGAATATCAAAATTTTCACACAGGTTTCCAAAACTATTATTAGAACGTTAATTCCACTGTAAAGCCTAGTAAGTTGATCAAATTTGACGAATAAAATGCAAACGTTAATGACAAGAGAGAGGATAAAAGTCACATAACCGACGGTTTGAAATCTCGAATAAAATTTGTACAGTTTCACGTATAAAGGATTGTCCGACATTCTAAAAGGCCAGAAACCCCCTACGATAAGGAAATATTTAGCGACTTTTATAAACTCATCTTTCGGCATTTTTTAAATGGTCTTCAGTTGATCGCTGAAAAAAATACTATGTCAAATTTATTTTTCTGCTACCATTTATATGGTCATTTAATCAGAGATAAAGCTTGTATTAGTAATATTATATATTATTAAGCGACTAGATTTCCGTAATCGGACATTAAATAATGGCAGGTACCTATAATATTATAAAAGAATCTGGTTTGTAGAATCTCATGAGCGTACAACCTTTATTTACTCTGGATATTAAATAAGCTTATTACTTCCTCGTAAAGGGAAGGATTGTGATCTAAAAAATAAACTCCCTACGAGATTATTTCAGATCTTTACGTTTCAGGATCATTGGACGTCGAAAAACATGTTTTCTCAAATCCGTCGGTCTGTATGTCTGTTCGAGGCATAGCTAAAAAACCACTAATTCGATTGACTTGAAATTTTGGTCAAAAATTAAGGGTCATATTAAGACATACCGATATTATGTACAAGTCAAACTAAGTAAATATCACTAACATTATTTGACTAATAACCTTTTATATTTTATCTAGGTCCGTGAGTTAAGAAGTTTTTAACCTACGCATTTTGCGTGAGTTAAGAGCTTCATTACCGTAGTCCTTTGTATTACTTTCCACACGTATTTTCAGTCATTCATTCCTTTTCAATTTGAAATTTGTGATATAGAAAATGCAAAGAAGATTTTTATAAATTATTTTATTAAAACTATAAAACATGAAAAATTATTTATTATAATATTAATAGTACAATCATTGCAATCTTTCAAATAAATTCCTGGTGAAGCAACCACATTTGCTAAATTTGTAGTCAATACATTGTTTTCATTATTTAAACTGGTCATCTAATGGCTTTGTTTCATTTTTTTTCGGGTCTCGTCCAAAGTTATTCCCAGAATTTTGAATGCTATTTTTCTTTATTTTCTGTATAATTTTCAATGTAGCTTTCCGCGCCAGCCACCGTGACGCTTTACTGTTAGAATGTCAGCTCCTGAATCTCATAATAGGGACGTAGATGATCTTCGGAAGCAATGCTCCGTATTTTCTTCGAGTTTGCGATAAGCAATTTGTTTTGGCAAGGATCCAAAAGAATTAATGCCAGCCGGTTGCTTCATACACATGCCATTTAGAAATTGGATGAAAAACCTACTATGCTGGATGTTACATGGGAGAAGATTAATGTATTTTAGAACTAGTAAAACCATGTTCTTGAATACTTCCAAATGTTACATATAATTCCCTGGCTATTTTCGTTTTCGTTGTGAGTAAAAACAAATGAAAACATCGCCCTTCATCCTTGACATTTTCTAACAACAAAACTCCTCTCGCCTGCAAACTCCTGCAAGCTCAATAATGAATGCTACTTTCATAAATGAGTGTTTTTTGTTATCCGCTTCTAAAAGGAATGTTGTAATATTGGTTTCAGTTAATACCCTTGACTTTTTTGATTGATATTCCTCTTTTTTGAGGAGGGCGACTAAACTTCTAAATTGCTTATATCATGAATTTAATACATATCATTGTTCTTATTATAGAATAAAACGCCCAGAGAGAAGAAGGCCTGATGAAGGGGAGATAACTCCCCGAAGTATACAATAAGTACCTTTTCATTTTCATAGTTCTCCACCATTTTTGAAACCTATTGAAAATGTACCCATATTTTGGCCTGGATTTGTTGAGAAGCCAATATTCAATCGCCCTGTATGCTTCCTGTTCAATATCCGAAAGAATGCTTCTTTCTGAATAACTCATTTTGACTAGAAATTAAAACTGTCAATAAGATGTTACTTAAATTGGCATTGCCTGGGGTAACGCAGAGTGGCAGGATTAAACTGCAAACAGATAAGAGCTAATAGAAAGGTGTTTTATGTTAGCTTTAAACTTCTTGAAAAATTTGTTTAATAAAAATATGTGTGTATTTTAACAGTCGTGCGTTAGACACAGATAAAATGCTGTACAATACATGTGAGTTAACCTGTTCTATCGTAATTATCTATTATCTTCGATCGTGCGATAAGAAGCCGTAACCGCACTGATTTTAGTTAGGTAATGTTAGATATTACCGCACTAATGTGGTAATGATTCCATTATAGCGGAAATGATATCCACTAATATCAAAATTAAGACAGAAGTTTATTTTTGTTTAAAATAATACAGCATTACGTACTATTTATCGTAAATATTATTAACACAACTATTGCAGTTATTTAAATTAATACAGGATGTACTTGATTAACTTGACTTAACCTGCGATGAACTTGCATTAAATATGTTCAGTTTTTGGATACTGGTTGCTTCATTTTCCTTAATTATGAGTATACTCAAAGCATTCTTCTCTTTGTTTTCTTCCCAAGCCCCAATTTATCCTACTGCAACTGTATTGGACCGCCGCAGCCGTCTCCCTTGCTTCTTTACGGTAAAATATCCACTCCGGTGATGTAGAAGACCTTCTAAAGCAGTGGCCGGTATATTGTTCTGGATTGGATAATTTTAAAACAAAGCAATAGTCTTAGGCATACCTTCAAGTGCGTTTATTCCCACTGGCTGTTTTGTACATCTACCGTTCTTATAGCAGAAAGAAGCGACCATGATCAACGTGTTTAGGGCGTAACCTGATGAAACTTCGGACAATTTTCACCATATCTAAACACTCAATGTCTCCTGATGTTACAAAATCTCTCGAGCTAATTTTATCTTCGTGAATGGTATTACAAATCGAAAACACGTACTTTCATCTTTCACATGTTCAAAGAGTAAGTTTGTAGGCTCTTCTTTTCTAGATGCTCCCGCTAGTCCGACAATAATTGCTTCTTTCGCCTTCAAAAACTTGTTAAAAAAACAGTAAAACATATTAATTTCTTCCATTTATTTGTGAATAAAAAATATACTATATAGACAGACGAAATCCCTGGACCCTAAATCTTAAAAATCTGCAGTAATCTCAAAGGTAGATTTTTTTACGTGTGAGAGAAGCGCATTGAAGAAAAAAAAACGAAAATAGTCGAAACAACAATGTGACGTCCAAGGAAGGTAGCAGTTGACAGCTACTAAGGTCCTGGCTAGCGTCAATCACCAAGTTTTCACCTGATAATAATTAAATATAATATTATCATATTTAATTTTTCTGCAAGTCAATTGAATAAGAAGATCTTTTACCTTGATTTTTTAAACATTTTATTTGGCGACCATTTTGTTTCGCCATCTTGAAATCGTACTAAAACTTTACGAGTTTATCTCTATATAACATTTAGTGCTTGCACAAAATTTAAAATTAATTTAATAAGTAGATTTTTCAAGCTGATTTATTAAATATTTTATTTGGCCGACATTTTGTTTTGATATCTTGGGTTCATATCAAAATATCATCATTTCATTCCTATGTAACACTTGAATTGAAATACAGAGTAATCTAGAATGTGACTCAAATAAAATAAAGTACAAGTATCTTTTCAGATTCATCATGTTTCTTGAATTAAATATAATACTAAGAAGTCTGTAGGTAAATAAATAGAACAAAACATTATAAAATATCTAAATAAGAAATATCAACATCTAAGATGCATATTGATCAACATGACAATGTCACTTTCCACCTGGATCATTACATTACCCAGCCTGTTGGTCTCCCAATAAAACACTATGAACTCATCGACTCCCATAGTTTTTAATTGATTTTTCAAGACTACTTTATAACATTATTGTAAACGAAGAAAACAATATGACTTTTTTTATTACTAAAATAAGTTAATTATCTGGCAGCTCTCAGAACTACATTATAGTTAAAATAGCGACTTTGATACAGCATATTTTAAGTGTACAGATACTTTCCAAACGCATCCCTGTAGAACGACCAGCGACGTCTCCAGATCTTTTGTCGTTAGATTTCTATTTATGGGGCACTTTAAAGTACATTATTTAAAAATTCATAATTTAGATGATAAGAAAACGACTCCTAAATGCTACTAAAGATATTTGTGGAAACATTCCTATTGGACTGCTTTTTATATTAAGTTTTCTTTGCGTCAATTAGTCAAAACGTCATAAATCAGTCCCGTGTCATTTTCTCTATTTAATAACCACATTGAGCTGTCTATGCTTTACTTTTTTTTTCATGTAGGTGATTTTCAGATACGAATAAGATTTTCTTTTAAATCGATCATTAAATATGTATACGAATATTTATTCAAGAAAAAATAACTATATATTACTCATCGGGGTGTTCCTTTTAAGGCGTGTTTAAATGTAGAACGCCAAAAAGGAAATTTGTAAATAATTAATTACATTGGCAGACATGATATTTGCCCAGCATATTATTTTTACGATGCCAATACCTCCCAAACAATAGAAAAATTATTAAAAAAGTTCTAATACGTACTATTTTTAATAAGCACAATAGATCCTCTCATACTAGCAAGTAATAAATTTTTTCTACAAATGCTTTAAAAAATACTAATAAACGCATAGATGTCTGTTTTGAAACCGAGTTTTTACTTAGCATCACCCTAGGAAACAGATATTTCACGTAGAGAAATCTAATTGTCGTACTTTGTTACTCAATTAACAATATACCAGCTGTTAGTTATTATTATTGATATGTCATTGTCACATTAACAGAAAAAAAAATTAATTTAATTAATTTTTTAACGAAGATTTCTTGAGAATTCAGTAGCGAAAAATCGGTAAATTTCCTTTACCCTGAATTTCCCTCGTTATGAATCTTTCCTTTTATTGGGAATAGTGAAGTGTAACCCAATTTAGTTCAGTAGATAGTCACACTAAATATGTGTTAAATATAATGTTTTTTCAAACATTTTTTTAGGCGCCATTTTGTTCCATCAGATTGGATTTCTACTAGTATTTTACCAGTTTCTACCTACGCCAAACTTGATTTTTTGGCATAATATAAAATAAATTCAATAAGTAGTTTTTACCTTGACACATACCAAAATGTTACCAGTGTATTTCTATGTAACACGTGATTTTTGTGCAAAATTTAAGAAAATTGATTAATTAGTCTTTTAACAACAATTTTTTTTTAAAGTATCATAAGCCGTCATCTTGTTCCGACATGTGGAATTTTTACCAAAATATTACCAGGTCATCTCCATACGACCCTTAATTTTTGAGGTGATTTTTTCCACGATTACAAATATTTTATTTCTACCACCATTTTGTTACGTCTTTGATGGTGTTTATCCAACTAGAGGAACTAGTCAGAGTGTATTACTGGAGCGCTTTAATATGATGCCTTTTGAGATCCGCAGAAAGAGAATCGCTCTTTCGTTCTTATACAAATTATTAAACAGTGAAATTGACTGTACACATTTATTAAATCAGATAAAATTCTTAGTTCCGACATTTAATGTTCGTAATACCCGTATATTTTATTGTAATCGTCCCAATACAAGCATGCTGACTAGAGCTCCAATATATTATATGTGTCATACATTTAATGAACTGTGTGGTGACAATGTCGATTTATTTTTTGACTCTACCTGATATTTATTTTTTTTTCTTTTTTCTCTATTTTTTGTTTGCGGTTATATTAAGATTGTATAAGATTTTATTTCTATTTTTTTTTCTTTTTTTCTTTGTTCACTAGGATGTTTGTGCTTTTCTGTAGCTCTTATAGAATATTAGTTTATACTTTATATCATATAATTTTGTTACATAAATATATATATTTTTTATTTCCTATAAGTGGGTGACTGTTGGAAATAAACGACTATTTATTTATTTATTCTTTATTTATTTGAGTTAGTACCACAGCTTTACTAGTTCATCTCTATACCATAATTATTTATTACACACAACTTCAAATCAGACCATTAAGTTGTTTTTTCAGGCTGAATTTTTAAAACTTTTATTAAGCCGCCATTTTCTTCCGACATCTTCGATTAGTACCAAAATTTTACCAATTGACTCCTACATAATACTTGATATTTGTGAAACATCTGGATATGTAGTTTTTTTAGTAATAATTTTTTTAACATTTGACTGGGCCGCTATTTTGTTTTGCTGTTCTAGATTTTCACCAAAACGTTACCAGGTGATCCCCATATAACTGTTAATCGCTGGTCAAAATTTGAAATCAATCGGGTAGGTAGTTTTTTAGCTATGCCGCGAACAAACATACACACAGACCGACGCGAATTGAGAAAACATGTTTTTCCTCTTATGTGCATTATTTGAGAATACATAACATTGGCGACGAGTTAAGAACCATGTGTCCAAGTCGTGATATTGTCGCCTACATATCACAAAAGTCCCCTCCCTGTATTGTAAACAACCTATTTTGACACTGCTTTGACAGACAACATATTACCAAAATCCGGTGATATTAATTTAAATGAATATTAATGGTACATTAATTACATTTTCTGACTCCACAGATCCTTCATTTCTAACCAATGTTTCTGTCTCTGTTGAAGCACTGCAAGAGACTTCTGGCTGGCTCTTATTGTGTACAATTTTATTCTCTACTTCCTTTATTATTGAGGCTCTCAGCTACGTAACTTTCCGCAATAGTAGCGGATTTCCATCCACCGTGTCGCTTGATGGCTAATACATCAACTCCAGTATTTGCTAATAAAGTTGCCGACGTTTTTCTAAAAAAGTGTCCGGTATACATTTTGAAGTTCACAAAGTTTAGAAATTTAGCAATTTCACTTGGAATTGATGAAAACGTATTTTTCCCGACAGGCTGGTTTAAGCACTTTCCATTTTGATATCGCATAAAGAAGTCGTCATGTGGGATCTTGTGTCATGTACTTTTAAATTATTTTGAAATGATGAACCTGAGTGTCGTCACTTTTTGTCAGTGTAAATGTACGTGACATTCTATTTTTGGAGTCAAGAATGGTCACAATTCTGACTTCTTGACTTATTTTAATGTTGTCCATTTCACAGAGTTCATTAGAACGGCATGCTCCAGCAATTCCCATTACCATTCCGACCTTCATGGATAAGTATATATCATCGAGGGCTTCAAGCATGAACTTCGAATTTTTACCAAAATATTACCAGGTCATCCCCATACGACTTTTAATTTTTGACCAAAATTTGAAGTCAATCGGGTAAGTAGTTTTTTAGCTTTGCTGCGAACAGACAGACCGATAAACAGACAGACAGACCGACGGAGTTGAGAAAACATGTTTTTCGACATCTAGGGACTCTAAAGATCTGAAAAAATCTCGGAGGGTCATTTTTTCTCGTTTACACTGCTTCCCTTTTACGAGGGAAGTAAAAATCAAGTTGGAAGATGGAGAATAAATTAAAGATCCCGCAAAAATAACAGAAAGAGCGGAAAATGTATCTATAATGCTTCTTTCGGAGGAATCTAGAAGTAGATATAATGTACAATGTAAACAGTTTAGGTGGCAAACCGAGAAACATATACGGACGTTCTTAGAAAATATGCTGCTGGTATACTTCCAAGAACTTTCCAAGAAATACAAGAGCTCCACATTATGGTCTATTTTTCTAAAGAAAATATGAATTTGACTCATTATTAAAAAGTAAGTGCCTATGAACATTTAAAAAAAAAGACCAAAATAAGCTTCAAAAACTTGCAGTTACTCAAACAATCCTAATTTATTTTCTCCCTTTTTATTTTCAGACTGTAGTCGCAGTTGGACTGTCAGGTTCACTTAGCAGGGAGGAACTTTGGCAACTTACAATAGACGATATGAAAGATTTTGATTTTGCGATGCAGGTAAAGTTAACTAATTCAAAAAATAGGATTCCTAGGTCCTTTACAGTGACAGGAATCCTGTCTGATATTTTAAAAAAATAATCCCAACCAATGGTATAAGAAAAACAGGAGGTATTTTTTAAACTACCAGTATGCAAAATGCACAAAACGGATGGTAGGGATCAATAAAATAGGAGGCATGGCAAAAGTTTTTGAACCTAACGAATTCAGAAAAGTATATTGGAAACCGCTGGAGGACAAATGCAGTAGCGGAAGGTTACATATGCCGTGGGTCAAATTTATTTGGAACCATTAGTCATCAATTTTTTTGCTTTTAAACCGATTTTAATCATTTTGGATCATTGGATATGCTACATCTATTTTGAGACAGAGTAAATGGAAATTAAAAAATTGAACAGGGCCGGACTTTTTCCAAAGTGATACCTATGAAGCCGTTGCAACAATAATACACTCGGTATATAAGAATGTTCGTATATGGAAAGTATCCTGTAAGAATCACCAACATAATTGTACTGGTGGCAAAATATTTCTGTGTTTTTGGGTCAAATTGAGCCGCCTTTTCCCAACAATACCTATTTTACTGTTTAACCAATTTTAATAATTTTTGGAGCGGTGATAGCTACCACTTTCTCCAGTCTACAAGGAAAAAATAGTAAAATAGTAATAGTTTAGTCGAATGCGGTCTTATCGTGCGGGTCCAAAGGTCACCAAAATTATGAATCAAATCAGAAAACACAGTGAATACCAAAATGTTGTGTGATTCTTTTATCGAGCTATTAAATCTCGGGCTATTTACAAATATACAGGGAGAAAGAAGATAGTTTTTTTTATTATATTACGCATTATTATTAAGATAGCCACTTAATATTATTTTATATATTAAATGCCGAGGGACTAAATAAGAAAATTCGCTAAATACGTATTTGGTTAAAATTTTTTGGTTGGCAAAAACAAAAATACACAAAATGGCAAGCGCCTTAATAAAGCCGGAAGGCGGTTCGAATCAGTGGAACAATCAGGATATGTTCTGTTTATACAGCCACTTAATGAAAGTGAGATTTTTTTATCAATCAGCAAAAATTATGAGCCCCGCTTGACCTAAAAATCTAACCAGTTATAGAGTGTCATTTATTTCAATGCGGGCACCCCCTGTGCAAAGAAAACTTGTTTTTTTCTGTATTATGATAACAAAAAATGCAAGTTATTGATAAAGCAACACGTGTAACTACCCTATCCAAAACATTATTGGATCCTATTTTTGTTAGCTCGCCGGACAGATGTACTGATCATGATACTCTTGACGTAGACTTTTCTGATCACAGACTAGTTTTCTGCAATATAAATTTTAATATCCCACGATTTAAGCAAAAATGTGTCACGGTACGTGACTTCAAGCAGTTTAACTATAACGATTTTTTATTAGACCTGGGGCACATTTCTTGGAATAGTTTATACTACAACTGGAACATTGATACTAAGGTGCTTACTTTCAATGAAAAAATAAAATCTATATTTGATAAACATGCACCTCTCCGCAATGTCAGGGTTAGCAAACCAAGGGCACCCTGGCTAACTGACTTAAAATAATGATGAGAGAAAGAGACTTGGCCCTTGCAAAATTTAAGAAAACTAAAAGAGACATTGACAAAACTCGATATAAAGAACTTAGAAATTTTGTTTTGGACTGCAAAAATATTATACACTTTTGTTAAAAACACAAGATAATTAGTTATTACTTCCCTCGTGAGATGTTTTCACGTCTTTACGTTTAAGAGTCCGTAGATGCCTGAAAACATGTTTTCTCAATTCCTTTTTTTGTTATCCCCGAGTTTCTGGTAAACCGATTTTACCGATTTTTATATATCAAATTTTAAAAAAATTTACTTATTTTAAACAAGCTTTAAAATTGGAGCAAGTATTCTATAATTTATTTATTGCCTACAAAATTACAAATGTACTAAAAAAGTAAGCAAAAAAATGGGGTCAATTCTAATAAAAAAAAACTAAATTAAAATTCACTGGCTAATATCCAGGAACCAGTGGCAAAAGCTTTGAGAATCGGTATAAGGAATGTACAGAAACTTGTGCACGAAAAAAAACATATTTTACTTCCGAAGAAGATTAAGAAATGTACACGAAAAAATCCAAAGGCAAAAGACTTAAGTTACAATGCAAAAATGGATATTCATAATGCTATTTATGATTTATACACGCAAAGATTAATATAATCCTTCGTAAACTTTTTAATATTATAGACTAAAAAATATCATCATCACTTAAAAAGTCATTATCTTCTGAGTCGTCCTCAAATGGCGCAATGATCATTGGACATCTAGAACTCGTTCTCGATTCCACCATTCCCATATTAATTTCTCCGTATGTTCCACGGATTTCTTCCAGTACTCCGGCGTAATATAATTTAATGCTAAACAATTTGCACTTCATCTGATGTAAGACCATCGTTCACGTGTTTTTCGTAATATGATTTTGCCCTAAAACCTCATGTCCATTTTCACGTAATCTTTCATCTACGGCATATATTGTTGGTTTTTTAATAGATTTTGCCATTAAAAGAAGTTCTAGTTTCAGTATATTGGGTAAAGGATTATGTTATTGTTTTATTAGTCAGTCATATATATCATTTTTCTTCCAGGATGAAGTAGGTTGTTTACTTAAGATTCTTGAATGATAAGATGCATCGTCCAGAATGAATAAAGATGGAGCATCTAAATTTGAAATCAGTTGTTCTTTTAACCACTTTTCAAACAGTTCACAGTTCATATTATCATGGTAGTCCATACTTTTGGATGTTGAAGAAAACAGTAAACTTGCACCTGGGAGCAATCCTGTTGAAGAACCTGCATGCAAAACGATGAACCGCTTTTTCGTCCCACATCCCTTTTTTCTTTTGACACTTTTTACAGATTCGTCCTGACAAGATTTCGAACCACTTCCATCAGAAAATATCCAAGTCTCGCCTAAGAATATCACTTTTCTAAATTTTGAATTAACATTTTCCGTGTATTTCTCTAAAAACTGGATACGCTGACTAGCTATATGTGGCAACTCGCATAAAAATCTTTGATTACAGTCCTTTTTATATCGAAAACCCAACATTTTTATTAATTTTGACAAACTTGTTTGGAGTGGAAATTAATAAACTAAACGTGTTTATTTTGTATACTAGTGTATAATGAATTTCCATCAAGTGACGGCTACATCGATAAGAAAGGTTATATTAGTTTTTGATGTGTATAAATCGTAAATTGCATTACGAACTTCCATTTTTGCATTGTCAATTAAGTCTCCTGTCTTTGGCTTTTTTCGTGTACATTTCTTAATCTTTTTCGGTAGTAAATTATGCATTTTTTCATGCACAGTCCTTATACCGATTCCCAGAGCTTTTGCTACTGTCTATTGGCCGGTGAATTTTCATTTTCGTAATATTTTATTAGATTTAATACCAATTTTTTCGTTTGTGGATGCAAAAAACCCGAAAATTGTTTTCTATTACTCATTTTGTCACTGACTCATCACTCAAAGATTTTTGCAACTGCTGGTATTTATATGTTTATCTTCTTTTTTCATATGAAAATATCATGGGTCTGTCTGATTCATCTTCTGGATTTTATGCGGAGGATATGATTACACGTAATAAAAGAAAAACAAACTTAAAAAGTTTGTCGTTGATAAATTGACTTTTTTATTATTTTAAAAACAATAATTATTTCTTTAACACAGAATAATATAACTAAACTGAACAACAGCAAACATGACTCTACAAAAACTAGTTGTGAATATGTCCACTTTGATTGTTAACAACTGCCTGAAGTCTCTTTCGCCATTGTCCAATTGTACTATTTATTTTATTTTGATTAAAACCATTCCAGCAGTGTATAATTCTTTGCTTCAGTTCTTCAAGGGTTTTAAGTGTTGTGTTCTCATAGACCATTGCTTCTAATGTACCCCAAAAATTATAATCAACAGAGTTGAATTCTGGTCTATTGGAGGCCCTAGGTTTGGTTCTCTAAAATTAGGACAGTTTTCTTAGAGATAATAATAATAATTATAATAAAAATAATAATAAGAAGTTTATTAACCCAAGGGAAAAAATGCATTTTTGTCTTTACAGTATAAGCACTACCTACCTAGGTTAATTGGCTTTATATCAGCTTTCATTGTTGATGCTGTCCATATATGGTGCTGTTGAGTCAAAAAGAAAAAAAGTACGTAAATATAGAATTAGTCTAGTGTTAAAAAAATAGCAGTCAATTTTCACGTACTAAAATGCATAAAAAATCTGGAAGGAATAATAGAGGGGATGAACCAAAAATTACTAAACTAATTTCAGTGTTGCAGGTCAATCCAGACATACAATGACTAGTGTTACCGAAATAATTCAATTTTTAGACGCTTTTTAAATTTAATAAGAGACGATGGAAAATTTACAGCTTGAAAATTGCTAATGTAATATAATATTCGGTAGCCAAAAGAACATTTATAATACGCTTTGTTATTTTTTCTTCACATGTTTAAATTGTGAACGTCAGTTGCATATAGTACTCTATTCAAAAGATATGCGGAAATTCATTCTTAAATATTTTGTAACAGAAACAGCCAATTTGTGACAAATGTGAGACGTAACCAAAAATCAACTTTAAACATGAATTTCGGGAGAACTTGGATGCGCCGAGAATCCACCGAATTCAAGCAAGGGACATACATATTGTCACAGAAATTGAAATCCTCTCAAAGCATTATTTAATACCTTAATTCAGATAATGTCTATGTGGATATATCATTCATATTATCATCGCTGAGTGTTAATTTAGAATTTACATGTTCTTTGAACATTAATTTATTGTCAATCATTATTAATACAAGGATTTTTGTAGAATTGTGAAATTCAATTGTAGTGTTATCCAAAATTGTATTCAGGGTATCCATAACACTATTTCTAACATTTTTCTTGCGAGTTAGTATTGTTTTGGATTTAGCAGGATGGATTTTTAAAACATGTTTTTTTTTTGTTTTATTCAAAAGATTATTCAGATCGTTATCGTTAGCTGATTGAATCTGTTGACGGGAATGGAAAATATATTTGAGTGTCAAGAGCAAACATGTTTTGATGGCAATATTTTAGAGATTTTTCAAACTGTGAGATGTATACAATGTACAGCAGAGGAGCAAGAATGCTTCATTGTAGCACACCGGCCATGACGTCAAAAGCATTTGAGATATTTTCCTCAATAATGACTAATTTATTAGACAAATATGACAGCACCACATCCGAAGCCGGAGGATTTACACGAATGTGACGTAAAATGGAAATTTATATTCTATGGTTCAGCATATGAAATGCCTTAGTAAAATCCAGCAGTATCAAAACGCAGTATCTGCCATTGTCCATGACCGTAAAGATGTTGTCTGTGATATTAGAAAGTGCTGTAGAACAGATGTACCCAGGACGAAAACTTGACTGCTGACTTTGCACTCAAAAAGATATTTATCTGTACGTCCACAACTTTCTCCAGATCTTTTGACAAAGTGGGAAGGATGGAAATCGAGGTGAACTGACCAAAATTTGGTGGGTTTTTTTATCTCGGGTAGTGGTCTAATTTTTGCTTGTTTCCAGTTTAAAGATGCCTTATAGTACTGCTGGATGTATGAAACAAAGCGTCGGCCTGTTGAAACGAAATTGTCATTAACACTTTCTATTTCAAGAAGTATATTTTCCATGTTGATAAATAGTGGAATTAATTTTAACGCTAGTATCTATAAAATAAATGTTTTGTATCGTACCGACACTGCCAAAGAAACCATTACCGCATTACGGAGTGAGAAAAATGATCTCTTGATACCTGAAGCTGTCCCCGTGAGATTTGCAACGTTTTTATTGCCGCTGAGGATACGCTAGGGTTTTGTGAGTTTTTTGGTTGCCGTAAGGAAAACAATTTTTCACTGGAAAACCAAAGTTTTTTAATATTTGGTAGTTTCTCCTAATATATTTTCTTAAAAGTTCGCATATGCAGATCATTTTTTATTATTCTTCTTACTGATGCTGTCCTTATATTTGTGTTCTTAACAAGTTCATTCGAACTGACGATAAAACCTTGTTCAGCATCAGCAGAAATTATCTTTATTCTTTGTATATTTTCGTCATTTCTACCAGTTCTTTTCCTTTCCCTTCCTGATTTTATTTTCAGTGAACCATTAGTTTCCGGCAAATGCTTTAAAAAATAGCTGACTCTATTTATTTTCCAAATAAGCTCTTGAATCTTAGCGACTATTTTTTTACCGCCATAATTTTCACTTCTTAACGATTTAAATAAAACTTTATCATCTTAACCAGCCATGATCAAGTTGCTTGGTAATTGTTGCATATTATATTGTAGTTCATTTGGTTTAATTTGATTTGAAATTTAAAGTTATATGTTCATCTTATTTTTGAAGGTAGGTACACGTTCCGGTTTTTGAAAAAGAGTGTTTTTTTCTGCAAAATATCCATTTTAAAACATGCAGGCATTGCAATCTGCAAAATGGCAAGGACTACGAAAAAGTTTGAGAGTTTTTAGAGAAAGTTAGGAAATTCATTTGAGGCTATTTTGGCTACCCTTACGACGTATTAATTATGGGTTCTGCGATCAGTCAAAACCCTACGACTGTGTTGTATGATCATGGAACACTACGACAGAAGACAGGTGTATGATATTGGAGGTACCTCACTGGCTTGGTTTAAACCTTACTTGAGAGGAAGGAAGTTTACAAGGGGCCAAGTCAGGGGAAACGACAATTACTTCTGAAGATTTTTTAGTAATAATTTTATTTAACGTTTCACTAGGCCGCCATATTGTTCCGGTATACGACCCTTCATTTTTGTCTAAAATTTAAACCGATAGACGCACAAGCGAAATTGATAAAACATATTTATTGGCATCTAGGGACGCTAAAACTTGAAAAAGGTGATGAAAGGCAGGTGTCTATTAAGAAGACACGTTCTTTTATGTAGAATAAATGTGCATAAATACATTCATACGTATATATATATATATATATATATATATATATATATATATATATATATATATATATATATATATATATATATATATATATATATATATATATACCTATATATATACATATATATATATATATATATATATATATATATATATATATATATATATATATATATATATATATATATATATATATATATATATATATATATATATATATATATATATATTTATTTACCCTGTTTTTAAACCATACTTTATACCAAAAGCTTTTATTTTTCTTGGGTATAGGTTTGATTAATGAAACTTTTTTTCTGCAACTAGCTCGACGTTTCGCTTCTTGTTTGAAGCACTTTCAAGAGCATTTTATTGCTTGTCTAAAAAATATACATAATACATGGATTAGTACTTTTCAACAAACATACGCAAATATTTAACATGTACTATACGTAACAAAACAAACATTCATAACAACTATTGAACAATTAACTAATTAAAATATTTTTGTACTCACAACATTTAATTAATTAATTTAGACTTATCTAGATATCTGTCAAAATATTTATCAAATGTTACAGGTAAAAACGATTATTATAAAAAAGATTCTTTTTCTTTCAAAAAGTTTAGTGACACTGTAAATATTCCAGATAATCATAAACTATTTTCATTGGATGTAATTTCATTATACACAAACATTCCAAATTATTTAGTAAAAGAATATTAATTCGTACTGCTCCAATATCGTCAGTCATTGCACAGTTAGTAATGGAACACTTGGAAGAACATGTCATAAAAAACTTAGATTATCAAATTGTTT
Source organism: Kuschelorhynchus macadamiae (assembly GCA_030620095.1). Classification (NCBI taxonomy): domain Eukaryota; kingdom Metazoa; phylum Arthropoda; class Insecta; order Coleoptera; family Curculionidae; genus Kuschelorhynchus; species Kuschelorhynchus macadamiae. Next base: position 63,629 of record JAUTXW010001652.1, on the reverse strand, counting down.
TTTCAAACGTTTTGTGGATGATTGCCTAACTATGGCTCCATCAAAGAAAATTCAAGATATCATTAATAAATTTAACATCCAAAACTACAATTTACTTTTGAATTAGAAGAAAATAATGAAATTGATTTTCTTGATTTAACATTGATTAGGGACAAAAATAACATTAAAACAAAATGGTACACAAAGGAAACTTGGTGAGGTCGATACCTAAATTTTAATTCCCACCACCCAAACAGCCAAAAAAAACAGCGTTATAATTGGGCTTACTGATCGGGCTATTACTCTCACTTCTCCAGAATTTAGACCAGATATTCTAAAAAAAGTTCAAGACACCCTAGAAAAAAACCATTTTCCTATAAAACAAATTAAACGAATTTTTAAACAACGGACATATAAATACTATAATAGCCAGAAACAGAATAACAAACAGAGCATCACAAACCACACTAAATACATATCAATGCCATACACAGATGGTTTGTCAGAAAAATTAAAACACAGTTTATATATATGCCATAAATTACATAATGTATTAACAAATTTATACACTCCTCTAAAAAGTGAAATTCCAAAAAAGAAAAAATCAAATGTAATTTATTCTGTGCCTTGCATAAATTGTCCTAAAAAGTATATAGGTATGACCACACAATACTTAGAAAATCGGTTAAACGGCCATAAATAAACACGAAAAAAGTGGAAAACATGAATTCAACTTTTCCGAAACAAAAATTTTAAGTCGAGACAGCAATTATCATAAATTGGCATTTAAAGAAATGATTCATATAAAGAAAAATCAGAATGCAGTAAATGACAAAAAGGACATACAAAATCTACGTAAAATTTATCACAACCTAATCAAATAATAATTAAATTTAATAATAAAAAAATAACCTAAAATAATATAACGATTTTCAAAACATTAAAATTCAATTTAAATAACACCTGTAAATAAACAATTAAACATGTTTTCAGCCATCCACTGTATACCAAAATACATAGGTTTTTAATAAAATTAAAAATCAAGATAATGGTTTTTATAATTACGGAATTTATACAGATCTCACCCATCGGTTAAAACATTCAGAACATCAAAATTATTACTGTAAATAATATTGTCGTTTCCAAGGTAAGGTACATATAAAATTTATTTTGATAATATACGCTATAGTTGTTTTATTAAAAGTTGTGAGTAGACAAATATTTTAATTAATTAATTGTTCAATAGTTAAGTATTATGAATGTTTGTTTTGTTACGTATAGTACATGTTAAATATTTGCGTATGTTTGTTGAAAAGTACTAATCTATGTATTATGTATATTTTTTAGACATGCAATAAAATGCTTTTGAAAATGCTTCAAACAAGAAGCGAAACGTCGAGCTAGTTGCAGAAAAAAAGTTTCATTAATCAAATCTATACCCAAGAAAAATAAAAACTTTTAGTATTATATATAATATATATATATATATATATATATATATATATATATATATATATATATACATGTATATAATGTCTCGCTGATAGTGTTGAGCTTTTTCAAGACCTTATTTGGGATGGCTTGATTTCTAAAAATTTTTTCCATTAAAAAAAAACCAGGACATTAAATACAAAAACGCAAACATTAGCATGCATACTGGAAACATTAAAAGGTTTAAAAACTATAAAATTTCCATAGTAATAATATTAATTTGAAAACTTTGTTTTTTGTTTTTAATTTTTTTTATAGAGGCACAGCTTATAATAATTTAATAATATCAGGTATAGTACGTCTGACGAAATAACATATTAAGAAGCATTACATTACAGAACACACATATTTAAGGACACACTCTTAAAACATATATATACATATATACTAAATTTTTAATTTTTACGGTACGCACCTTGAAATAGTGATTTACATGTTATGAGTTAGTACAGTAAATGATATTTGAAGAATCGGATTTGGAGTATTTCGGTTTCATATTTTTTTTTTGGTGATAATAAAAACGGTAGAATTTATCAGAGGTTTAGCTACAGTGAAAACAAATAATAGTTTTAATATGTATATGCAGAGGCAGATTTATTTTCTGTTTAAATTTAGACATGCAAAAGGAGATTTTTAAATTTGAAATGTTTTCTGATTGTTTAATTAGGTTAAAATATATTTAGCTTAAACCACAAATATCCTTTTTATCATTAACTGCTTTACTTTCTTTTTTTATTTCTATCATCTCTTTAAATGTTAATTTACGATAAATTATTATCTTGTGCCAAAATCTCGGTTGCATTGAAATTAAACTCATGTTTTGTTGTTTGTTCATGCTTGTCAAGGGCAGTAGAGGCATTTTTAGTATATTTATGGCCTCTAATTCTGTTTTCTGAGCATTGTGCACGGGATTGAATAAACTAAGTTTGATTTCTTTTTTTGTGGTTCTCTACTTTTTGATGGGGTATAAAGAAATTTTAATAAATTATGGGCCTTATGACAAACATTTATATTATGCTTTGAAAGAATGGACTTCAATTTTTCTGACAATTTATTTGTGTAAAGTAGTATATAATATAAATAAGTTCTTTGTTTAATGATTCTCAAAATAGTTTTTTCTGGATAATGGTTACCTATTAATGTTTGTCTAACTTTTTTTAGAGTTTCTGGTCGGTATTTAGAGAGGTTAGTGCGACTGCGCTGTCAGTTAATCCTATTATCACACTATTTTTTGGTCATTTGAATGGTTGGAATTAAAATTTAGATATCGACCCGACCAAGTTTTTTTGGTATACCATTTGGGTTTTATGTTATGTGTTAAATTTCTAATTAACGTTAAATCTAAAAAATTGAGTTCATTATTTTCTTCAGTGTCCATTATGAACTGTAATTTAGGGTGGAAATTATTAAAAGCATTTAGTAATTTATTTATTTTGTCTTCTGGAAATCGGACGCGAAACAGAAAGCTTCGAAGATGCCAAATGCGATTTTGGCGAAACGTCAGCAAAATTTTTCTTTTCAGAACGAGAGTGATGAACGGATGTACACCCGGAATGAAAACACATCATATTTTTTCATCCGTGCTGGACTACGAATCAACATATATATATATATATATATATATATATATATATATATATATATATATATATATATATATATATATGTGTGGTTTTTAATTTTTTTAAATATAAAAATTCATAATTTGTACTTTGCAAAAATGACTATAGTTTGCATTTTTCAATACTCCCAGATACCCATTCCTTCACAAATGAAAAAATTCGTCTTTCATATTTGTGTACAAATTCTTTTAAAATGTATAATCAGCTCTCTTGTATACCCCAAATTCCGATTTTCAGTCGAATAAGACCTTAAATAACACTCGTCCGCCATATTAGCGTCATTATAATTAACTGTTTTATGTAGGAGAGTGTAAAATAATATTGGAATTGGTAAATTACATGATTTGAACCAGCCAAATACATGCGATACAACAGAGAAGTGAAGCTAAAAATAGCGATATATTTCTTTTTGGTATAAGTACGTTTCTTGGGGTAAATAAGACAACAGTTTTATATACTCTATATAAAATTATATATTAAACATAATGTGCAGTAAAGGTTTATATTACAATAAATTACTTTAAGTTATTAACAGAAATAAATAAAGCTTACCTATACTAATTTATACAATTCGCTTTACAATACTAGTCTGAATTATGGTGTACTTTATATGTATATTTTCTCAAAATTTGAATTACCATTTCAAAGAAAATTTCCTTAATTAGTTTCTTTTTCTAAAATACCAATACATTTTTTATCTTAATACTAAAAATAATAATTTTGTGGTGTCCACAGAAATATAAATTTCAAATATTGGCACTATATTGAGTGGTTTATTAAGGTAATTGTTTTCTATAAAATGTAATTAATTTCTAGAATCAAAAAGGTATTTTATGCTCTTTATATACAGGTCTAATAATAATATAATACAGAAATGCGTTTTCGATGTTGGACATTCCAGGCATATCTTCTAGCGCAAGGCTAAAATTTACATTTAAAATTGAACGTTTCCTTTGACGATTGACAATAAAAAACTATGGTTCTTTGGTTTAGATCATGTCAATGCACAGTCGTTAATATCAATACGATGTAGCTAGAGACCAACGCTTAACAGGGCACAACAGGAGGATATTGTTTTTTTGTCTTAAAGCCCATACGTATAAAAACAATGCAGCCATTTTAATAAAAAAACACAGAAAGTTTTTGTTAAATGCGCATGCACAAGAACAGAAACAACATTTATATGCTTACTTGACAAATGATACTGGAATTAAGAGCGATCGAACAAATATAAACAAATAGTAGGAGAGCTGCTAAACATTTTTGAGTAGGTATTTGAGGCACAGTGAAAATGTGAATATTATTATAGTATATATAATACTAAATATAAGACTTGACTGAAGGGTTGTGGGGCAATAGCTAACCCAATGGCGTAAATACAATTATTATTTATTATTGAAGAATTAGTTTTGACTGTTTTCAACTTTAGGTTAGATATACAGGGTATTCAAAAAATACGAAAAATCGGATTTCAAAAAATATAATTTTTTTGATGGCTGTTTTGAAGGCCTCAAAAAGTCGTAAATAAAAGTTAAGTAAAGTTTTATATTTTCATCTAAATAAGAATACACTTTTCTGAGAAATGAATATTAAAAAGCTTCCCATTTCTTGCATACTCGTTTGGCTACGTTGCAGACATTGCTTCTGGGGGAAGGGAGGCGTGGTTCTAAACTTTTTCGTGAAACATGCACATTAAATTATTAGATTGATGCATTCAATTATCAGGGATTCAACTAATCTATCCTAGCTTTTTGTTTTTTACGTAATTGGAAGTCTAAATAAAATAGCATGCATACCAAATTATTAGATTTGCGTTATATCTAATTTCATGTGCAATTTTGAAGGCAAAATTTAGAAAAACTCTCCCTAAAAGCAATGTGTATTCTATTTAATCGTCCAAATAAGATAAAAACGGGAAGCAAGAACTTTTTTATGAGTTCTTTGTCGTACTTTTGCTCCCAGATTAGCTGAATTTCTGATAATTTTAACGGAAATCTAATTTCACGTGCATTTTAAAGGGAAGCTTGTCTATACCCAGCTGACACTAAAGTAGCTATAACTGTTTCCACTACTACTCTTTAAGGGCTTTTAGGTATTTATTACTAATAATCATACTATATATCAATAAACACTTTGGGTTGCACGTTTTTAAGTATGTATTTGTTACTGCGAATAATACTTTATAGTAATTTCCTATGTAAAGTAATTATATAATTACTACTGCAAAACAACTACTTACGAAATTGACTCCAAGGTCGTCATTTCTTTTCAATGACATAACGGTAATTTTTTAAAGTTACTGCTTCTAATCTGTTTATTAAATTACAACTTTTAAGTATCAGAACCTTCCTGAACCTTGCAGCGACTACTCCATTACGTCCAAATCTACTCCTATAAGGTATCACTATAAAGTAAAAGGAGTCGTTGCAGAGTAGAAAAAGTTATATTACTATAGAAATGATACACAAATATTCAAATACCTACCCAAAAATGTTTAACAGCTCTTGGATCAAAATAGATATGTTTACTTTTGTTACACTCTGTATCGTTATGTGAACAACTTATAATCAGATATAATTCACTCTATATCTTGGAAATCGTGGTGTTGAATTTTTGAAACAAAAATCCACGACTCAAAAATGCTTATTACATTGAAGTAAAGGTGGCAAAAAAATCCAACTTAGCCAGAATATTTTCGAAGATTTGCTATTTCGGTACAAATTTTACCGTGCTAAAAAACTGTAATATATGTATACACGAAATATAAACAGGAGCACAATATTTGACAATAATTTCTTACTCATGTTAGAAACAATTCAGTTTCAAGTGTCCAACATCACTACTAGTACGGTAATTAAGTACATTACTAAATACCGTAAAGTTACCTAACTTTGACTCCGAATATAACATTGACCACAAATTCAAAAAATGTTTTTAACCGAATTTATGAAGCAGCAAAAGTAGATACCGTTGCGATTTTGGTCCTGATAAGTAGGGCAGTGCATCATAGATGGCCTTTAATGCGTTTTCAAACGTGCGCGAAAAAATAGTCCCGATAGAAACTTTGTCCGCCATCCCGAAAAAGTGCCGCGAAAATATTACCTGTAAACTTCTCATTGCTGAGCAAAAACTAATTCGTTTTAATCATTAGTATTACGCAGGTAAGAGATTTAAACTATTAGGAAGTGATTGTGATAACGTGAACTGAACTGGTCACACATTTTTCTATATTTAAAAAAAATGTAAACATAACCTAAAATTGCAACTTTTGTCAATAACTTTGACCGCCGGTCAAAGTTAATGGCACGGTCAAAGTTGAGTTTTATTTTAATAAAAACTTATTATTTTTTTCTCAGAAATGCCGAAAAGAAAGTACAGCCAGTACGACATAGAGGAAAATCGAGTTAACCTTGAAAGGGCATTAAACATGATAAGGTCGGGACAAATATCAAAAAACCAGGCAGCGAAAACATTTAACATACCAAAGGGTACATTAATTAATAAGTGTAAAAAAGTACACTTGGGTAAGGTCGGTCGCCCCTTCGTGCTAACACCCACTGAAGAAGAAGCTATAGTTGCACATGCTATAAAAGTTAGCGAGTGGGGGTTCCCTTTTAGCCGTAAAGACTTGCAACATTTAGTAAGCGACCTTTTAGATAAAAAGGGAGTGACCGCTTCACAATTTAAAGAAGGAAATATGCCAACTCTAAGGTGGACGACAAAGTTTATAAATCGGCATCAGGCACTTAGCCATAGAATGAGTCAAAACCTCAAGGTTTCAAAAGGAGAAATATCGCCAGATACAATAATGCAATATTTTAATGCATTGAAAGATACATTACAGAATGATGGAGACTTTATTGACCCCGGCCGAATTTATAACTACGACGAAACCAACCTAGCCGACGATCCGGGAAGGAAAAAGTACATATTTAAAAAAGGTACGAAATACCCAGATAGGATTCGCGATTCCACAAAAGCCAGTGTGTCCGTTATGTTTTGCGGATCCGCAAGTGGTGTAATGTTGCCGCCATACGTGGTGTACAAATCTGAACACATTTGGTCCACATGGACAGAGGGAGGACCCCCCCACACACGATACAATCGGAGTAAAAGCGGATGGTTCGACTCTGTTATTTTCACCGACTGGTTCTGCAACCAATTTGTACCATTCGTTAAAAAACAACATAAGGATGGAAAAATCGTAGTACTTGGAGATAATCTAGCGAGTGATTTTCATCGGAAGTTTTAAAACCTGCACATGAAAATAATATTATTTTCGCATGTTTTTCTAAAAATTCGACCCATTTGTGCCAGCCACTGGATGTCGCCTTCTATGCGCCATTAAAAAGGAAGTGGCGGGACATATTAGATTCCTGGAAAAGTAACCAACAAAGAAAATCCCAGGTAATTCAAAAGGACCAGTTTCCGCGCCTATTAAACAATCTTTGTAAGAGCATTTCTCCAAACAATCATTCTACTAATTTGATTTCTGGCTTTAAAAAATGTGGAATCGTTCCGTTTAATCCACAGGAAGTGATAAATAGGCTTCCTCGAACTAGCACTGAAGGGACGACAGAAGATCGCTCAGTTGAGTTAGTTTCTGAAGTCGTAGTAGGAATGCTAAAAACTATGAGATATGGGGATCAAGAAGCACCTAAGAAGACAAGAAAATCGAAAATCAACGTCCAACCAGGTCAGGGAATCCGATTAGAAGATCTCACTTCGAATGACAATGACGTCAACCCAACTCCAGGTCCATCGAATCAGAAGACAGCTATTAAAAAGATATTCGAGAAAAAGACGCAAAGAATGAGACTAGCCAGCGAAAGTTCTGACAGTATTGATGAAGGCAATATAATATACGCGGACACTTTAAATGATAGCTGTTTTGAGACATGGGCAGCTAATGAAAAAAAGGCTTTAAGTAAAACTACTGAAGTCCAACTCGACGATGAAGATTCAGCAGAGGAAAATACGAACCTAGCAGATTTGAGAAAGACCTTAATGAACAAAAAAGAAGAGTGTGCTACAGATGACTATGTAGTAGGGTCCCTAAAAACCCTAAATAACCAACCAAAATATTATGTTGGTCAAATAATGACTTCCGAGGAGCAAGAATTTCAAATAAAATTCATGCGGAATAAGAATTCCAAATTTATTTGGCCCATAGCAGATGATATATCACTAGTTTCTAAAAAGGACATAATTTTGAAACTAAACAAACCTAGTGATTTCAAACGCGGGTTGGTATTTCCAGAAGTTGACAATTTGCAACTAAAAATAGAATAATATTTTCTTGTTTCGAAATGTTAAACATATTTATTTCGTTCTTAAGTTTAATTTTGTTTGTTTTTTGTTTTATGTAGGTATTTAGGTACCTACTTATGTTTGATTTATATGTTAGTTTGTTTTTACTAAATCGAGACTGTTTTAGTACCAGCATTTATTATATTTATAAGAATAAATACTTTATTTTTGATTTTTTTGTGTTTTATTCTTGAAAAAAATGAACCAAATCTTCTCTAATATTTTTTAAAAACGAATCTGATGGTCAATGATATTGAACAGGGTCCCTAAATTTAAGATATCATACATTTTAAGGGGTCAGTCAAAGTTAGGTTCATCGTCCCTAACTTTGACCACCAAGGTTTTTTTTAAAAAAATGCCTTATGTGGCTTGCTAACAAAAAATTTGATGTTGCAATTTAAAGGGTTACTTGAAGCCCCAAGGTGGTCCACTAAATGAACAAATTAGCTAAACGCCAAGCAAAGATATTCACAATTGAACTTCAATTTCGGTCAAAGTTAGGTAACTTTACGGTAACAGTTAAAACTATTGGTGCTTTACATGTTTATACGAATTAAGTACAATGCCGCTGCTAAATGACCATAAACAAAACAACAATAAATCTATTAATATTTGGAATAAATGTAAAAAGTTAGTCTTAAACTTAGCATAACTATTTGCTAAATATTGCGTCTGAAGTCTCGTTTTCATGTATGTTATGAAAACTTAATTTTGTACAGGATGTTTCGAATGAGCTAACGTTAAAAGAAGTTATTATAAAATCACTAATACTTTGTTTCTGAAACACGTCCTTGCAATGATCGTTTTTCGATATTTAAAAATGACCTCCTAGTGTTAATTAATAAGGGTTTCTTCCTTGCAATTGGTTTGTTTTCTTAAACATTCCCCCCATTTCTTAATTTATTTCCCCATCCTTATAACTACCCTCAGGTTATGTTTTTATTTGTTAACTTCTAGATCTTAACCCATGCTACACTATTTTAGCAAAGAGCTCGATTTGCATATCCAAGAAGGGATAGATATTAGTGGCTATAATTCCATTTAAGTATTATTTCTTTATATTTTCAACCTACTATGAAATAAAAGTTAATATCGCTACTACTTAGTTCAAAAAAGAAAAGAAAAAACAAACAATAACCTAATCTAACTTAATCTGATTATTATATTTATCAAATAGATTTTGTAAACCATATAAATGAATCTAGAAAATAGATAACTACTTAAATGTCGCTAGGACTTAAACTAAAATTAACTCTTGGCAAATCACAAAATAAGAAAGAGAATGAAATAACTAAAAACCAAGTATAAACAAACAATAATTCTTGATGTCGAAAAAAAAACACTACATATAGACAGAGCGGCGCGACCGCAGGAAAACAGGGGCCATAAGATACGCAGACAAATAGACCTGACAGGTAGGACGACACTACCATGGGTCATAAGCAGCGTTGCCATGCGTTCCGATTTTTGAAGGACGTCCCGATTTTTGATCAAAATAAAAATATCCCGCGCAGGACAATCAAAATCCCGATTAAAAAAAAAGTTGTAGTTTTTACACTAATCCTTGTCTAGCACGGAAAAATAGGTGCAGACAATATTCCCAGTTCCTCGATTACTTTTCCGAATCTTTTAGTGACAGGAGAATATCAATGGCTCGATATACCGGGTGGCACAGAACATAGCTTACACGTAATAAGTTTTTTACTTTTTCAGATATGGTTTTGAAACTTAGGTACGTTTAGTATCTTATTAAAATTCATATTTTTACAGATGATTGGATTATACATCGCTTCCGGTTTAACCGGAAGTGACCTAGACTTCAATATATTAAAGGGAACGCTGTATATTTTTTTCATAGTGGTATTATGTGTAAAATTCCCTTTCCAATGATGTTTCACAAGTTATATTTTTCTTCCAAAAAGGCGGCAATAAAACCGGTTTTCTGAAAAACGTTATATTCACCATATAACCTATAAAACAAAAGACAGTGTCAAACTTCTGAGGTGACCTGATTAAAATGAAACTTTTTAGGTTAGAAAAAGCATGAAAGGATGTTATTACATTTTTTTTCAAAATATTAGGGTAATTCCGGGATAGATGGCCATACGGTAGAGATGGCCATATCCTAAATTCCCTTATAACGGGCTGCTAGCCACTGCCAAAACTAGTGAGTTGTTAGACGTTAGCAAGTGGTTGTGTTTGCTCCTCATTAGGTCAAAAAAAATCTAGTAAATGTAAGTTAATTTTAAATATTCTAATTTTACGTATTAAAATATTTATATGCATATTTTATTGGTCAATTTTTTTTTATGTTTGCGATATAATTTTTCCTCTGTTTTCGATATAATTAGTTGATACGAACGTGTAAACAGTAACCTAACCTTAAAACAAATTTCTATGAAGGAAATATCCCGTTTAAATTTAGTGGGCCATCTCTCCCTGATAATCGGGAGAGATGGCCTACTATTTTTCGGGTAAGATGGATCAATGCTTGAATAAATTGTATGCTAATTGGCGGAAGTTTTTAGTTTTTTTTTCTTTTTAAGATGCCGAACAAGTATACACGTAAATCGATGAATGTTCGTGGTAATTGGACACAGGAGGATCTAACAAATGCATAAGAAGTGTAATGGATAACAATTTGTCTGTTCGGCGAGCTTATATTGAATATCACGTGCCACGCAAAACCTTAGAACGCCGAATTAAAACTGGAAATTCGTTAAAAGGCAATATGGGTCCTAGCAGTGCATTTGGCAGTGCTCACGAAAACCGACTATCGCGACATATTTTAGCAATGCAGAAACGAGGTTTCCCGTTAACTAGAGACGACCTAAGAGGAATTGCTTATCAATTTGCTGAGCAGTTAAATTTAAAGCACAGATTTAATAAACAAAAAGAAAAGGCTGGTTATGATTGGTTAACTTTGTTTCTAAGCCGCCATCCTGAAATAAGTGTACGTAAATCCGAAGGAGTGTCTTTGGCTCGAACAAATGCAATGAACCGAAATGAAATTGCTCAATACTTTACTTTACTTGAAGCTACAATGGAACAAAACAATTTATTTGACAAACCTGCCAATATTTTTAACCTTGACGAGACGGGTCTGCAGCTAAACAGCAGACCCGGTGAAGTACTGGCACAGAAAGGATCTAAAGCTGTTTCAACGTTAATTTCCACCGAGAGAGGAGAAACAATTAGCCTTGTTGCATGCTGCAATGCTGAAGGTAACTTTTTGCCGCCTGCTGTTATCATGAAGGGTAAGAACAAGAAGCAAGAGTGGGAGGACGCACTGCCTCCTGGATCAATTTTGTTCATGTCAGAGAAGTCTGCCTACATTAATTCCAAAATATTTCTACAGTGGCTGCGTCTTCATTTTGTTCCACGAAAACCACAGGGAAAAGTTTTAATAATTCTGGATGGGCATGCTTCTCATGTAAATTCCGTTGAAATGCTAGAGTTTGCTGAGTCAAATGATTTAATCCTTTTATGTTTACCAAGTCATACGACGCACTACCTTCAACCATTAGACAGAAGTTTTTTTAAATCCTTAAAAGGACATTTTTACGAATCTTGTCGTTTGTGGCTTAGGAATCATGCGGGAAGACGCATCACTCGCTATCAATTTGGCGAATTACTTAGCGATAGTTGGGGTAAGGCCGCTACAACACAAAATGGTTCTTCAGGATTTAGATCAACGGGAATCCTACCCTTCAATCGTGACGTAATACCTGATTATGCATTTCATTCCGAGGAGGATAATACAAATCCAAATTTACCGACTAAAGTTCAAACTACTTCTTTGACTTTACCTCGACCAATAGCGAACCATGTAGTTTCACATGCCTCTTGCTCAACGGCAATAGCTTCACCAGATGAAATAACTCCCTCCAAAATTCTTCAAGATTTGTCTCCACCGGTTCCAGAAAAATTAAACACCGTTAAGAAAAGAGCCAAACAACTTGCCACAATTTTAACTACACCGGCAAACTTGCAGCTGCGCAAGGAAAAAGAGAAAAAAATGCAAGAAAAAAATGAAAGAGCACTTAAAAGAAAAAGACTACAAAAACCAGAAAAAAACTTAAAAAAAATAAATTTAACATCTCAAGTAGCGAGGAGGAGGAAGAAATAGAAATCATATTGGAGAGTGACAATAAAAGTGAAGATTTTGACGAAAATCTGTGTGTAGGGTGTGGCGAAAATTACAATGATACTAAAAAACAGGTAGAGTGGATTCAGTGCATAATTTGCCTTAAGTGGTTGCACGAAAACTGTACCTCGTATGACAACTTTTGTCAGAAATGTGGAAAACTTGACAGTAAATCGAAGAAAGGCAAATCGTTGCCATAATTTTGTATGGTCATCTTTCCCAAACTTATATGGCTATCTTATCCGTAATGTTGGGAGAGATGGCCATATAGCTGTTTTATTTAAGAAAAATAATTTATGTTTATATTTTATTATTTTTTTCGTTTTGTTAAAAAAAATGTCTATTTAGATACATTTTTTTTGGATTAAGTAACAAATAAAAAACCAAATATTTTTGTATCATATTTTTTTACTATACCGAAAAAATTATGGCCATCTATCCCCGACACACCCTACGCTTTTTCGAAAAAAAAATTAAATGACTACTTTTAATGCATATTTTCTGCCAAAGTTTAAATCGGACCTTGTATATTTTATTTATCCGTTTAATTTCACGTTAAATTACGTTTCCAATAATGTGCCACAAGTTATCCTTTTGTCATTATATTACAACAATATTTCAATTTTTCCTCCCAGCTACATAATTTTTTATCGATGAGACTACTAAATAAAAATTTACCATTTTTATTAGTTAAACTGTGTTAGATTTATTTACCCATTATTTTTAGTAGACAATAACTAAGTCTTCTATTTATTCATAACATGTGTGATTTGTTTATAACATTAAAACTTTTTTGTAGTTTCCCCGATACAAAATTATGTAGCTCGGAGCAAAAATCGAAATATTGTTTTAATTTATCGACAAAAGGATTAACTTATGATAAATTAAACGGATAAATAAAATATACAAGGTCCAATTTAAATTTTGGCAAAAAATTTATATTAAAAGTAGAAATTTTTATTTTTTTTTCGAAATGGCGTAATATTTTGAAAAAAACACAATAATATGCTTTCATGCTTTTTCTAACCTAAAAAGTTTCATTTTAATCAGGTCACCTGAGGAGTTTGCCTGTTTTAGTGCCGCCACTTTGGAAGAAAAGTATAACTTGTGAAACATCACTGGAAAGATAATTTTACACAGAATACGACTATGAAAAAAAATGTACAGGGTTCCATTTAATATATTAAGGTTAAACCGGAAGTGATGTATAATGCAATTATCTGTCAAAATATGCATCTTTATAAGCTATTAAACGTACCAAAGTTTAAAGCAATATCTGAATAGGTAAAAAAATTAGAGCGTGTACCCTATGTTCTGTATCACTCGGTGTATCATGCAATTCGAGGACCAAAATATGGGAAATTTGAATTAAAAGGTAATGTGCGGAACTCTTGAATGAATGAGTTTTCCGAAATCATACGAAATTATCATAGGAAAATATCCAGACATATTCAGAAATATTGGGAAATTTTAGCAAATTATTCAGAAATTATTTAGCAAATTATGAGACATTTTAAGTATTTTTTGTGTCAGTTTCGGAAATCGGGTATAGGCCTAGAAATTTTTAACCCGCGAGATGCCCTTTTAATATTTTATAATTATATATACACATGAGCGACAGGTTAAGTAGTTAAGTTCAGAATCCGACAGAAAGGAGAAATTATTATTAATAAAAATTATTCAAAATAATGTACGTTCTATGAATTTTTAACATTTTGATTTAAATAATGTTAAAATCTGTATTTTTTTTACTTTTGTATTCCAAGTATTTCGAAATGAATAAGTGACTCTTTTATATATTTTCTTGCTTGGCGTAAATTTTGTTTGATAATAAATATTTTAAAGAGTCTTGTTTGAGAATGATAGATTCGGAGAAAAATATATTTAAAAGAAAAATTATTTATATAGTTTTGTCTCGATTTTTGAAACAAAATCCCGATTTTTTTGTGAAAAGAATATCTGGCATCGCTGGTCCTAAGATATAAAAAAATAATATATATTTTGGTAGGTTGCTACTTCAATAATAACCATAAAGGTTTGGCGAGGCAAGTCTTACTGATTCAACTTTGTAAAACATAAAAAAATATGTACAAATGGATTATTGTGCAAGCTTTGCTTGCCAATAGCTTTGCTCAGCTTCGGCTTGAGATGAGCAGCGGGACGATGTAGGACGTAGTAGGTATTTGTTCGTAGTAAATGAGTAACAATTATCGTGGTTAATAACGTACTGATTTATTCTAAGATTTACATTCCATTTATACAACTATCAATTAAACAATGCGTGCGATCTCAATGATGCAAAATAGTAAAATTTAATAACATTATATTATGTATAGTCATCAGAACGTGCAAGGTTCAACTGACGTGACTGTAAGAAGGTCAGTGTAGACACTGTACATACCATCTAAGTAAATATTAAATATGCATAGAATTGTCTTATTAAATTATAGAAATTTTATGTGTAATTGTGAGAATTATACAATTATTAAAACCACAAATGATTTTTTTATGGTAGCTTGCGTTACAAATAAAATTAAAACCAAGATCCTTGAGAGTTTGTTGAAACTGTGGACTCTTGTCCTACCAAACTTTTATCGTTATTGAAGTAGCAGTTTTCCTACATATCTGCGGATTTGGTAATATATGGACAGCTTTTTTATTTCAGGCGAAAAAGTTATTCTTCATATAAAGTTTCGTTATTAAGTATTATTTTTTTATATTTTCAACCTACTATTAAATAAAAGTTAATATCGCTACTACCTAGTTTAAAAAAGAAAAGAGAAAACAAACAATAATCTAACCTAACTTAATCTGATTATTACATTATTCAAATAAATTTTCTAAACCATATAAATGACTCTAGAAAATAGATAAGTATTTAAATGTCGCTAGGACTTAAACTAAAATTAACTCTTGGCAAATCACAAAGTAAGAAAGGGAATGAAACAACTAAAAACCAAGATTCTTAATAAATAGCACAGGGGAGTTAGAATCTAACAAAGTATAAACAAAAAATAATTCTTGAATTGGAAAAAAATTGGTGCTACATATAGACGGAGAAAACAGGGGTCATAAGATACACAGACAAATAGACCTGACAGATAGGACGACACTACCATACGCCATAAGCAGCGTTGCCATGCGTTTAGATTTTTGCGGGACGTCCCGATTTTTGATCCAAATTGTAATGTACGATGTTTTTAATTATTCAACAAGTTCAATGAAGACACACTGATTAGTTTACGAATAGGTTTTTAATGATATCTTTTAAATAGTGGTCACAATCTTTAAAATAAGTACCGGAGCCGAAACAACATGTTACCCGTAATCACGATACTATTTTTACTGCAGTGTGACACTGTTGCCAATGTATATGTCACACACACAAATAAAAATGGACGATCAATAACCCGATTTTTTTAAAGAAGCTGTAGTTAATTTGTAGTTTTTACACTAATCCTTTTCTAGCACGGAAAAATAGGTGTGCAGCCAACATTCCCAGTTCCTCGATTACTTTCCCGATGCTTTTAGTGAGAGGAGAATATCAATGGTTCCATATACCGGGTGACACAGAACATAGGTTACACGCAATAAGTTTTTTATCTTTTCAGATATGGTTTTGAAACTTATGTACCTTTAGTAATTTATTAAAATTCATATTTTGACAGATAATTGGATTATACACCGCTTCCGGTTTAAGCGGAACTGACCTAAACTTCAATATATTAAAGGAAACCCTGTATATTTTTTTCATAGCGGTATTCTGTGCAAAATTCTTTTTCCAATGATGTATCATAAGTTATATTTTTCTTCCAAAATGGCGGCAATAAAATCGGTTTTCTTAAAAACGTTATATTCACCGTATAACATATAAAACAAAAGACAGTGTCAAACTTCTGAGGTGACCTGACTAAAATGAAACTTATTAGGTTAAAAAAAGCATGAAAGCATGTTATTATATTTTTTTTTCAAAATATTACGTTTTTTCGAAAAAAAAAAATTAAATGACTACTTTTAATGCATATTTTCTGCCAAAGTTTAAATTGGCCCTTGTATATTTTATTTATCCGTTAAGTTTCACGTTAAATTTCGTTAATAATGTGCCGTAAGTTATCCTTTTGTCATTATATTACAATATTTCGATTTTTCCTCCGAGCTACATAATTTTTTATCGGTGAAACTACTAAATAAAGATGTACCATTTCTATTAGTTAAACTATGTTAGATTTATTTACCCATCATTTTTAGTGGACAATAACTAAGGCTTCTATTTATTCTCAACGTGTGTCAGATCTGTTTATAACATTAAAACTTGAATTACCAGGCCTAGGTTGGCCATTTTATACCCATTTCTGTATAAGCAGTGTTAGCGATTCTAATACTCTAATCTCAATATTCCAGTTTATAGAAATAGGTAAACTGGCCATTTTATTTTTATAAAAACGTGACAGTTGATTAATATAAGCATTTTAAAATCGTTTTCGCTTATATTAATTTTAAGTTTAATTGTTTCTAGATGGTAGCTTACGATCGTTCAAAGTAAATGCAGGTTAAATTGCATACTACAATTGTCAATAACCAGATAATGATTGCCGTATTATGCTATTTTGCAGTGGCGGCTGGTACTAAAGGGCACAAGGGAACGTGCCCACCCTCCATAAACCATAAAATCCAACCAATTAAAAAATATAGTACATCATTATTATCATTATAATAATTTTATTATATTATTGCATCAAAAACAGTCAAAATTACTTTCCGACTGATGATATTTCAGCCAACGGATATCAAAATTTGTTTCCGGGGACCACTCATATTTGAGGCGTTAAGAGCCAGAGTGGACCATCCCACAAAAATCTAAAATATTAGGTAAACCTTGTTTTGTGTAGTTTATGGCCATTTTTTGGTACCAGAACGGACCAGCTGAGCTTGAAGCATATTGTCACAGATGGCAGCACTTACTAGGTTAGTCCAGTTGCACTAATTTAATTACAACTGGACGCCATATTGGACCATGTGGCTTGGTCCGCTTTGGCGTTCTGTTAAACTGTTGTTTACTGTCGTTTGGTTCGGTAGTAGATCTAAACTAATCTAAACTTTGTTGCCAGATATTAGTGAATTACGCTTTAAATAATGGCTTCAGTCAGTTACTTAGGTAGCATTACGGACCAGGAAAATCAGGAAATAGAAGGTAATGTTAATTCGTCCATAGATTTATGTTATTCGCCTTTTCACAAAGTTTTAACCTAACTTTTAGGCCAAAGATCAAGTAGTGAAAGGGAACCTTCTGTTTTTGAAGACAATGGAAGCTCCGATGAATTTGTGCCACCAGATTCAGGTTCAGAGAGTAGTTCTAGTATTGAAGAGCACGTGATTCAAGAACCTACGTTAGAAGAAAAAAAGCAAAAAACGAGAAAGCGTCAAAGAAATGAGAGTGAATAGAAGAAAAATAAACGGAAGTTTCTTCGTGCTAGTGGTAAGGAGTACATTAATGTAAATGGAAGCACTGTGCCATCCAAAATATTTTCTCCGGCTGAATCGTGCTGCAAATTAGAATGCCATAAGTCATTTAGTTTTGAAATGCAGACACAACTTAACAATAAGTTTTATGAGCTGGCCAATTTTGACCTTCAAAACGCATATATATTTTCCCAAGTTAAAGTTAGACCTGTTGCCCGTCATTATTCGCAGAATAATGGTACCCCTAGCAAAAAATCTAAAAATCTAACACGAGAATATTATTTACCTAATAATCAGGGGCATGATAGGAAGATTTGTAAAAGTTTATTTAAAAAGATTCTTGATGTGTCAGACGGTAAACTTGATAGAACTCTTAAGAATAAACCTAATTTAGTATTCCAAGTAGATCAACGTGGGAAGCACCCTCCAGCAAACAAAACCTCAGTTGAAAGGGTGGATGGGGTTTGCCGATTTATTGAAAAATTTCCCACTTATATTTCGCATTACTCAAGACACAAGAGTGAGAGAAATTATCTTGGTCCAGATTTGAATATTCGAATTCTTTATAACGAGTACAAGAAAAATATTACAAATCCGCTTTCAGAATATAAGTTTCGTGATATATTTAATACGAAATTTGATTTACACTTTCATCCACCCATAGTAGACTCATATAAAACATGCGATTCGTTAGATAATAAAATAAAATTTGAAGGTGACCCACAAAAATGTCAAGAATTAAAATTTAACCTTGAACTTCACCAATGCAAAGCCAAGCAACTTACAGACGCCATGGATCTAGATTCAAAACTTTTAACGGAAGATGGCGTTACGGTCATCGCTTTTGATTTAATGAAAACACTGCCTACACCTGTCATCTCTACCGGAATAACCTATTATAAAAGACAGTTATGGACTTACTGTCTTGGAGTCCATAACTTGCAGACTAATCAAGCCACCATGTTTGTGTGGGATGAATCTGTTGCATCTCGGGGAGCACAAGAAATTGGTTCCTGCCTTATATACTACATTAAAAATTTTGTGACAACGAAAAAAATTATAATGTATTCTGATGGATGTGGTGGTCAGAATAGGAACATTAAAATGACATTAATTTGTAATTATATGGTTCATTCTCAAGAATTTTCGGTGGAAGAAATTCAGCATAATTTTTTAGTTAGCGGCCATTCTTTTATGTCTTGCGATAGAGACTTTGGTCTTATCGAAAAAAATAAAAAGTTTCACCCAAATATTTATGTTCCTAAAGATTGGATAAATGTTATCTTAACGGCTCGAAAGAAAGATCCATTTAAAGTGGTTGTGATGGATAAAGAAAATTTTTTTTCTACAGCCAATTTAGAAAAATTAATTACAAATAGAAAAATAAGCTTAGACTCCACAAAAGTTCAGTGGCTAAAAATGCACAGTATTATTATAAAAAAAGAACATCCCTTCATAATTTATTTTAAATATGGCATAAGTGAAACTCAACCTTTACAAAAATTTGATATTCAGAAAAGAAATATTTCAAAAGATCAGATTTTGGCACCACTGCCGTTATTGTATTCAAATGGAAACTGCGTAACTGCTGCGAAAAAGCAAGATCTCTTGCAATTGATTGAATTTATTCCACCGATTTTTCATAACTTTTTTCATTCACTAAAGTGTTCTATGTCTGCCCAAGATGATATTAATATTGTCGACAATAATAACAAATAAAATGTTTTTGCTTTTTTTAGAACGTTCAGTTTGGTTGTTTAGTTCGGTTTAAGTTTTTTTTTTACAGTTTTTAATTGAAGAGAGCATTTATATTATTTAGTAGTGCTTTAGCTGACATATTTGTAATTTTGCAAATAAAATAACTCAAATTTCAATGATCATTGTTTCATTTTAGTCTAGTCCCATATGTAGAAATCAAGACTTACAAAAACCAGAACGGACCAACCCACAAAAATTTTTCACATCAAGCAAATTTAGACTTTTTGAGAATCCCTTTAAAAATATTATATTATTTGAGTATTTTTGCAAAAAAAATATGCCAATAAAATTCTTATTTTTATGACAAAAAAAAGTTAAATAAATCGATTAACTTTAAACCTCATTATTTCCATTATATAATGATGAGGATAGTCCGCTCTGGTTCTCAACGCCTCATTTTGTCCCGATATTTATTGCTTATTCTTGACATTCTGGTGACCGAACCTTTAAAAGTAATGGTTAATTCGCGAGCGAAATGGGCACAATATTTTGCGTCTCTTCCTCTCTTCGCATGCACTTGTCGCGTCGCCGTCGGCTTGCTTTGCTTTGCGACGGCAACGTCGGCGAATTTTATGCATAGGTTATTTAATCGATTGTTTCAGTTTGAGGAGACAGGCGGAGCATTGATTATTTTTTGTTGATTTGGAGTTATTGAGTGTTGTTTGATTTTAATTATTTTTAAGTTTATTGAATATGGAACTAGAATTAAATTCCGTGCAATATATATTGCAAAAGGCTTCGCTGGAATATCAGGAAAAAAATTTAATTAAAGAACAAGGAAGACCTACCCCAGATTTGGACATTAGCTATACGTCTACTAGTAAAACACGAAGTTACAAAAGAGTGTTTAACAAGAGTGTTTACGAAAAATATAAGTGGTTATGTGGCTGTTCAACAACAAATAAACTTTTTTGCTTCGTGTGTTTGATTTCAAAAAATGAACAGACGTCGTCGTGGACTTATCAAGGTGTCAGTGACTTGAAACATTTAGCCGAAAGGGCAAAAAAACACGAAAATTCGGTGGCTCATATGAATGCCTATGTTGACTTTAATGTGTTAGGAAAAGTGGACATTCGAGAACAATTAAATAGTGCGTATTTGCAACATAAACTAAAGTATAATGAGAACGTAGACAAAAATCGTCATATCTTACGGCGAATTATAATGTGCATTAAATTTTGCGGTGCTTTTGAGTTGGCGTTGAGGGGACATGACGAAACATCTTCATCTGAAAATCCAGGTATTTATCAAGGTTTAATCAACTTTGCCTCCGAATTAGATTCTGCTCTTGCCATACATTTAAGAGATGCCAAAGCGTTTAAAGGCACCTCAAAGACAATCCAGAATGATTTATTAGATGCTATGTTTGAGGTATATCGAAATGAACTGATAAATCAAATAAAATCCGCTAAGTTTATTGCCATAGAAGCCGACGAAACAACAGATACCTCAAATCAACAACAAATGGTAGTTATAATTCGGTATGTTTTTAACGGTGAAATTTTTGAGAAGTTTTGGGAATTCGTTAAACCAGAGGGGTATTCTGCAGATATTTTAGCCAATTGCCTCATGGACCAATTAAAATTAATTTTAAATTCACCGGCTGATAATTCTAAACTAATAGCACAAAGCTACGATGGCGCAGCAGTAATGAGTGGCAAAAATAATGGAGTACAGGCAATAATCAAGAACAAATTTCCCCACGCTCACTTCGTTCATTGTTATGCACACCAATTTAATTTAGTTATGGAACGCGCCACACAATGTAACAGGAATATCAAAATATTTTTTGCAAATGTTCAGTCCTTCTCAACTTTTTTTTCCCGATCCCCAAAACGTACAGCGGTTTTGGATCAAGTGGTTAAACGGAGGTTACCACGCGCCGTAGCTACGAGATGGAATTTTAAAAGTAGAGTCGTAAATACTGTTTTTGAATATAATGAATTGCTTAAAGAATGCTTGGAAAATATTATTGATCAACCAGGAATGGATTCAAAAACAATAAGCGAGGCATCTGGTTTATTAAAGTTCTTAGATTGTCCAGAGTTCATGTACTGGTTGAATATGTTTCATAGATTAATGCCTCATGTCGAGATTTTTTTCAATCAGGCACAAACTCGAGGAATTGAGAGCTCCCAAATGCAAGCCGCAGTTGATCAATTTGAGCAACAAATTGTTCAAATCAGGCAAAGCTTTAATGATTTCGAGTGTGAAGAAGAAGAAGTAATACATCCTACCAAGCGACAACGTGTGACATCAGCTGGAGACAGACGGAGTACAATCGCAAAAGAAGTATTGGATACAATTTTAGTTCATGTCAAAGACCGTTTCGATTTTAAGGATCATTTAAGTGCAGCCAAACTATTTGATGCCAGAAGTTTCAAATCTTACAGGAAGTCATTTCCACAAAATCATTTTGAATCTACTGCAAAATCATATCCAATGTTAGACAGTATAAAATTAAAAACGGAGCTTACAGCAATTTATGAGAGAGATGATATATGCAGTGTAGACGGTGTTTTATCAATCTTAGTCTTTATATCGGAAAATAACTTGACGACAGTATTTTCGGAAATCAACAAATTAGTAGACATAATCTGTACAACTCCCATGACGACGGTGGAATGCGAAAGATGTTTTTCAACTCTGAAGCGTATAAAAACTTTTTTGAGAAGTACTATATCTGAGGATAGACTGAACGCGTTGGCAACATTGTCAATAGAAAAAAAATTTATACAGTTGATACCTGACTGACAACAAAGTGATCGACGTTTTCAGCAAAAAAAAAGACAGGAGGATGGATTTTTTATACAAATAATTTTTTTGTGTTAATTTTTTATATATTATTATGTAAACTAAAAATTATCCATTTAAAATTTGGTTACTTTAAACTTGTTTCAAGAATATAAAAATTATTATAATTATATTTTAGTTACTCAAAAGCTTTTCATTTTTTTGTGCCCTCCCATGAAAGAAAGTCATGAGCCGCCACTGCTATTTTGTTTTTCATAGCCCACTACTTTTTCTCAACGTATGCGATTTAAGCTGCATTTACGTTGAACGTTACGTTAATCAACTGCCACGTTTGTATAAAAATAAAGTAACCAGTTTACCAATTTCTATAAACAGGAATATAGACATTAGAGTATTAGAAACGCCAACACTGCTTATACAGGTATGGGTAAAAAATGGAGAACCTAAGCCTGGTCATTTAAGTTTAAATGTTATAAAGAAATCTGACACATGTTGAAACTAAATAGAAGACTTAGTTATTGTCTACTAAAAATTGTGGTAAACAAATCTAACATAGTTTAACTAATAATAATGGCAAATTTTGTAGTTTCCCCGATACAAAATTATGTAGCTCGGAGCAAAAATCGAAATATTGTTTTAATTTATCGACAAAAGGATTAACTTATGATAAATTAAACGGATAAATAAAATATACAAGGTCCAATTTAAATTTTGGCAAAAAATTTATATTAAAAGTAGAAATTTTTATTTTTTTTTCGAAATGGCGTAATATTTTGAAAAAAACACAATAATATGCTTTCATGCTTTTTCTAACCTAAAAAGTTTCATTTTAATCAGGTCACCTGAGGAGTTTGCCCGTTTTAGTGCCGCCACTTCGGAAGAAAAGTATAACTTGTGAAATATCACTGGAAAGACAATTTTACACAGAATACGACTATGAAAAAAAATGTACAGGGTTCCATTTAATATATTAAGGTTAAACCGGAAGTGATTTATAATGCAATTATCTGTCAAAATATGCGTCTTAATAAGCTATTAAACGTACCAAAGTTTAAAGCGATATCTGAATAGGTAAAAAAATTAGAGCGTGTACCCTATGTTCTGTATCACTCGGTGTATCATGCAATTCGAGGACCAAAATATGGGAAATTTGAATTAAAAGGTAATGTGCGGAACTCTTGAATGAATGAGTTTTCCGAAATCATACGAAATTATCATAGGAAAATATCCAGACATATTCAGAAATATTGGGAAATTTTATCAAATTATTCAGAAATTATTGTCTGATTGTGTCAGTTTCGGAAATCGGGTATAGGTCTAGAAATTTTTAACCCGTGCGATGCCCTTTTAATATTTTATAATTTTATATACACATGAGTGACAGGTTAAGTAGTTAAGTTCAGAATCCGACAGAAAGGAGAAATTATTATTAATAAAAATTATTCAAAATAATGTACGTTCTATGAATTTTTAACATTTTGATTTAAATAATGTTAAAATCTGTATTTTTTTTACTTTTGTATTCCAAGTATTTCGAAATGAATAAGTGACTCTTTTATATATTTTCTTGCTTGGCGTAAATTTTGTTTGATAATAAATATTTTAAAGAGTCTTGTTTGAGAATGATAGATTCGGAGAAAAATATATTTAAAAGAAAAATTATTTATATAATTTTTATAGTGTCTCGATTTTTGAAACAAAATCCCGATTTTTTTGTGAAAAGAATATCTGGCATCACTGGTCCTAAGATATAAAAAAATAATATATATTTTGGTAGGTTGCTACTTCAATAATAACCATAAAGGTTTGGCGAGGCAAGTCTTACTGGTTCAACTTTGTAAAACATAAAAAAATATGTACAAATGGATTATTGAAACCACAAATGATTTTTTTTTATGGTAGCTTATGTTACAAATAAAATTAAAACCAAGATCCTTGAGAGTTTGTTGAAACTGTGGACTCTTGTCCTACCAAACTTTCATCGTTATTGAAGTAGCAGTTTTCCTACATATCTGCGGATTTGGTAATATATGGACAGCTTTTTTATTTCAGGCGAAAAAGTTATTCTTCATATAAAGTTTCGTTATTAAGTATTATTTTTTTATATTTTCAACCTACTATTAAATAAAAGTTAATATCGCTACTACCTAGTTTAAAAAAGAAAAGAGAAAACAAACAATAATCTAACCTAACTTAATCTGATTATTACATTATTCAAATAAATTTTCTAAACCATATAAATGACTCTAGAAAATAGATAAGTATTTAAATGTCGCTAGGACTTAAACTAAAATTAACTCTTGGCAAATCACAAAGTAAGAAAGGGAATGAAACAACTAAAAACCAAGATTCTTAATAAATAGCACAGGGGA
The DNA here is from genome assembly GCA_030620095.1 of Kuschelorhynchus macadamiae. Lineage (NCBI taxonomy): Eukaryota > Metazoa > Arthropoda > Insecta > Coleoptera > Curculionidae > Kuschelorhynchus > Kuschelorhynchus macadamiae. The sequence goes on along the minus strand of JAUTXW010001652.1, from coordinate 38,736 downwards.
GTTAGAATCTAACAAAGTATAAACAAAAAATAATTCTTGAATTGGAAAAAAAATTAGTACTACATATAGACGGAGAAAACAGGGGTCATAAGATACACAGACAAATAGACCTGACAGATAGGACGACACTACCATACGCCATAAGCAGCGTTGCCATGCATTTAGATTTTTGCGGGACGTCCCGATTTTTGATCCAAATTGTAATGTACGATGTTTTTAATTATTCAACAAGTTCAATGAAGACACACTGATTAGTTTACGAATAGTTTTTAAATGATATCTTTTAAATAGTGATTACAATCTTTAAAATAAGTACCGGAGCCGAAACAACATGTTACCCGTAATCACGATACGATTTTTACTGCCGTGTGACACTGTTGCCAATGTATATGTCGCATAAATAAAAATATCCCGCGCTAGATGATCAATATCCCGATTTTTTAAAAGAAGCTGTAGTTAATTTGTAGTTTTTACAGCAATCCTTTTCTAGCACGGAAAAACAGGTGCTGACAACATTACCAGTTTCTCGATTACTTTCCCGATGCTTTTAGTGAGAGGAGAATATCAATGGCTCGATATACCGGGTGCATGACACAAAACATAGGTTACACTACCAAACTTTTATTGTTATTGAAAGTAGCAGTTTTCCTACATATACAGCATCTGCGTGGATTTGGGTAACATATGGAGAGCTTTTTTATTTTAGGCGTAAAAGTTATTCTTCATAAAAGGCTTCGCTTATCTGAAAAATGAGATTGATTAAAAAAAGAACGCCATTTTACATCCAAGTTATGAAATAAATACAAAAGGGAAGTTTGCGAAACAAAAAAAATTAAATCCAGCTTTTGAGATAAGTAGATTATAGAGCCTATAAATATAACTTAAAAAGCCTTAAAAAGTTTCTTGAAAACATACTTAGTTTTTGAGAAAGTTAAAGGATAACATAAATTTATAATGAAATATATTATGAAATGCTTTCCAATTTGTATTTGTAGGCTCTATAATTTAACGGTCTCAGAAGTTTGATCTCAATTTATTTTGTTTTTCAAACTATATTTTTTCGTATCCTGTATACAAAATGACGTTATTTTTTAAATCAATCTTATTTTTCAGATAAGCAAAACTTTTTTTGAAGAAAGTTTAGCTATCTCAAAAAATCTGATTTCTCAACGTTTTTGTTTTCCATACTTGCTTTTTGCGCAACTTGTATATTAAATGGCAATTTTTTGAAGCGAAAATTTGTTTTAATAAGCAAATCTTTTTATGTACAATAATTTTTCAGATAAAATATATAATAAAAAAGTTTTTCATATGTTACGTAACTCCACTCACATCCTGTATACTATTTTTGTGTATCTTGTAATTCATATTATCGTCGTCCTACCTGACAGGTAAATATAGTAATATTCGGACTCGTAACAGGTCACATCAATTTTGATTAGTGCCATTTTGTTTGTCTACCTAAAGAGCAACTTTGCATGCCTATTTCGTCTGCGTTTCTTATAACCCATGTTATCTTATTGCCGTCTCTAGAACTAGTACATATACAGTGTGGTCATTTAAGCGTGCAACATATGGGAATTTTTTTATTAATCACACAATCAAAACAAAAATATTGCCAAAAGTTGGTGAATCCTCGAGAATCAAATAACGTGTACTTAGAATGGTTACAAGTCAAAAAGCATACAGGCTAGGTCAAAAAATATTAAAATCATGCAAGAGTAAAGTACCCTTATTTCGAAAGATTCAGCAAAATGTTGTTAAGAAAAGTTATTTAGCATCAAAAGTTAGGCATGGATACCAAAACATAGCCTCCTGAGAAAAAAAATCAAAAAACTTTTTGAAAAACTGATTTTTTTGATAATTATCATAAACACTTTCACAGTTTAATCAATATCAGATCAGATTCGCATAATTCCGTTCAAATTTAAGTATACTTGTGAAATTAACTTGGATTTTTAATTTTTTAGAGAATCACAAACTTCAAGTTTGTTGCAACGATATTAAACACAACTTAAAAATTTCGCCAATATTCTTTTTAACAAGATGAAACATTTGTGAAGAAAATGTGCTCATTAAAAAACTTTCATTTGAAGTGCAAAATTATAAAATTGTTATTAAATAACAACTGTACACATTAATTGACAAACCTGGAATCCTAAACTAAGATAATCGCGGATATCCATGGAAAAAACAAATGAAGGTTAGAAGTAAAAATTATGACAGTTCGGTGGCGTTAATATTTCATTCTCGAAAAACAATAATAGTGGCAATATTTTTAGTGTGTGACGCAGCAGATATTTTCAATGAACGACATCCAGACAAACAAGTCCACTACTCATATGTAAGTAGAATTTTAATAAACTTCAAACAGACAGGGTCCTTAGAAAATAAATATAAAAATGAACCTGCCGAAACTATTTGTACTGAAGAAAATCAATTAGCGGTACTTCAGTCAGTTGTTGAAAACCCTAGAAGATCCACCCAGGAAATTTCTGCTTATACGGGTATTAAAAAAATCTCAAGAAAAACAAGTTTCATGCTTATAGGCCAATGTTTATTTGCACGTTTCAAGAACGAGACTATGACATCCGCTATGATTTCAACATATGGATTCAAGGACAAATAGAAGATCAGCGCGATTTTCATGGTTTCTGGAAAACGAGATATCGGATTTTTTGGACAATATAAATTTACAAGAACGGTATAAATTATAGTTTGTACATGATAAATGTCCCACTCATTCTATTAGAAATGTTTCTGAATGGTTAAATGGGAAATTTGGTACTAAATGGTTAGGACAAAATACCGATCCACGGTGGCCCCCTCGTTGTCCAGATCTTACCCCATTAGATTTTTTTGTGGGGATACTTAAAGCAAACAGTTTGTAAGGATCGACCATTTAATAATGTTGAGGAACTTGAAAATTCGATTCGTTTCCATTGCAGAAATATTCCAGCAGATATCTTGCGATCTACTCTTAGTGAATTTTATGACCGGACAATTAGATGCATTAAACGAGAAGGTAGGCACACAAGAACGCTTAGATAATTTTCATTTTTTTATGTACTTCTTTTAATGTTTTTTTACTTCATGCTGATTTGTTAATTGTTAAGTTCTAATAAACATTTCTGGTAAAACTAGTGTTATCACATTCAATTAAATCTCGGTGTGTTTGATTTTTTGTTATTATTAATTCACATTAATTCACTTTTAACCCTCATTTGTTTTTTCAAGGACTTCCAGTTTGTCAATTATGTGTACAGTTCTTTAATAAATATTTGAAATTTCCAAGTTGTGTTTAATATCGTTGCAACAAACCTGAAGTTTGTGATTCCCTAAAAAATTAAAAATCCAAGTTAATTTCAAAAGTATACTTAAATTTGAACGGAGTTATGCGAATCTGATCTGATTTTGATTAAACTATGAAAGTGTTTATGATAATTATCAAAAAAATCAATTCTCCAAAATGTTTTTTTTTCTCAGGAGGCTATGTTTTGGTATCCAGGCATAACTTTTGATGCTAAACAACTTTTCTTAATTGCATTTTGCTGAATCTTTCGAAATAAGGGTACTTTACTCTTGCATGATTTTAATATATTTTGACCTACCCTGTATGCTGTTTGACTTGCAACCATTCTAAGTACAGTTGATATGATTATCGAGGGTGCACCAACTTTTGGCAATATTTTTATTTTGATTGTGTAGGTAATAAAAAAAAATCCATATGTTGCACATTTAAATGACCACACCGTATATGTGACTCAAAGCTAATATAAATGTGGTTTCATGGCAAAAGCTATGTCCTGATTTGGACAAAATTGAATTTTTTGCCTTTCCTTTTATATGACAAGATGCTCTACGTGTAATAAATATATGTTGCTCTCGATAATGACGTTGATGGCGACTAAGGCCAAGTTAAGAAAATGTTCTATATATGTTTGTTTAGCAAAATTCTTATTAATATTGGTTATTCGTGTCTACAATCTTATATTTTAAGTTAATATGTATATTTTTGAAAAATCAAATAAATAAGCGTTATTACAACTTTATTTTCTATTAAAATTTTCTCATCTAACACCTTCTACCATAAAACCACCGACTACCTAATTTTGAATATAAATAAAAACTTCGTTTCTATCCAATAACTATTTTAGTTTCGACTTTCATAACGCAATATCTAGAAAAGGAGAAAACAAAAATATACATTATTCAGCACCTTCATTTCCTTTGACAGGATAATACGCAACCTTCTCGCGTTTATTTACAATCTCACTGCCCTTAAAATACCTACAATTTGGTAGGATAGGTATCATAATAATCAAAAATAATACTATTATGCTGGTTTATCCAAATTTACATATGGACAATACACGCGGATCAGTCAATTTTCTTGTCATGGTTTTGGTAGATTTCGAGATTCTTCCAGTTGGGTTTCTCCTCTGCTCCACTGTAGATCAAATGTGGGATGTATTTCGTAGCCCATTTTAAGAAATTCTCTAAAAAAAATGTATGCATTAACAAATTATTTTTTAAATAACTCGACGCCCTTGGCCTATTATGGAAAACCGGAAAGTGCAAATTAAAATATGAATAGAGCATATCCCTCTATCCTATCTAAATTTGCCCTTCCCGTTTTCCCATAATAAATCAGGGGCGCCGTTTATTTGTATATTTTGCACTATGTCAAACTTAATTAGTATTATCCAGAGTAGATCGAAAACTCATTATTTCTTAAATGAAAGTCACTGTATATGTTCATTAAATGAGTCTCACTAATTTTAAATAAGCTTGTCCGTAGATATTCGATAAATTTGAGAAAAACTCTCGATAAGAAACATTACCTTCTCTTCTCAAGGAATCCAAGATGCAATAGAATGTTCTACAATCTACATTGCATCCTGAAGCAGTATTAATACCTTTGTTATCCAAATAGTCTGTCATTTTGACCCTAGTAGGCTTTTTCAGGGCAATCTAGTCACATAAACAGCTGTTGGACTAGGCGAACCGCTCCAGTATGGAAAATATGTGTCTGATTCATATACAAAATCTATAACCAGTGGCGGCTATTCAGGTGAAGTAGGTGAAGTGCTACTTCACCAGGAAAAATAAACAAGCAAACATCTAATTATATTTATTATATATCTCTTAAAATTTAAGTTTTTACATTCATTTATTCACCTAATTGGCAAAAAATAAACTGCACGTCTCGAATAAATATTTTACTTGACCGTTGGCGGCATGTCTTTTTAAAACTTTAAATCGAACTTTATTATAACAACTATAACAGTGGCGCAAACCGCTTCGACTTTGCTGGAGATGCCATGTTTAGTTTACCATACTACGTTGCTATGACAACGCGTACGTGATGACGTCGACCGCATGGAAGATTAATGTTAACCAGCGCCATACAACGCTCTTGGTGAATTGCTAACGCAGTACACTACACCCACCTGTCGTTCAGTTTGGGGTGGTTGTGTACTTTTATTTTCGCGGATTTCGCTGCAACCGGTTAGTTCTTTTGCAGTTTACTTGACTTTTTTGTGTTATATTTATTTATGGTGTTGTTACAACTTTATTTGGTGTCGGGTTTATTAATTTACATTATTAATGAATCCGATCTCGGATGTGGTTTGCATTTTGTTGGAAACTCCATTTAATCGATGGAAGGAACAAGATCAGAGTTTTAATCGCCATCCTGGTTTTCGGCGTACAAATGGTTATGTAGTTGTCAAATATTACAAAAATTGTTTTGCTGGCCTTGTTTACTAGTTTCCAATAAATATTGGGAAGTGTGGAATAAGGAAGGATTTTCAGGTATGTTAAATATATGAAGGTCTTTACGTAAACATGAAGACTCGGCAGAGCATTTAAAATGCGAATTAATGCTAAAAACATTTGTAAAAAATCAAAGCACTATAGCTGACATTTAAAAAAAAATGCTAAACTGTATAAAATACATTTTAACGAAAACGTCCGATTAAATAGACTATTTATGTGCTTGGTAATCCACGTAGTTTTGTACCTTGCAAAACAACAGTTACTCTTTCGGGGTCATGATGAGAGCAGCGAGTCAATAAATAGTGGGAATTTTAAAAAGCTTTTAGGTTTATTAATATCGAGAAGTTTCAAAGAACTAAAAGATCATCACAAAAAAATTAATTATTAATTGAATGCATTTCTGATTATTTAAATGATCATGTAAACAATGAAATAATGAACACGGAGTTTTTTTCTGTGCAAGTGGATGACACCACTGATATTACGCAAACCTCCCAGTCAGCTCCGATAGAACGTCGGAGAATTTATATTCTCTATTGGATCAAATTTTGGAACAATTTGACTATAAACATAAATTAATAGATCAATGTTACGATGGCGCAAGTGTGATGTCTGGCCATCTAAATGGTCTTCAAAAATGAAAAGAAAAAGCGCCGCAGGCTGTATTTGTCCTGATTCAGCAAAGTTTAAAAATATTTCTAAATGTCGAATTTTTTTGCAAGCCTTAGTGGTTTTCCTTCATTTTTTCATCACTCAGCCAAACGAACGTATGCTCTTACATCTGCATCTACGAGGCGTATACCAACAATTACGGAAACTCGGTGGTCTTCAAATTTGAAGTTAGTAAATGTGATTGTTCAAATTGCGTTCTTCAAAAAAAATCATTTGACATTCTTTTTTGCATATCCAATATAAAATGCTGTCGTGAGGCGCTCTGTAAAAAAAGAAATGAACATTTTTTTATACCACGTTTGATAAAGCAAATTATATTACAGAAATAAATCATTACAAACGTGAGCTTGCTAAGCTTTCACCTGAAGAAATTAGGGCTAAGTATAGAACCCTTTTTTATGAAATATTGGACCAGATTTTAATGGAAATGACACTAAGTTTTCAAGACTGTGAAAAACTTACATTTTTATGTTTGGCAGATTCTGCTAAATGTTCCGTACATAGATTAAATTTTCCGACTGGACCGTTTGAAAATTTGTTACAGTTATATGGGGAAATATTTTCAAAAAGTCAACGACTTAAAAATGGGCTTGGTCTTATTTTGGCCAATGACAGTAATTGGAATATATCGCTGCAAGAGCAGGTGAAAAAATTAATGAAAATAAAGATATTTTAACCAAAGCATATAAAGTGTTTTCCCTTATTTTGACAATACTGTCGACAAGTGCTTCAGTGAAAATAAGTTTTTCTTGCCACAAACGTGTAAAAACTTATTTAAGAAATACAATATCTCACGAAAGACCTACTTCTCTAGGCAATATTTCAATTCAAAAGGAATGTCTGGAGGAGATTAGGGCAACTCATCCATTTTATGAGGATGTTATAAATAAATTTGCTGCTATGAAGGATAGGAGAATTGATTTAGTATACAAAATTTAGGTAAGTCGAAAAAGAATATTCTACCCCTTCCACATATAAAAAAAATTCTGGAAAAAAATTATTGCGATATTTTCTTGTTTCATTTGCACTTCACTTACTTTTTCACCCGCGAGCCGCCACTCTCTATAACATGTCTAATCTTGGAGAAATTTCTTTCAAACTTTGCATAAACATAGTTGGTGTAATGGTAAAAACTATTATATAGATTCAACAAATATTATTTCTCACACGGATTTATTTTTAATATAATAATACATGGATACTGGAAAAAAGCTTGTGAATTTTGCGTTTTCGTTTGTTAGTAGCTGTTGATAATTTTTTTAAACCTTTTACTCAAACTATAGCACTCTGAACATTATCTTCAAATTAACTGCTGGCATATACAGTGTGTTTATTTAAGCATCCTCGCCTCCACTAAGCCCTTTCCTCAATAATTTTTCAAAAAAATAAGATGAAACTAATAGAATATATATATATTGATTTATTGTTGTTTGAAAATTTACATTTTTGCTTGTTTGAGCCGTCATAGCACCTGAACAGTTGGAACTAGAGCAAAATAACTTTCACATTCCTATCTTAGTTTTTGATAAGCTATTTTATAAAGCCAGTCAAACAAAAAAAAACGGAGATTATTTTGCTACCTATTTAATTGAATATATTGAAGTAAATCGATCTGGGGTCGATATTTCATTGTAAAATTTCTTGTTTTTAGTATTAAAAATATTTTAAAGTTTTTATTAATTAGGAACATACTAGGCCAATTACTGTGTGTTATAATACGGACATAGATAGACAACAAATTCACTTAATAATGTTCGTGTAGAAAACTCGCTTTCTATAAAGTTTAGAATGCAGACAAGAAGGCATGAATGTCTCAAAAGGGGACAGAATAGGTAAAATCCTTTAAATTCCATTTCCACGATTACGTGACTTTGGCAATAAGGGTGAAAGGATGCAGATTAGCCTATAAAAGCATCAAGAACTTCTAACTTGGCATTCTCTATATTTTCTTTTAAAGGTAAAAGTTGTTACGCTGCCAATTTGTTCATAGATTTTGAAAAGGAAAAATAATAAAGTAAAATAACGAAAGGGAAGGGCTAGATATAAATTAAATTTCAACTCTGCGGTTCTTGCGGCTAAACTAAATAATTTCCTGTGGGTGACCTTACAGTGCTGATGACGCCGAGAGCTGTACGTTACTTTGCAAGAAATTGTTTTAATTGTCGAATTATTGGGTCAGTGTATCTCAATCCTGTGGCGCCGATAAGAACGGCGCCCGGTGGTTTAGATACAGTGAGAGGTAGTCCAATGATTTGTCTTATCCAACACACTTTCAGTGTGATATTGTATGGGTGTTGACACCGAGAGGTCTGTGTTACGGCACGTGACAGCTATAGAACGCGGACAGCGTCCCGGCACAACCTCATATCACTTTAGAGAAGTCGCTGCTTCGGCACGTGACAGCTATAAAAAGCTGACATCGTCCGGCTCGACTTCATTGTATTCTGTAGTGTCCGGTGCCCGTGGGTACAAGATTTCACTTCTAAGTTGGGATAATGACAAAGGAACCTAAGACAAACATTTTAGTTTTGCGGGGCGATTATATAAAAAAAATTAAAGAATAAGATAAACTGTTTTCTGTAAGGTTGAGCAATAAAAATTAAACTATTATTTAAGGGGAACCTAAATTTTACTCTTTAAAAAGCTTGAGCATTAGAGCACGCTTTGTGGGTATTGATTCTCTATATTTTCTTTTAAAAGTGAAGGTTAAGGGAAAAGCATCATGAAAAATAATAGAAACTTAAAAATTGGTACTAGATCAAAATCACAAAATTTCGGGGGAGAGAAAACTGGTAAACAAAAATTCACAGGTGAGAATTTAAATGAAGGGGGAAATTTGCCAAGACACTTAATTTTTTGACACTCTAAGAGCCACGCGGACGGCCCTTTAAACATCTAGTTGCATCAAAACACAGTCACTTGCTCTTCTGAAAAATCTAACGGTATTCCGAATATCTGTTTAGTTCACTTTCTTTTACTATAGGGTATAAGGTTTTAGCAACCACCTGTTTGTGGATAATTCAAGACTATACATTTGGGGCAGTAGGTCAAAATCAGATGGTATAGGTAGTTTAAAATAAAAAATGAGCTAAATATTTAATCGTAATGTCATTTGCGTACAAAATGTATGCTAGAAGCTTCGTGCAAAAGGTATGAAAGTGTGAGGGAGTATGTGTGTCGAGTGTGATGTTTGTGTGTCTGAGAGCATACATTCTGTACGTATCCGCGAATAATAACATTATTGCATTAGGGGCGTTAATCAAAGTTATATTAGGGGACAAGATATGGACAACTATTTCATAACCAAGGATGTTTGGCAGTAAGTGTTAGCCTTGGTGCTCTCTGCTGGACCGTTGTCTTCCCACTTCCAAGTGGTTTTAAATTATAAAGTGCCATAACTGTAGGCCCCTTCTATAACAGGCGTAGTAAAAGTAGTAACTGACAGGTACCACGTTTATTTACTCTGGACTAACATATTATTATTAAAGACATTAGATAGACTGAGTAAATCAATACATTGAGGTTGTACTAATGTAAGTACATACGCATTTGAGGGATACAAATGCCCTTCTATTTGTAAACATTGATCTTAGGAAAAGAGTATATCTGTACATAATATGTCAGGTGGTTGCTGAAAAATAAATATATGCAATGAGTTTTAGAATAAATAAAAAAAGGAAAGGGAATGCAAATATGTAATTTTATTATAAAATCAGAACAAGCTCTTCTACATGTTTAATAAAGATATATATTTTTTTGAGTATCAATATATCTACTAAATGGTATTTGGTGTTAAATTTACAAAAGTAAAATTAAGGTTAAAAAAAACAACATAGGTATAGAAAAACTAGAGTAACATCCTGTGACTTCAAACTCTAAAAGAAACTGGGAGCTACAAAAATAACACAACATGAGAGGATAGTCCAAAATAGGTTTGTAAAGAGGAGACGATCACGTGTCTGGCTACCGTCTTTTGTGTGTGATATATAGACCGGGGGTCGGTATGATTTAATATTCATATGAAATGTAGGTAATGCAGGTGATCACCTTACTTCAAAATCACTTTAATTTTGACGTATTAGTAAATATTATATTAATAGTAAGGAGATATTCGTTAAATGAAAAGCAGATTGTAACGCTGTATTATAAGTGTCAAGAAAACGCCAGTGAAGCAAGAAGAACATATATTGCCAATTTTTACAGAAATATATCCGTAAAAATACTTATAAAGATTAAAAACCTTTTTGAAGAAACTAAATCATTACATAACAAAAAACAATAGTTAATATTAACAATAAAGTAACAAAACATAATAACTAATAATTTATATGCTCAATGTGTACCCCATTATTCTCAAAGCAACATTGGTATCCTCTTTGCAGCCTTTGCAAACTTGCAGTTATAATTTCACTTTCTTGATTAAGTCTACTAATTTCGTTCAGAATTTTTTCCATAATTTCATCAATATTTTCTTTTCTACTTTGGTATGCCACGTTCTTGAGATGCCCCTAAAGGAAAAAAAGTGAAAGATCAGAGCTATTGGCTGGCCAAGCGAGGGTTCCATTCCTTCGAATCCATTCATTATGGCGTCGGTTCAAAAAGTCTCTAACAGCACGAGTGGCATGTGGAGGAGCTCCGTCTTGTTCAAGGGCAATTTCTCCACTTAGTGATTCATTATAAAATATCGACCCAAAATTTTATTATTTTTAACACCATACCAATCATGAATGGAACATCTTCCTTGAAATTTGATGATTTGAAATATTCTAAGATTTTCTACAGCCAAGTGGTGCGTATTGTGTCGATTAAATATTCCTGAAGACTTAAATGTGACCTCGTCTGTCCAAACATTTTTTTTAGACAAATCAGGGTCGTTTTGTTGCCGTATTATAATTTGAGACACGAATTGAAAGCGGATTTCTTTCTGTACAGCTGCTAAATGCTGAAGTGGAGGTATGTGAATAGGCCTGCGGTTATAAATTTGTAAAGTTCTGTGAACGGTTCCCTGGCTAACCTTCGACGTACAGGTAGACGGCCATACCGAATATCCCGAACTGCATCCGAAATTGAATTGGTGGGATTTCTTATAAAATAATTTAAAATAGTTCTGTCTCCATATACTTTTCGTCCTGAGTTTCTTTTTTTGTTATGTATTGATTTAGTTCCTTCAAATAGGTCTTTAATCCTTATAATTGTTTTTACGGATGTATTTCTATGAAAATTGGCAATATGTTCTTGTTTCAATGGCGTTTTCTTGACACTTATAATACGGCGTCACAATCTGTAGTTTTTCATTCATTAATACATCAAAATTACAGTGATTTTGCTGCAAACACAAACGCATGCATTTGATATGAATATATTCAATTAAATAGGTAGCTTATCAAAAACTAAGATAGGAATGTGAAAGTTATTTTCCTCTAGGTCCACCGTTCAGGTGCTATGACGGCTCAAAGAAGCAAAAATGTTAATTTTCAAACATCATTAAATCAAAAACCGTTGAAGACATATAGTACCCTCATTAAAAAACACTTAGAATTGACCATGGAATTCAAAAAACGCAACATCCTTGGCGTAAGTCTTTTGTTTCTCATTCAGTTGTTTTTTTTGTTACGATTTTCGAATTCTCCGAGCTAAAATACATAGATTGGCTATTTTGAATTTCTAGAGAAATACCGGGACGTCAAAAAAAAATTCGGTTTTCCTCCTCAATGAAAGACCCTGTACAGTGTGTACAGGGCAGTGCCTATATTTTAATAAACTCTGGTGGTTATATTATAATATATAGGAAATAAGTTTAAATACAAAAGTTTTAAGGTTTATCTTAAATAGTAAGAATTTGCTAAGAACAGAAACAAATGAACGTCGCAAAGTTATCAAAAATGGAGAACTTTGTTTTTTTTTTAATAAAACACCGTGTATATTATGCCATGTTTAGATTCTTATTCGATAGCTTATAAAATCTAAGATAGTAACATGCAAACCGTTTTACTCTATATTGTATCGTTTGGGTTCTGTAGCAAGTTAAAGAGGAAAAACTATAGGAGATAGACAGATCTGAGATATGTTATCTCCAATATGACATAATATACAGGGTGTTCCACGCCCATTCAAAAAACCAAAGTTGTTAATTTTTGACAGCTTTGCGACGTTCATTTGTCTTTTTTCTTAGCAAATTCTTACGATTTAAGAGAAACCGTACAAAGATTTTTTTTATATTTACTTTAAAAAGTTGTAGACACTTTTTTTGAAGGTCGGGTTCAAACGTTAAGCCGTTCAGAAGCTAGAGGTTGGGGGTAGGATGAGTCACGACTTGTCATATTTTCTCGAATAATTTTGAAACCCACAAAAAGATGCAGCTGATTTTTTTTGAATGTGGCTAAAGCCGGGTCCAGACCAAGCATATAAAAAGTGAACACGATTTTGAGACAAACACGAAAAAAAATTGGGATATTTTAAGATATTCAGATGAGACAGAATCGAGACAAACTGTCCACACTACAAGAATAAATGTGCAACAAAATTCAGCTGTTGCAAATCAGTTGTTTTACCATGTGGCGTTTCCACCAAGAAGAAAATTTCAAAAATGGAGATTTATTGCTAGCCGCCTGTTGTTTTATCTTTCTCTCTTTCTCTCCGCATCATGCAATGCTGCAAACACAAAACGCAAACGTTTTTGGATAAGAACAAGCTTAAAAAAACGATAGAGTTGTTCCATAACTAAATTGTTAGTTCAGTTATATGGGAATGATATTAGACTAAGTGGGGAAAATTCGAAGTCTCCTAGTCTAGTCAGAACACAGTTTCCACACTGCGCGAAAAATTGTCGTAAACAGAGACTCTTTAATCTTTAAGGAATCGAGACCAAACCTGCAAAAGTCTCCGCATGTGGAAACAAATATGGCAGTCTTTGTCTTGTCGTTATTTTGTCTGCTTGGTCTGGACCCGGCATAATGTAATACTGAGCTACAAATTAATATAATATTCGAGGCGTGGGGAAACGTGGGTAACTTTTTCTCCTCACTCCATTCTCCAAAAAGTCATTCAGATATTTTTCTATAGAATCAAAAAATCTCGATTGTTGTAAAATCTACAGAAGATAAGCTTTCCAAAAGTGTATAATAGTACATATTTGTTTACAAAATTCAATAAGATATTTACTTCCAAAATAACATTTCGAATTGACCACATGTGACTACAACCTTAATTTAACAGTAAAAAAATTAAATGTCATAGTTATATTTCGTAAAATACCTACATTATATTAAAGTTTAATATGAATACTAGTAAATCAAATGAACAAAGCACTTGGTTGCTACATTGCCAGAATACATTTTTGATATGCCTTTGCTATACCATTTTCCATAGTGCACTCTAGAGCTTTTCTGTATGCAGATGGTTTCTTTTTTGTACACAAGTCATGAGTGTTGTAATTTTATACCGACGTACGACGCGCGGTGGCTCTTGTTCCCTATAAATTAGTATTCCAGATCCTTCCTATACCAAATATACCAAACAAAATCCTTCGGTTTAAGACTTCACTATCGTTTTTTGGCATTCGTGATCGGAAGAGGCTCCAGTACAGACCAACCGTTCAAAATCCAACAACCCTGACATCTTAGACGAGTAGAAGCCTTTCCTTATATTTAGGACAGAAACTTTAATCCCAAAATGACCTTCACCTTTATGGCTCGGCTGAGTGTGGTTCATATGGATATTTCTGCTACTTAAAACCAGCCTGCAGGCTTAAGTCCTAACACTGGAACCTGTGGTGGAAGATAGATCAAAATACAAGAGTTCTAACCACACTACACCACAACTTGTTACGTTCTGGACGCGCGTTTCGCTAACCAAGTTAGCATCATCAGCAGATGATATAAACTAAAGTAACTTATCCTAACCGAGACTATTTATAGGTAAATGTGGTCACACTTGGTTGCACCCGACTGCACCGTTGTCAAGTAAACAATAGAGGGGACAATAGGGAATAGGCCCTCTGTCTTTATTTAGTGCTTTCTTACCACATTTAACTATTTCTATACTCTCAAATGCATCCAATAATCTATTATTAGATACATTTTTAATCAACTTAAGATTATTTATTCCTATTCGGTGATTGTTTTCCAAAGCATGTTGGGCAACGCTTGACTTTTCTGTTCTTCCGTATCTTAAATGTGCCATGTGTTCTTTAAAACGAATGTTTATGGAGCGTTTAGTTTGCCCAACATATTTTAGATCACAGTCATTACAGCTAATTTCATAGATGCCACTCCTCTCCCTCAAGTCGACTTTGTCTTTGGGGTTTCCAAGGAGATTTTTCAAACTATTCTCCGTTTTGTAGGCTACTCTAAAACCTACGTTTTTAAATACTTTTTCTAGTCCTCTCGTATATCTGGGATCATATGGGATTACTATAAATTTATTGGAAGCCTCAGGTATTTGAAGAGAAGTGGCATCTTTTACCATCTTTTAACTTTTAAATAGACATAATCATAAGAAAATGTTAAAAGATGCCACTTCTCTTCAAATACCTGAGGCTTCCAATAAATTCATAGTAATCCCATATGATCCCAGATATACGAGAGGTCTAGAAAAAGTATTTAAAAACGTAGGTTTTAGAGTAGCCTACAAAACGGAGAATAGTTTGAAAAATCTCCTTGGAAACCCCAAAGACAAAGTCGACTTGAGGGAGAGGAGTGGCATCTATGAAATTAGCTGTAATGACTGATCTAAAATATGTTGGGCAAACTAAACGCTCCATAAACATTCGTTTTAAAGAACACATGGCACATTTAAGATACGGAAGAACAGAAAAGTCAAGCGTTGCCCAACATGCTTTGGAAAACAATCACCGAATAGGAATAAATAATCTTAAGTTGATTAAAAATGTATCTAATAATAGATTATTGGATGCATTTGAGAGTATAGAAATAGTTAAATGTGGTAAGAAAGCACTAAATAAAGACAGAGGGCCTATTCCCTATAGTCCCCTCTATTGTTTACTTGACAACGGTGCAGTCGGGTGCAACCAAGTGTGACCACATTTACCTATAAATAGTCTCGGTTAGGATAAGTTACTTTAATTTATATCATCTGCTGATGATGCTAACTTGGTTAGCGAAACGCGCGTCCAGAACGTAACAAGTTGTGGTGTAGTGTGGTTAGAACTCTTGTATTTTGATCTATCTTCCACCACAGGTTCCAGTGTTAGGACTTAACATGGCTTCACGGTCAACGGAACAAAAACTTTATTGTAAGTACTGTACTAAGATTAGGTTAATAGCAGCAGATATTTGGTTTCTAAAATCATGCAAGTCTTTTTCAGTTTTCCCTAAATTCATTTCAGTCAAGATCCCTAAACAATCACCCGTTACTGGGAAGGTTGAATCTTTTGCCAAACAAAAGTGGCTAGATTTAGAAATTAAAAATCTGTATACCAAACGAAGTATGCTTGAAATTGAAGCATACGGATTATTTAAAAAACTCACTTATAAGCTTAGTAATTTAGAATTTGAACAGTGGTTAGATTTCCAAAGAAAAATGTTCGTAGTTATCGGTGCCAAATTTTTGAAGAAAATGTGTTCACTTAAAAACAAACTGAGAAAGTTGAAACCACAAAAACAAATTTCTTCGGAAGTCGAGAACATTGTAGAAAATCTTTCTTCTCAGTCTTTTGATAATAGAGAAATCGCCCTTTTGAATAAAGGTTTGAATTTTGCAGAGCCTCCAGTAAAAAATAGTTTAGCAACTATTATAGGGAATATCGAAAGTTCCATTCAATACGTGCCAGAGTCAAATAAGAGATTCATTAGAGAGGCTTGCAGAAATCAAATCTCAAAAAACGTTGTTAACAACAAGTCAAAATATGTTTCTCGTAAAAACACTGAAGTTATCCAGGGACTGAAGAAAAAATGGAATGTTTTTATTTCAAAGCTGACAAAGGAAATAAGGTTGTTATACTAGACAAAACAGATTATTTTGAAAGAGTAGACAATTTGATTCAAACTGGTCCTTATGATTTAACTGAGAAAACCCCGTTATCAAAAATGATAACAGAAGTAAAAAGTACTTTAAAACAGTGTAAAAACCTTGTGTCCGATAAACTAAAATTCAAACTAACACATAGTAACCCACAGTTATCTAAATTATCTAAACTCTATTGCCTTCCCAAAATTCATAAACCTGGGAAGTCCATGAGACCTATTGTTTCAGCTGTTGGATCACCAACGTACAATATTTCAAAATGGTTAGTAGAAGAATTCGGCAAATTAAATATCTCGTATGATAACTTTGATGTTACTAACTCGTTAGAATTCTTAGATAAAATTAAGAATGTTCACTTAAAAGAAGGTGAAATTTTAATATCTTTTGATGTAAGCTCATTGTTTCCTAGTGTACCTATACCACTAGCTTTAGAGTACCTAAAGGAACTACTTGAAATCAATAATTTGAAGAAAGAAATTATTGATGAGTATTTACTTCTCACAAAATTATGTATGAATCAAAATTTTTTTCAGTACAACAATAAATATTATAAACAACTAGAGGGAACTGCGATGGGCAATTGCTTATCTCCGTTCCTTGCAAATTTGTTTATGGGCAGATTAGAAACCCAATTCAAAAAAGAACTGAAGTATTTCCCAATGGTGTGGTATAGATACGTAGACGATATATTTGCTATTTTTGATACTAAAACAGAAAATTTGGACACTTTCTTAGAAACATTAAACAATAAACATCCTTCCATTAATTTTACGTACGAAAAGGAGAACAATGGGCAATTACCTTTTCTCGACACGTTAGTTATTAGAAATAACGATAAATTAGAATTTGATATTTATAGGAAATTTACTAATACTAATAGATATATAACATCCGACTCATTTCATTGCCGTCAACACAAAATGGCAGCATTCCATTTTTTAACTCACAGGTTAGTCAATTTTCCACTAAGTAAAGAACGTTTTAACAATGAAATGAATCGGATTAAAAATATAGCTAAAAGTAATGGATATAATGATAATTTTGTACATAAACTAGTAAATAGACATAATCATAAGAAAATGTTAAAAGATGCCACTTCTCTTCAAATACCTGAAGCTTCCAATAAGTTCATAGTAATCCCATATGATTCCAGATATACGAGAGGTCTAGAAAAAGTATTTAAAAACGTAGGTTTTAGAGTAGCCTACAAAACGGAGAATAGTTTGAAAAATCTCCTTGGAAACCCCAAAGACAAAGTCGACTTGAGGGAGAGGAGTGGCATCTATGAAATTAGCTGTAATGACTGTGATCTAAAATATGTTGGGCAAACTAAACGCTCCATAAACATTCGTTTTAAAGAACACATGGCACATTTAAGATACGGAAGAACAGAAAAGTCAAACGTTGCCCAACATGCTTTGGAAAACAATCACCGAATAGGAATAAATAATCTTAAGTTGATTAAAAATGTATCTAATAATAGATTATTGGATGCATTTGAGAGTATAGAAATAGTTAAATGTGGTAAGAAAGCACTAAATAAAGACAGAGGGCCTATTCCCTATAGTCCCCTCTATTGTTTACTTGACAACGGTGCAGTCGGGTGCAACCAAGTGTGACCACATTTACCTAGAAATAGTCTCGGTTAGGATAAGTTACTTTAGTTTATATCATCTGCTGATGATGCTAACTTGGTTAGCGAAACGCGCGTCCAGAACGTAACAAGTTGTGGTGTAGTGTGGTTAGAACTCTTGTATTTTGATCTGCAGGCTTAAGTTGATCTAAGAGATTTTTTGCACTAGTAAATTTGTTTATATTTATACAAGTTCTTCCATACTATTAGCCATTGCAACATTCGTTTTTTTAAATCACGTCATTTTAAGTAACATACTCTGGTCATTTCTATTTAATGTTGTAATATACGTCTTAAGCATTTACAAATGTATCTGTAAATCAGCCTATTCTACTGACTGTTTATCATTTTTAAAAGTGTAACTATTCTTTGTTAACTAAAAATATATACCCATCACAGTTTTCTTTTATTGTCATTGTTTAATAATTAATTGTAATTTCTCGTATAATAAAGGCTTTTCTAATTGTTGCTTTAAATAAATAAAATTTTTAAATTTTTCCATCTTCAAATAGTTGCACAACTGATCGACAAATTTATTCTCATCTTCGTTTACATATCGAAGACCTTCAATATTTTCTATCTATACAAATTTGTTAGACCTTGTCTCATATCTTAAAGATTTGGTTATGTTTTTAATACAATTCTTTCACTAGTAATTTTCTGATTTATGAAATGTTTGATAAAATGTTAATTTCATAATTTCATGTACCCACATTTTTTTTGGTTTTGAATTTTTTTTGTTTTATTAAGCTATTTAGTGTTTGTTTATCAGCTTTAAACGACCACGTTTATGTGCAAATTGGATGGTTCTTTGGATATGCTCAATTAAAGGAGCGACCCATTTTTTTTGTGAATCAATGATAGCATTTGTATAAACCTATGTTTTGGAGCGCTGAGACCCTTCTCTGACACCTTTAACATGAGAGTCAGGACTGTACCAGGAGTTCTACTACTTTTGGAAGTCTGTTTTGGTTAATTTAAAAAGCTAAACGTACATCTTTTCAATAAAACTAAAATTATTACAAATGAGGAGCACCCATGTGGTTTTATAGAAATCTCTATTATTATAAAAGGTAGAAAAACAGTTGAATGGGTAACATACTGGCAAATACTTTCATATCTGTAAAAACAATTGCAAAATAAACATTGTATTTGGTATTTTCTTTTTAATCTTCCAAAACCAATGATATTTTGTCGCACTTATGCATTTAAGTAGTTGATATTTTTTATTATGAATTCTGCTAGATTCTGATTTTCTGTTTTTCTCTAAAACATTACTTCTTACGGGAGTCTACTCTCTAACTCTGACACTTGCCACTAACAAAGATAATACTAAATACTGCCAATTGTATTGCAGAAAGCAATTTAATTTTCTCATTTTACTAGAGTACATATTCAGAATCATCATCTCCTCATTGATTGTGACTACGACAAGTGAATCCGATTCTGTGCATAGGCAATTGTATGGATGGGTGCACGCTATCGCCAATTACCTAATAGCCCTACATGGTTCAACGTATGGTGAAGTTTAAAACATAAACGATTGACTTACCAACTTTAACAAATCCTAGTTGTTTCCGATCGACTTGATCGAATATCTGTAATCCATATTCCCGACTAACTCCTAAGGTCTGACACACAGCCTTGCAGAAGTTATCCGCTGTCAATTTTCCGTTCCTCTTTGAGTCGTAAAGCTAAAAGTTTAACATAGTTAATTTTTGTAGCAAGAATATTCCAATTGTTAAAAAATAAAACACTAAGTTATATATTTGGTTGGTGATATACTAATACGTGACCGAATAATATTATAGTATTTGAATGGAATTTTAGTATAATCTAAATATTAAATCTAAAGACGCGGCCTGACACACTAAGAGTGTGTGGTGTTACCGTGAACGATCTTTTACTCAAAAAGCGGCTTCCACATATTTGAAATATCGTCATTAGGCTTACTAAAAATTTCGGAAACCCATCATATGTTTAGATGGGTCTCCGAATTTTCGTTTGCGCCAGAGCTGCTGCTATGCCAGGTGTTTTTAGCCTTTCCCGCTAGGCAGAGGGATGGAATCATCTTGTTGATGCTTGATGTGAAGGTGTTTAAGTATCTCGCTGGTAATTATTTTCAATTTCTTGGAAAATTAGCATATAACTTTTTTCTAAGGTATGCTACTTGAATTATTTACAATTTTGGACAAATTCGGTACCGGTTTGGTTTCTTTTATCAGTGGTAGCTTATTTCTGAGCGTTGCCTTTATAGGGATTCTATTGGCATCATTCTTTCATCGATGTTAAAAGTGTTAGAAAAAAATAGCTGCATTGCAACCTCGTAACTACCGGCTTCAAAATAATATTTCACCTGTGGATCCAATCTGGCTTTAGGCCTGTAGTAGCAGCTCTACTTAAAGTGACTGATGACGTTTTTACTGCAACTGATCAAGATCAGAATACCTGTTTAATATTACTAGATTTTAGCAAAGCATTCGACACCTATTCTTTGACTATCTTGTCTCGCGAAAGCAAAGGGTACTATATAAAAGAAGAAGAAAGAAAACCGGGCGGAGTCAATCGGTTTAGGAAGGTCGGCCAAAAAAATCTCTTTAAACCAGTGGTGTCCCGTCGTTCTTTAAATAATATGGCACCTAGCTATGCTTAATGAACCTTTATCCATATTTGTCTGTTTCCTTTCGTGTACCGCACTTCTATATCTCTTTTGTGTTGCAAAAACGGCGAACTTTCGAATTTTATAATGATTTAATTTTGATTTTTCTTGATCGATTTACCTATAAATATATTTTTTCTTGAGTTCTGTCATTAACGGTTCCCGGGCTACTCCCTACGTCCACTATTATTGGACCAGCCAGTATAGTGATACACGATTTACAAGTCCAGATTTTACAAGGGCAGCCAGCATCAGATCCAGTGAACGAAATTTATCAAAATTTTAATTTATGCAGCTCGACTTTGGGCTACTCGGGTATACCAAAAGTGGCCGTCTGTCTCCGTTTGCTATATTACTTTATACAGGGACCGTCATTGTGAAGTACTATACAGGGCGTTTCCTTATTGCGTGCTGGAGTTAAAGGGGGTGTTTTTATATCCTAAAAGTCTTAACTTTTGAGATACAGGATGGTAAAGTTTAAAAAGAAAACATTTTTTTTCATCCCAATTCTGATGCTATTATAGATAACTGCATGAAATTTGATACACGTCTTCTATGCATTAAGGAGCATATGGATTTACCCAGGTTAATTACATATGCACGCCACTGATAGAAATTTCAAAAATTGATTGTTAATAAAAAATGCCCTTTTATCAATATCAAATTTCACACAGTTATTTATCTATAAGAGCATCAGAATTAGGATAAAAAAAAAAGGTTTTTTAAAACCCTGTATCTTTAAAGCTAAGACTGTTAGGTTCATATTAAACTTTTTTCTTAAAGCGGTCCAAGAATCACGCCCCTTTAACATTAGCACGCAATTAGGAAATGCCCTGTATAGTACCTCACAATGACGCCCCCTGTACAAAACGGTCCCCTGAGACAAACGGTCACTTTTGGCATACCCGAATAGCCCAAAGTCGAACTGCATAAGTTAAAATTTTGACAAATCATGTTCACTGGAATCAGTGCTGGCTCCCCCACTATAACTACATTGATGTGTTAATTTGGGAAAAATATGAGTTCTGTAGTTTTTCAAATATTAATTGCAATATTAGATATTTTTTGACACCCGGTATTGAAGAGAAAATGAATTATTTTGAAGCAGTTTATTGACAGCTACTTTATGAACAATTTTACAAAATTTATGAAAAAAAAACTAAGCCATTTTTGAGGTTGACTACTTGAAGATCCGAGTGTGATAACTAAATCATCAATAACCGTTTCAATTTTACCATCTCCTTTCCAATATTTATTTTCAATAGAACGAACATGTTTAACATACGATTTCCAATTTTTAGCCGATATTGAGTCAATCGGTTCTAATGTTATTTTATTTAAATCTTTAATTGAAAGTTCACCGGTGTTGCGCTCTCGAATATATTTTTTTACTCCTGCCCATGCAACTTCAATAGGGTTGAGGTCGCACATGTGTGGAGGCAGCCTTAAAGGTGTATGACGGAGGTTACGTAAAAGACCGTCAATTTTATACTTTTTTTCTTTAGGCTTGTTGGCTGATATTACTTCATATAATTGATATTTTCTCCATTATATGAGCTTTTGTAGAGTATTTAGTTGGCACTTGATCTTCTACGTGAGAATGATAAGACGCATTATCCATTACCACGACTGATTTGGGAGGAATGTTAGGTAGAAGCTTCCCGAGCAACTATTCATCTGTCCATGATAGTCTCCAGTTGTTAGTCCCGAGCGAAAAACTAAAGCAGCACCTGGAACAAATCAGGCTTCTGAACCAGCATGAACTATAATAAAGCGACTACTAGAGCGGATTCCCTGAACAACATCTGTAACACTTTCACTTTGTCAGCATTTGTTCACTGTCATATCATTATCTACCCAGGTTTCGTCTAGATACACAATATTGCGTCCTTCTTACCTATATTGCCTTACAGTTGATAGATATTTCACCCGCCAGTGAAAAATATTTGGTCTCTCAGTGAGAAATTTTCGTTTATTTTGGCACTTGCGCCAAATAAAATCATTTGATCGTAAAAGCCGATTTAAGGTTTTATACCCATACGGAAAATCTATTTTGTTCTTTACAGCACGAAGTAGGGGTTTGCAGGTCGGAACCTTCTTCAAGTTTACATATAAATCCTCTATTGTTCGTCGGATTACTTGAAAAACACCATCGTCAATTTTATCTTTGTAATGATAATCAAGGTCTTTTTTACCAGGAGATTTTAAAGGTGAAGTAGAACATGAGCGATCATATATGTTCTCTTTGAATTTTTCTTAAACTGTTTTCCGAAACACCAGTGTAAAATGCAGCGCGTTCTATTCGATTTTGAATTGGAATAGCCAAATTATTATTTTCAGCTTCTCTAGTACAGGCCTCTATAACGCTCGCAATAACTTCACGTGCACCGCTTCGAATTGTTTTTCCTCTTTTGCTCGCAATCGTTACTTCAAAATAATAATTCAAATTCAACGCAACGCATTTATATAGAAATGAAAACTCTCCAAATGTATAGGCGCCACTGGAAATAGCTTGAACCTTCAGCGGCAAGTTACAACAAATAAAATAACATAAACATAACATAACAAATCTTACTTTTCCGCTTGCTTAAGACTATGAACCTTTATTTTAAGGACCGTCCGGTTTTCTTTCGTGTCCCGTACTTCAGTTTTTCCAATTTTCTGGGCGCATCACGGGGCATGTTGGTCAACTAATAAACACATCGTTTTTTAAATTAAGAACACTATATAGAAACAAAAACCACTTAAATAGGTAAGGCTAAAGCTGTGTGACTCTCTTCTGTTGTCTACTATAGCTTATTGTAACGTTGTTTTTTGGCCCGCCCTTAGCGAACAATAAAAGCTAACTCTAAAAAGACTCCAAAACCCTTGCATTATATTGCTGTGATCTCCGCAAATTTGACCATACATCGAAATCTTCTTCTTTACATAGCATCTTTGGTTTATAAAATTAATGCCAAAAATGCTTCTGTATACTTAGCGCAAAAACTAACAAAACAGCAAGATAAACATGATCGTTTTACTAGATATTCGTTTCTTTATAGTATCCCCAGGCATAAAACAGCTATATTTCAACGTTCTTTTTCCTACACATTAGTCTAACATCTTTCAAAACTAAATTTACGAAGTTGGAAAAACTGATGAGACCCAGAAAGGTCGAAAGCCACTTAATGAGATCCAAAATTACAAGCATAGTAGATACTTTTGAAACGAGATTTCCCAGTTAGCAAACTTTTCTCAATTTTCAACGATTGGTGCAAAGATTTCGCAAAATTCTGCTTTTCCGCACTTTTTGATAGAGAGTGTTTCGCTTAACCAAAGGCTTTCTTTGTTCAATAAAAAACTGTCAGGTTGGTTACCTGTTTCGACTTCTGTTCGTCATCTTCAGTCAGTCAGAAAAGTACCCTGAGACAGTAGTAAATTATTGTATCGGAAAAATACACAAAGTTGGAAAACCATACAAGCTTGAAATCTAAATTCGGATGAATGTATGTTCCTTCGTTATGCACACGATTCAGCAAATTCTCAACTGGCACAGCCTTCAGTTTCATTCTTTCATTCAAGCATTTTGCTAATCACAAAATATCTATAAATTAGTTCTTTGGCTACTTCGCCAAACTAAAATTTACGGTCCATGTATTGTCGAAGCGGTCTCGAGTATGTCGTATATTTAATTTTAGGTTGTAATATATTACCTAACTTTTCGCACGCAATTCCGACCATCAATCGCCTGCGGAAAAGCCACTTTACGCACGTGTAAGGTACACTATTTTTTCTACAAGCCTGCGGAAAAACCCAAAAGTTAAAAAGAATAATTTATTTATATTAAATACATAATGACAAATTAATTATTATAACAACATGAATAGTAAACGTGCAGGTTGTAGATTAATTAATTAATTAGTAAATTAATTGCAGAGGCTAGATTTTTTTCTAAGGAACTCAGGTTGGGGTTGGATTTTCCAGTTCTCTTTCACGAGTACTTATTGTTGTAGCCGAGGGGGTAACTTTTTGGTTGGAAGAACTCGATTTGGTAGACTGCACTGGTGAAAGTTGGTGACTAGAGGAAGGAATGGCATTGAAGTTTAACATTTTATTGGATAGATTCTTTTGAAGACTTGTTGAGCTTTCTAAATAACCTTCTGTCACGGTTGAAGATTTCCAACCTCCGAGGCCTTTGATATTTGTTATTCGTGAACGTCGGAAACCGTGACCTGTATATAGTTTAGGATTTGGGAGCTTCAGATAACCTGCAATATTTGGTGGCATTTTTCCAAAGGTATTTCATTCCGATGCATTGTACTGTGCAAGCTCGTTTCTTGTAGTTTACAAAAGACTTTCATCAGGCGCTTCATTTATAAATTTTGAAATGTCCTCTTTTGAAAAAATGTTAGCCTTCTTTGGTCTACATCCAACATTTTGTTTTTTTAA
This sequence comes from Kuschelorhynchus macadamiae, assembly GCA_030620095.1. Taxonomy (NCBI): domain Eukaryota; kingdom Metazoa; phylum Arthropoda; class Insecta; order Coleoptera; family Curculionidae; genus Kuschelorhynchus; species Kuschelorhynchus macadamiae. Next base: position 13,576 of record JAUTXW010001652.1, on the reverse strand, counting down.
ATAGGCCGTCACTTTGAAAAACTTGCTTAAATCCATGTTTTCATTGAGTTTGATCATACTTTTTAACATTGAGTATCTGGACCAAAGCGTGTTTGGCTTACGTGTTTTGGAAAGTTCGGCGAAATATGCCAAAAAAAAACGAATTCTTTCAAAATTTTGATGCTTTTAGTTTCACACCAGGTTTTAAACAGAATATGTTCTTCCTCATATCTATGACGGGATTTTTATCGTAGTAGATTAAAGTTTGTAGTTCTAGCTGCTTCCAACGTTGACTCTGGCAAATCTTCGTCTGAAGAATCCATTAAAAGCACTTTTACTCAGGTTTTACTACGACAAAAATCAGCGACAGCAAAATTGGTTTTGATTGACAATGAATGACACGCGTATTTTTACTTTGTGTCTATGGTGATTCAAACTACCAAATAAAAAAGCAGGTGTTTATTATTGCTCGATGATTTACTTTTATAAGGCATAATACGAGAGCCATTAAACAATTTTTTAAAACACGTTTTACATATTTTTACTATTTTTTGAAAATTAAAGCAGGATTCTAGCAAATTTATGGTCTTAAATCATTTTGCTAACTATCACCGTATCAATATATTTTTAAGTATTTAAAATCAGTAAGTATATTTCAAAAATATGGGGTTATTTCATTTTCCGCACTGCTCTTCCACCCTTATAGAAGAAATAATTTTTAGAGTACGATAAATATAATATGTAGCTTTTTTAGGACTATTACTATATTAAGTTTTTTTTCCCTTTACCTACAAAAAATGAATATCAAATTGTACATCAGACACTTTGAAGGTTGCGTGGAAGAGCATACTGATGTATGAACTTCGCTATCACCTTGATAGATTGCATATTTTTGTTATGAATAAAGACACTTAGTATTGCATTGTATCGCCGGCTCACAAAAGAGATGTCTTGTTATTTTTATTTTTTATTTTTTCGATGACAAGTTTTGGCAATAACATTGACAAAGACTAAGTCTAAAGACGTAGACATAAAAAAGAACGCATTTATCAATACCAGAGAGCTTGTAATGCATTAAACAGACAAAATATCTTTTTGGAATGAAAGCCGAGGCGTGTTTTAGGCAAACATGAAAGTAACGAAACATCAAAATCAGGCAAACTGAAACAGGTCTGATCGAGCGAATACCGAATGCAGAGGTTGGAGGCTAAAATTTTGCATTAGGTAAGCTATTATTTTTTTATTAGGTCCACTATCCAGTGGCGTAGTCATATTTTTCATTTGAGTTGTTATTTTTTAGATATCACCCAAAGTTGTGTTTTTTTAAATGGGACACCCTGTATATTTGTCCAGAAAGTGATTTGTCCTTTTAAAAGCTTCTCAAAAATATATAATAGTATGGGTCTATTTTAATAAACAACAACAAAAATCCTAATTTTTATAATTATCATCCCCGATTTTGCAGTAGGCCATGCAAAACGATGCCTTTTGTTTTCTTGGAAGCAAATGACATTTCCCAATTTTGTACGCGTATATAAAATATAGCGCTAGTTTTTTGTATTTTTTTATGGTGTAAAAATATATTTGTATTATTATGGAAGAAAACCAAACTTTCGAACATTATGAAAAGTACGATATGTTAGCTTGTTTTATATTAAGTAATGAAAATGTTGAAGCGGCTTCTGAGATGTATTTTAACAGGTAAATAGTTAATTTTTAGGTATGTTGAAATACTATTGCTTAATTTTTATGTAGATATCCAGAAAGGAGGCAATCTAATATATCCACTTTTTATCGGATAAAAAAGAATTTACTTAATCACGGATCATTTATCAAACCTCGTACGAAAACATATAATAAAGAAAATCGGGAGGCTGAGGAAATTACGGTTTTGGCTAATGCAGAAGCTTACCCTACAAACTCTTGTAGGGCCAGTGAAAAGAGCATAGGGATTCCAAAAACTAAAGTTCAAGAAATTCTAAAAAAGCACAAATACCACCCATACAAATTTAGGCTCGTGCAGCACTTACAGCCAGGGGATGTAGACCGTCGGGTAGTCTTCTGCAATTGGTTTCGAGAAAGATGCGATATGGTTAGAAATTTTGAAAAGAAGGTTATACGATCAGACGAAGCACATTTCAGTAATTCTGGTATACTCAATAGGCACAATAGTAGATTCTGGTCCCAGGAAAATCAACACCAAATATTTCCCAGAAGACAGCAGGGCAGGTTTGGTCTAAATGTGTCCTGCTTCATATTAGGAACACATATAAAATATATTATATATTTGAGGGAAATCTAACAGCCAATCGCTATATAGAAATTTTAGATGCAGCTATACCTGAATTACTTGACGATGTTCCTCTAGCGCAAATTAACGAAATTTATTTTCAACAGGACGGTGCTCCTGCACACAATTCTGGAATGAGGAGATTATTTCTCGACAATAATTTTACCAATCAATGGATCGGAACAAATGGACCTATAAGATGGCCCCCTATGTCCCCAGATTTGTCGATTTTAGATTTCTTTCTATGGGGATATCTGCAAAATAGAATTTACAAAGACCACTATGATAATGTCCAAGATTTAGGAAATGCAATAAGAGAAAATTTTCGCTATTTACAAAATCATCCCGTTATTTTGCTTAATTCCCTAAAACGAATACGAAAATTGTGCGAAGCATGCATAGAACAAAATGGAAATCAGTTTGAACAGTTCATTTGATTTCCTTGGTTACTGTAGTTCTTATACGACAGTTGATTTTGCTGAAAGGCTTGTTACATAATAATTTATTACTGTTTTGTTCTTGTGTTACATAAATCTAGGTAGGTGGTACTTTTTTGGTGCGAAATGATTAATGCATATTTTGATAAATAGATTTAATTACATATTTATTTTGATTTATTGTTAACGACTTTAAATAAAAGGCAGCATTGTTTTGCATGGCCTACTGCAAAATTTGGGATGATAATTATAAAAATTAGGATTTTTGTTGTTGTTTATTAAAATAGACCCATACTATTATATATTTTTGAGAAGCTTTTAAAAGGACAAATCAATTTCTGGACAAATATACAGGGTGTCCCATTTAAAAAAACACAACTTTAGGTCATATCTAAAAAATAACAACTCAAATGAAAAACATGACTACGCCACTGGATCCAGCGTAAAAAAACTGCATAACCAGCAATTTTTCCATTTGCGTTAAGTTAAAGGATAACCGAGATACGAGGGGGGGTCCCAAAATGCAAAATTTTCTATTTCGCCCTGTATCTCATAAACGAAGAAGGCTATGAAAATTTTGTTTACGGCTTCATGAGTTTCACAAAAAATTAGCTCAGGTTCGTGAAAACCGCAAGGTTGCGTATATTCAGATGAGGTAATGGTTGTGAGTATTGCCTTTCGTATCTTCTACTTTGAAGTGAAAGATAGGTTTTTAATCTCAAGATGATGGATTTCTGCTGACCGAGATTACACTAGATTTTCTTATTACAAAAACAGTTCCTAAAGCGTGTGGTCTTAAATAGCCCAAACAGTGAACTATCCCTTACAGGGTGAAAATTTTCAACTTGAATTATGACTACAACAGAAGAGCTAATTACAAGAGCACTTCTTTAATATAGGCATGCAAATAAGATGAGGATGTCATAAAATTTTGAAACTTACACCTAGTTCGATTTACCAAAGACATTTCACATGCAATAAGGTACCTGTAGGTGATATGGCCAATGCTAGCAATATGGCCAACTCAATATATTTCCTTAATTAATAAATCATAAAACGTATATCGTTACGATAAGCAGCACACCACATCACCCTAATATTCTAGTTAACAGTTCGATCGCTAGATGTCGCCAGATCTGCCTGGTGGAACCCTAGTGAAATTATATGGCCGTCGACTGCACATGTTATTCATTTGCTCTGAATTTTTGCCGGATTTGTCTGTACCAGGTGCGTATTTTTGCATACTTTGGTTTAGAAAACGTTGATTATATAGTGTCTTGCTAATATTTTATGAATAGTTAAATGCGACATGATGCACTAAGTATTTTCTTGCCTAAAAACGAGCATATATTTGTTTCAGTGCAAGAACACAATGCCTAGACGGAATCAGAGTCTCAGAGGTAAATGGACTCAGGAAAATATGACTAAAGCCATACAAGCTGTACGTAGTGGAACAGCAGTTTATAAAGCTAGTCAAACCTATAACGTTCCAAGGCGAACTTTGAGACGCTATTTGGAAACAAATAAAGAAAATAAATCTTCGCTTGGACGTAAGCCCATTTTAACGCTTAAGCAAGAATCTGAACTGTGTCGACGAATTATTCTCCTCTCTCAAGTTAGCTACCCCCTTTCTTCCAGGGTACTTCGAGCATGTGTTTATCGATACGTTTTTCGTTAATAATCATTTTGGAAAGCTGGAGGCTATATTAAAAGAAATGTACATTATAGATAAGCCACAGCATATTTGTAATGTCGATGAAAAAGGCTGCAGATTGTGTCTACACCACCAACAAGGTTCTAGCTCAGAAAGGTGTTAGGAGGGTTCATGTTGTGGGAAATGCGCACGGTGAGAACGTCGCCATAGTTTCATGTGTGAATGCTTTGGGCACTGCAATCCCACCCTTGATTTTATTTAAGGGTAAGCGCCTAAAACCCGAATGGAAAGACAGTTTACCGTCGAGATCAGATGCAATAATGACAACAAAATGCAGCATGACAGTATCAACTTTTTGTCGTTGGATCGAACATTTTGGGAAGTATAAGGTGGCGGTCCGTCCGGTGGCCTTCTTATTTTGATGGAGCAAAATGCCATCTTGATTATGAAATTGTCGAGAAAGCAGCCGAGTTTAACATAACGCTGTACTGTCTTGCCAGTAATACCACCCATGAACTTGAACCCATGGACAAATCGGTCTTCAGAGCATTTGAGTAGTATAATTATAAAGACCATTCGATTACAACATTTAGATTTGGAAAGATATTTTCAAAAGTCTGGGACAAAACGATGACCCCAGCAAACATCAAAGCAGATTTTGCAGCTACAGGGATCTATCCCTTTAATAAGGATGCGATACCAGAAGTAGCTTTTGCGCCGAGCACTGTTACTAATCAAAACTACGATGTTCCTAATGAGTCAAATGAAGCTCCTTTGATACCAAATGAACTGTCAAAACCCTCTACATCCTGTATTCGAAGTAAGGTCAAGACCAGACATGATGAAACTTCGAGTGAAAGCAGCGATACAGCATCCGATGTAACATTACATGATGAATCAAGTGATGACTTGAGTTCCCATTCCAATGGAGAGAAGAATCCAAGAGACTTAAACGTTTCGTTTGATGAACTACTTTGCACTCTTGATGAAGTATCCACAAAAAAGAACTCCCTGCAAACCGGCCCTTAATTGTAGGGCAAAGATTGTAAAAAAAGACCTGTTTGATAGTGAATTTCAAACGGACACCGAAAAGTTTGTCAACCAAGTTTCAAAGCAGAAGACAAAGGGAGCTACTCCTAAGGAATCGTGGTATTGTAAGTTGTGTAAAGAAGACCGTATAGCTGATATGAGACTGTGTGCTACATGTAAAGTATACTGCGTTGGACAAAAAAGACAAACTGCCAATATTTTCATGCCCAGATTGTGACTCTGCTAAAAAACCTAAAAAGTAATTTATGTAATAAAAATTGTATTTTTCTATTTTTTAAATAAAATCATTATTTATCATTATTTTGTTTTACTTATGATAATTAAAAAGAACGTAAAATACCGACTTTTCTTGTGTGGCCATATTACCGACCCGTGTTGGAAATCTGGCCACACAAAACCGTGTCAGATTTTTTAGAGTTTTTAAAAACCGTTTTTTTTTAAAGAAACTTGTTGGAATATGCTTATATTATCCTAAATCACAAGAAAAATTAAAAAATATTATTTGTTAATCTTACAGTTAGCAATTAATCCTTAAGGTGGCCATATTACCTACAAATAACTTATATTTAGGGTAATATACCTATATAATAAATATATGCCGTATAAATAGATTCCCCTCATACATAATGATTTGTTTTCACAAGCAACTCCAAGTCTATAAAACTAAGAAGCTTTTTTACCCATTTAATTGGCTTGCACTATTGGGCATAAAAACCTAATCCTGGCCACTGCAAACCAGTCACAGGGCATATTTTTAGGCTGACATTTAATATATTTTATACGCCTCCTAAAATCTTGAGCTTAAAACTGCTTGTTCCTAAAAAATACTTTTTTTCTCATGAAAATGCATTAATTTGCATAGCATTATTGCATTGCCAATTCCTTAGTTTTCAAGATGTGACGTGTATCGTGACACCACACTTTAGCCAACAGCTGAACTAGTTATAATGTATGCATTAATTTCATTATAGCTATTGGCTACAGTGTTGCACTATGGTAAGGCTATGAAAATTAATATTTTTTTATTCTTGCACTTTTTTCCGTATATGTGGTGTTGCCAGTTAGCAGATAAAATATATTAATTCGATTTTCAAAAAGTTTCCTAAGCAGTCGTAGAAAAAGTATACTGTGAAACACGAGCGAAAAGCACACTTCAACTTAATTAAATCTGACATTCCTAGCCGACAGAGAATTTTATAATTCACCTTTCGTTCTCTGAAACTTATTAACTTACCGTAAAAGCAAGAAGTAAGATTTCCTCTGTGGATTTGTCTTCTTCCGTTGCAATTACACCTAGAAGGTAATCCCGAAGGTCCATGAGCCCAGTGTTATTCTAAAAACAAAATGCTATTTTAGGCCATTTTATGAACCTTGTTAAAATTCAATTTGCAATGAAACCAACTTCTCTCAGCTGTCAAGAGTTCATTTTTACTTCTCGTATAACAGGTCACACATTATTGTATATTACATATGAACTATATTGTGATCGCCAGAAATTTTCGGAAAGGTTTTTTTACGGTTAAATAGTCCCTAGAGCACAATATTTTAATATTAGAAAATAAGTTATAATGTCTGTGGTGGTGGCCCACCGAACACAGTCCAATAAGATTTACAACTTTGTATGTAGAAATTTAAAAAAACTGTCGGACCCTTACACTTTTAGTGACATTTTTGTACTTTAATTTCATGGGTCAAACTTCAATTGGTTCTACCCTTCAACTCCTTTCAAACAATAAAGTGTATGCTGTGATACTGTATTTTAAAGTATACTGAACATTCTACAAGATGGCATTTCATTTTTAAATTTGGGCAATGGGTTGCCAAGACATGCTGAAATAGTTTAATTTAGCTAGTCGCTACTGTTCAAAATGTTCTCGGACGTTGCTAAGAATACCTGGTGTATTTTGTTGGCATTGACTTGTCATATTGTCCAATAACTCTTTTAAGGATTCAGGCTGGGTGACATACATTTTCTATTTAAGATGTGAATAAAAGTAATCAAGGGGAGAAAAATCGGGTGAACTTGCTGGCTATTTAATAGAACCCTGCCTTCGAATTGGTTTACCAGGAAAAGTTTTTTCCAAAAACTGCTGAACAGGTAATGCGTAATGCGGAGCAGTCCAGTCTTGTTGAAAAATCGAGTATTCGTCATGATAACGTTGGCCATTTTCAATAATTTCACCAGCTGGGTAAATGGCATTTTCCAATAGCTCATATATCTCTATTTAAATTTTACTCTAAGAAATGGCCCAATTATGCGATTACCAAAAATACCAGCCCAGGCGTTTAATTTTTGATGATGTTGAATATGAATCTCAATGAAGATCCTTGGATTCTTAACGGACCAATAACGACATTTGCGTTGATTGACAGCACAATTTATAAAAAAACGAGCATTCGTCTGGGAAGCAAACGTAAAAAAGGAAGTTCGTATTATTATTAATTTGTTTACTTATTGTTTCACAAAACTGTAAACGACGATTATTATCATCTTCATGTATACGGATGCTATGTGTTGAGTTTCAAAATTCTTTGTATAGTGATACGTGAGACTCCAATTACTTCGGACATTTTCCTGGTGCTTAATGTAAGATATATATCAACTTGACTAAGAGCAGCTGTTTCTACTACTCATCATCTACTATCTACAACATCTTTATAACTAAATAAAAAAGCACACGGCAATAATCAAATATCCCGAGCCACTAATATACCGAATTGTGGACACTATTTGTTATTTTATGAACATTTTTTTGCACAGAAACTTATTTATAAACATTCTTATCTAGTGTTTAATAAACTGTCTGAAATGCCACCCCCTCGGTAGACCATAACTCAAATTTAAAAAATGAAACGCCATATTGCAGAGAATTAAATATCCTTTAAAATGAAGTATCACAAAATATCCATTGCAATTTGAAAAACATAGGGTAGAACCCACCCCCTCTAAGCAATCGAAGTTCCAGCATAGATGGAATTGAAGGATACCCGATTTATCTCCCCTTTATTCTTTCTATAGGGACGCCTTAAATCGGCAAGTATTTTTCCCAGCCTGAATCCTTAGAAGATTTACGCAACCGCATTTTAATTAAGGCCAACAAATTACATCAGATATTTTAGCAACGTCCGAAAATATTTTGAACAGTTGCTGTATTATTGCCTAGAAGTCAACGGCAGGCATTTTCCACAGTTAATAAAATAATAAGTAAGTAGGGACTAATTATCAAATTCAACATTTAATTTATCGGCAACCCATAACCCAAATTTGAAAAATAAAAAGCAATAATGTAGAAATTTCAATACCCTTTATAATGAAATATCACAACATACCCTTTGCCGTTTGGAAAAATTCGTATAGAATCCATCCCCGGTAATGGGTCTAATTTGCAGCGATGAAATTAATGTGTAAACATGTCCCCCTGATTACAATAGTGTAAAACTAAGAGCGTTTTTAAAATCTTCACTACAAATTCGTATAATATGGACAATATTTGTTCCCACGATAACTTAACAATAAACAAATTTACATGAAAAATAGTTTAGGTCAATGGTCTATTCAGATTAAGTCTTGGATATTACAGGCGTAAATCTTCGATACTATATAAGAGGTACAAAATTAAACAAAAAATTATTTCTTGAGAAAGCGCAAACAAATTTCAGTCAAACTAAAAACATAATTAGGAACATGGAAATCCCATATAATAACATATAATCATATATGGGCTAAAATGGCTAATATCTCTGGCTAATAAGCTAAAATTTCTAGCCAAAATAACAGTTCCATTACAGTATAAAGACGGAAATATGGCTAAAGTGGGGAATTGCCATAATGGGGTAAAAATGGCCAATTGGCAATTATACGACCCTTTCTTTTGATTTTAAGGTTGGATTTATTAGCTACTTTTTGACTTTAAAATCGAGCTTTTTTAGCTGAATTCTGACTTGATTTACCTAAATAATTTCTCATTTTTTACCTTTTTTTCATCTATTTGATAAATCATCAACTGTTTCAAATTATGTAGAAATAGTACTAACACAGCCAATCAGTGTAAGAATTTATGAGCCAAGAGGAAATGCAAAGATAACAAATCGTGGTTTGACGGATGGTTGGGACAAAAAGCACTTGCGCAGGAACTTTTACTGTTAAAAGAATCTAAGATGGATATGTAAAATACGAGCCACTTTTTGGATATGTAAAAAACATTGATTAAAGGGTTCATAACGTAAAAAAATGCAATGAAAATACGCATTTATACGTAGAAAGAATATGTTTGTTTAAAGTGGTCATAATGTATCGCCAGAGGAAATTAGTTTAATTTTGATTTCAATCATGGCGGATCGTAAAAAGCTTTGGGCTATATTTTAAGCAAATATTCCTTGAAATCGGCCACTTTGTAAGCAAATATTTATCAAATAGCAATAATTTTCAAATGTAGCAACATTTACTAACATTTTGCCATTAAAGATGCCTACTTGGTTTGCCTTTAGAACTCGCTAAAAAATTGCTAATTAAAGACAGGAGCCAGAGTAACAAAATCAAAAACGACGTTTACCCCAATACCGTTTTTCTATAATATGTGGTGGAATATTTAATCTTTTTATTACATTTTGTTTGGTAAATAATTTATATTTCGTTTTTCTAAATATATCTTAAGTTTGATTAAGTATAGTTTTATAGGTTATAAACGTAAATTTGAAAATGTGGCATATTTGGGCAATATTATAGCAAAAATAAGCGAAAGAAAACTACCCAATTTTAGTTTAATTTTGAAACAAAAATATGATAATAAAAGCCACATTTTTTCCTCTCAATTTTTGTTCCCTTAAGATGTTATAATTTGGAATTTTTATATAGCTATTATTACTATAATTAAACTTAAGTACTTGCTAAAATATGTTTGGTTGGAATTTATGAAAAATGCCTATTTATTGATTATATTCTGACCTCGATTTCTATTGATTAAAGATTAATTCTATTCTGGCGTTTTAAATAGCTATGCTTACTATAATTTAATTTCAATAATTACTAGGATATATCTGGTTATGTTGTGGCAACAAAATTGACAGATATTTCTACTTTTTGGCCATCCAATATTACAAAAAAAGTTGGAGGTTTAATTATCCTATAAAAGATATTTTTTGGTCAAGTAATTATGCTATAGTCTATCTACATTAAAAACTGGGACTGTTGGAGCCAAAAAATTTAATTTGAAGCGAGTCTCATGGCTAGAAAACAAACCAAGAATCATTTGCCGAAATTTAACAAATCTCTGGTTTTTATGTGTCTTTTATAGCTAATTGTTAAACAAAAAAGCTCATCAGCTAATTTGTGCTACTTGCTAAAATTCTTTGTATACTGGTACGCGAAATTATAGTTACTTCGGACATTTTTCTGGTACATAATTGAGGATTTTTAGCAACTTGACTAAATAGAACTACTTCTATCGCTTTATTTCTCACATTTTCAATATTTCTTTTTTGTTTAACACTGAACTAGATTGCTGAAACTTTGGCACTAATTCAAGGACTTTGTTTTCAAAATATAATAATTTAAACTCTGCCCTCAATAGAATAAACCATATTTATAACTAAAGAAAAAAGCACACGGCAATAAAGAAATATTGTGAGCAATTAATATACCGAATTTTGGACACTATTTCTTATGTTATGAACATTTCTTTGCATACAAACGTATTTGTAAACATTTTAATCCGGTGTTTATTAAAATGTTTGAAATACTATTCTTCGGCAACCCATAACTGAAATTTAAAAAATGTCATATTGCAGAGAAGTCAATACTCATTAAGTATAACAACATACCCCTTGCAACTTGGAAACATAGAGTAGAATCTACCCCTTCAAGGGATAGCCGCTGAAGCGTAGATTGATTGGAAGGAGGGGTACTATTGTAATGACTCGCAAGATCACCCGAATTATCTTGCCTTGATTTTTTTTTGTAGGGGTCACCTTAAATCGAAAAACTTATGTTACGCAGCCTGAATCCTTAAGGCAACAAATTACACCAGATGTTTTCAGCAACGTCCGAGAACATTTTGAGCAGCTACGTTAATATTCCATTGCAATAGTGAATGGCGGGCATTTTCAACGATTAATAAGATAACAAGTAAGTAGCGGCCAATTGAATTAACCTATTTCGATATTTAATTCCTTGGCAACCCATAGCCCAAATTTAAAAAACTAACATATTGTAGATAATTTAAGGCCTTTTAAAACGAAGATTAACAATATTTGCTATTTGAAAAATTTAGAGTAGAACCCACCCGCGCTAAAAATGATTGGAAAGTTGCCGCGATGAAATTAATGTGTTAACATACCCCCTGATTAAAAAAGTGTGAAGGTCCGAGCGTTTTTTGAAAATGTGCACATACAAACTCGTAAACATACTGGACTGCTTTCGGTGGGCCACCCTGTATAATATGGATATGTGTGTAAACCTAAGAGGAAGAATAAAAATAGAGTGTATTATTTACATATTTAGCCACTGCCAAGATTACCTCACAGTATAAGGTCGATCGTACGACGATGCCAAGCCTAGCCAGGAACACCAATGTTTATACCAATTTATATTACGGTGAATATGTTTAAACATGATGCAATAAAATTTTCATACAAAGAATAGTAATGTATTTCCAGTATTACTTTCTAAGAAGTATAAAGAAATTACTTTCATTGCAAAATAGTAAAACACAAACTAAAATACCCAAAGCCTGAGATCAGATTACACCAGTAACAAGAGTTTTAGTTAGCTATGGCAAACCCTATCCAACTCCACGTATTAGACCATCCCACTTTCATTGACAAGGGATCTTTATGGTAAAATAGTATAATAGTCTACAGTAAAGATTGTTACAGGGTCACGTGACCGGCGTGGCTTAAAAACCAATAGCGGGTCATGGAACTACAATAAACTTTAATATTAAAGAAAATAATTTGCTAAAAAATATTTTATTACATACCAAGCTTTTCTTAGCGTCCCTACTGCATGTGTTTTAATGTATTATTTGTTGATATGGCTCAAATCTTCTCATTATATGTTGCCTTACTTCAAGAAGCAGAGTTCTAAAGATGCGGTGACATTAGAAGAACATTAATTTTTTAAATATTTAATAAATAAGTTTTATTTACTTTATCTTGGACATTTGTAAAAAAATGGCCGTTTAAGTTTGGCATTTCTTTTTAATCACTAAGTAAACAGCAAGATTTCCTTTTCCAGGAGACATGTCTAATGGAAGATACCTTATTCACTTATTTTGGGTCACATGACGTATTGACCAATCCGTTTCAGTATTAGAACGTTTATTTCGTCGGTGATTTTTTCGCCGATTAAAGTAGTTTTTCCTATCAGAGAATTAAAATAATTATAAAATATACCTATACTATATTAAAATAGTCGAAGGGCGTCTCACGCTTAAAAACTTACTGCGATTTCGAAAATCACTAGATTTTGGATGAAATCTGGGAAATAATAAAGTTTCGGATGATTTCGCGCCTTTTTTAATTTCCACTTTAGTTGGGCCAATTTTGTATATAAGTGTTGTCAGGTAAAGGAATTTAAATGGTGATTCTTTCGGTATTAAAAGTAAAAATGTGTTCGTAAACATGTTCTAAACTGGTTAGAATTTAAGATTTAGGATATTGAAAATTTCAAAAAAAATTATTATTTAAATTTTAGCTATTAACATGGAAAAACAATATGACAGTTGGGTATTCTATTAGTATCTAACAGCGCTCGCTTTTTTCACTTTCCCCTCGGAGAGGAAAGTATTCTAGTTACATGTTTGCTGAGCCCCCGTCGGTTAGCTTGCATGCCTTTGTCTGCGACAAAGCTCAAGAACTGCTTGTGCTATTTACTTCAAGTCTTGGTTAAAAATTAAAGGTCAGATGAAGATTATTGATGCTGAACATTTTGGTAAAAATCCAATATGGCTGAGCAAAATGGCGGTTTATTGAAATGATAAAAAAATATTACTAAGAAAAACCGCTATTGATTTTATTCAAATTTTGCAGAAAAATTAGGTTTGACGTGACCACCAACTGATAAGTTTTACTACAAATCCAAAATGGTGGCCTAATAAAATATTGGGTGTCAATGCATAAAACTACTACATCGATTATGTTCAAATTTTGCTCAAAAATCAAATCTTA